>OZ022581.1:18865479-19058894 GCA_963669155.1 Arbacia lixula
ATCGATTCAATATACAAGGATTATAATACAGAAAACAAAAAGTTACATTATATATTATACATTATACATTAAACATATTTCTAATGATGTATCACATACCCAGGTAAAAGGATGCATATCTCTTTGAGAAAATGCACATTTTTGAAAAAAAAAATGTACACAGCATATGGAAGTAGTACATGTATCTACACAATAGTTTTTACATGCATGTAAAAAGGTATACCCTACCTTTAACAGTTGAAATATAAGGGGAAAGGGGTACGTCTATCAGTCATTGCAGCCGACTCCGATCGAATTTCGATTAATTTCAACGAGTTCATCATCTTTGGATGATAATCCTTCTTGCATGGTAGCCTGAAATCAAACACAGAACGGAACCCAAGGTCGTGGACATATGGCACTCCATTGATTAAGCGTCATGCAGTCTTCACTATAGTACTACTACCACCACTTCTATGTCAGTTCAAAATAAGGAGATTTCAATGGCGTATTGTTTCCTTATTCCATAGTGGTGAACATTTAGTCGTTTATGAATGAATAGGAAACGTTTTGTATATTAGATGATGTTTGAAGGTTTGCATGGTGGTATGATCAATCACGAGAGAGGTTTACGGTACACCATGTGTAAAGTCCTGGAAGGACTGAGATGAGGACACGTGGATAGAATTGAAGGTGAAATGGAAAGACGAGAAAGTGGAGATTTGAAAGTAGAGTATTCTTTCGAATTGAGTGTAGTCCTGAAAAGGACTGTAAACCAGAAAGCGTGAAGAGCTGATGAGTAGAGAGGTAGACTCGACGTTTCGGGCAGATTGACTATCTGTCTTCAAGAGTCCTTCCAGGACTTTACACATGGTGTACAGTAAACCTCTCTCGTGAGTGTTGTACATTGGAGGTAAGGGGAGGTAGATTATTGGCTGTAATCATGGCAACATTTTTTTTCCGCCTTAATCACCGGGGTACGGATTCCGTCTAAGTTCAACGATGTTATCATTTTGAGATGAATCATTCCTAAATCGATTTCATACCAGAACTGGTCCCATAGTAAAATGGCAGAATGACACTCTATCTGATCTGTCATTAATTACTTAGGAGCAGCTCTTTTCGACCCCACTCTCTCCCTCCCTCTTCCTGCCACCAACCCCTTCCACCTCTGTCTGTCTCCGGTCCTCCCCCCTCCCCCTCTTGACGATCACGAACCGGCAAGCGGTTGTCAAATCGTTCGATTTCTATCGTAAAGGAAATACACTCGGCAAATATGCCTTCGTGTCAATATAAAATGGCGTCGATGGAAGAGCTATCAGCAAAACGGTCTAAAGTTCATCCCTCAATCATATCAGCTTCAGCTGCTGCCAATATTTACAAAGCACAAGGCATGCATGGAGTCACACAATCAAGGGATGACTTAAGGAACGAAACGTAATAACGCCCATTGTTGCCACATCGTATCCATAGCTTATGGGCACACTGTATTATTGCAGTAGTAATTGTATACCCATCACTAGACAGTCGCGATATACGTAATACCGTACCGTAGTACCAGTCATTTACTGTAGTACCGATAAGAGGAAGACGTTTTAATAAAGCACATGAACATGACATTTTTCGATTACCTGGATATTGAGTAGTTTTCACCAGCATGATCAAATATCATTGTACACATGTATTTCCTTCATCTTGCACAAAACATATTACGTTGATAGCATCAACAACTTATTTTCATTCTCACTTATACTTAGAGAGCTCCATCAAATGTACAACATATATATTTTGGCTCTCACTGGACGTTAGTATACATATAATGAATGTTTTTGAGTGCAATGAAAAGAATATTTCCATGAGGTGAAAGATTTAATGTTCATTCAATGAATTTTGCGTGCAATGGAAAAATGGTATGGTACAAAAATGCACGCTAAACCATGGAATGGAACAAATATTTGATAACACGTGACTTATTACCCTCCAATCAAATGGCAAGGATCTTCTTAGGTATTGTATGAAACATGATATTCATAGTACTTGGGATTAATTCTTTATTCGGTCGTGTCATCCAATGGTCTTTGTTTCTTCGCTTTCCTGTATTTTCCCTACTCCTTATTCCTATCTAAAAGTGAAAAGGGATTCGTTAATCCTAGAGTAACGACTACACTGCATGTGTTACTTAAAGAAGTTAATTTTATTCTTGGACTCTATGCCATACTTTTCAAAAACGGGTTTTGAATGTAGTATACTAATCATTCTCAATTTCTTCTCCGGCTCGCATGGACTGAGAAAAGAGGAGACCGAAAGCTAGTATTTGTGAAGTAGACTCTAATATTCAGTTTGGAGTACAAATGTCCAGCAGCCGGGAAACCAGGATATATCTGTCTCAGCTCATGCTTTATATTCATTGCCATTATATTCTAAATGACCTCCCCTCCCCTTCGCGTACGTACACATACATACACTGATATATTATGTTTGTTTCCATGGTTACCGACGAGAATGAGCAAATATCACTCTTCTCGAGCAGCGAGCGAGCATTCCTGAACATATCATATACCTGCGATAAAGTGCGGGTGTTGATTTCATTCCAGCATCCACCAGTCGTTTGTTTGAAGAATCCAAGCATCATAATGTGCTCGATATTTTTTATGGCTGATAACCTCTCATAGATGTAATGAGCGTTTACTTAACCCGCTCTGTGTCAGACGTATGATTTCCGTGTAGAGTTTGCGTGCATCACTGATGTTACATGGGACATAGTGTACGTAAAAAGTTAACGGGGAGATTTGATTCACGCATGCATGCATGCTAGGAATAGTATTCCCAGGCCCTTAAGTTAGATACGTGCATCATTCGATGTACAAATGTTATTAAAGCAAAGTGATACGCCGATGACAAGTCGAATTGAATGGGAAAAAAACGGTCAAAGAAACAGATAGATTAGAAAATGGATTTGAGAAATATTGCATATTTAAACGTCCATGTATAGGGAAGTTGTGAGCTGTTTAAAACAGTGATACACTGAATTCTGTTCAATAATCTTCATGCCAACAGGCCACTACAAACGATACGATCTGATCAGTTCGTACGACTTTGCGACCATGGCGACTGGCTGAATAGCGGGACCCGGCCATTCAATTTGTGCAAGAGAGTGACATCACATCACCAGTCGTACAGGCCCTTACGACTGCAAAATTGTCACAAAATCGTGTCGTCTTCGGTGGCCTTAACTCTACTGGGAAAATGTTTGAGGGCTTAACCCTGACAACCCCCCCCCCACATTGTTTACCTCGTCTCCTCTCCGTTTTTGTAATATTCAAGTTCAAATTTATTGAAATTTACATATATTTTTATATACAAAACAACATTAACAAACAAAGTAGGAAAGAGCAAAATATATCAATCTTGATACATGATAAAGGTCTAGATAACTGCTTTTAATGTTGTGTTATCATAGCTATCACAACAAACACCAAGTTCCTCATCCAATTGGCCAGGACGTCTTTTAGTGAAAATGGGAAATGGAGGAAGGAAGTATATGTTGTTATATGAAAGAGCTTTACATACCCAACGATCGTTGTACGCTTACTGAATTATAATACGCTTCATTCGTTCTCTCTATGTAGCAACTTAAAGATGGCCCGGCCCTTTTACAAACATCTGCAAACTTCATGAAAGTTTGCACATATTTAGCACGTATCTTGGGGGTACCAACTGTGACATTTTAGGGTCAGAGGTACTATAATTCCCGGAGAATAAATGAAAATCTAACTAGTTTTCATTGAGCTTTGATTCCAATTGATTGCCAACCGTTGACACAATTTGAAATTACGACTATTTTCGTGGTACGAAAAAGATTACGGAAAGATTATCTCCTCAAAACCGAATATTACGCTTTGTCGATCCCAGGGAAAGGTTATATAGCCACTCTCTCTCTCTCAAATGATGACAAGGTCAGGGAACTTTCCGAATTAGGTCTGCAAAAAGGGCGGGCTACCTTTAAGTATTTTGCATGTGAAGTTGCAGATTTCCTTTTCTTTCTTCTCTTTTCTCTCTCTCCGTGTGTTCCCTTACCCCTGTGTTTAGTAGTGAGACCTCTTCGTGTTTGCAGAGAGGTCCTGGGTTGGACCCCAGCCCGTTGCGTACACCCTTGGACATTGTACTTTGTCCACGTTTGTACCTCTTAACAATGTTTATATAGTTGTAGTTGTACCACGCAGGAAAGACATCGTAACATCGCTCAATATTATAAATCATAATCATTATTGCGACGGTTTGACTGGATGTGACTGTCTGTAGGGCCCTTTATGATTAAAAACATCCTCACCCTTCCCCTTTCCCTATCTCCCCCCCCCCTTCCCTAGCCTTTGAACAAGGTGTCTCACGTCGTTTTGTGGGGTTTACTATTAGACGCATGGGGCCATCTTACATGTCTTAAAAGCGTCCTCCTTGACGCACTCTCTCCCCAATGCCAGCACCGCCTTCCCCAAACTGAACCAGACTGACAGAAATTGGCTTGGATTGAGGATCCCGGCTCGTAGACAGGATATTCCGCCATCTGCCCACGTTGGGTTGAAGGCTGCGCGCGGATCATGTCATGAATTCTGTGTGTTTGCCTGGCATTACTGTCTCCATGGAAACGAGAAATATATTTATTTAACTGATATCTGGAATGAACCCGTTGGCTTTGTAGTGACGCTGATAATGTATTTGCCTCCGATGAATTTTCTCCTGCGTGTATGCTATTTTCTTGAAAGTTAGTTTGGCTTGTTGAAATATACCAGGGAGGTGCTAGTCGGACGGAGAAGAAACTCGGGCATAATATTTTCAAACATCTGTATGGATAGTAAAACATGCTTTAGGATATCAAAAGCATTCCACAATCATAACAATCTTTTGATGTCCCATGCTCGGCACCGACATTTAGGGGGTGTCATCTTGGGAAAAAAAATATCTTTAATTCCTCAGTTTGTCTCTTAAAGCTTTGTTTCTTATCACATTATTTTGCAATTTTCAAGAAAGTTAAGGGCAACACCACTGAAATGTGAATAGGAGAGACGGGGCTAACCGAGATAGTTCGGGCTAAAATTCTGGCAACACGTCTTGTAACAAATCAATTCCTATTAGAACCACCCCGCCGGAATCTCTCTTGACACTATATAATTCCGTCCAGCAGCGGCATATAATATCCGTGAGAATCAAAACGTATTGAAATCACCACTTAGCACACAAGGAAGTTACATTTCCGAGGCGATTAATTTTCGAAACTAAGGTTTGGTTTCTGAAGCTCTCAAAATCTAATCAACACTTACATTGCGCAATATTCCTCCATTCCCCTGTAGGTAAAATTAATACATGGATGACCGCAATATGTTGACCTGTGATGTAAGAAGAATCTTATGATATCAATTCGCCAGCCTGCCAAAGGAAATATCAGATACCGTAACTGCAACTGACACCTATGCCATATACTAGTATATGTAATAATCATGCAGACTGAGACTGGGAACATCCACGGTTAGTGTGGTATAAAAAATATATAACTGGTGCACTTACATGCACTCCATGACATTAGCAGGATCATTAAAATATTGTAATAAAAGCAGAACAATAAAAACAACGGATTTGGCACAAGTTTGAGTATAAACACCACAACTTTTGCATTTTTAAATTTGCAAAGCTGGACGAACTAGCACAAAGCTGTGATGTTTAATTTTTTTCTTTTTGTGTGAACATGCAAATAATATTTACATTTTATGAAAACAAGCTGTTCCTTGAGAATCGACCAGTTGTCTTTCATCAGGCTAATGTTAATGTTAGCAGAAACCGTGTCCTTGACACGCATTCCAGTAAGAAACGATTACAGATGGTCTACTCATTGAACACAACGCATTATAACCATTACCGTGCCTTTGATATCACACATGTGTTTGCAACTGAAGGAGCTCTGTATGAAAGGCCGAAACGTCGTTGCCATATTATGTCCTATTTAGCTTAAACTTTCACTGATCAACCACTCGGATTTGATTTTTTCTGAATCTGTTAGAAGCAATGTATTGTCAGTATGAACTGCCCCGATAACATTCTTGATCGTACCCGCGCAACTCACCTCCTCGCCTCACCCCTCAACCCCACCACACACTCACCCAAATTTCCGCCCCATCTTCATCCACGAATTCACAGAATTTAGACCACTGCAGAATAAGTGTTGTTTTTTTCTATGCAAAGAAACGTGATTATTATTGACGTAGAAATACGTACGATACCATCAGCCTTAACTCTGTAGGATTTTAAAGGTATTCTAAATCTTGAGTGCTCCTCCGCCCCATCTTCACCCACGAATTCACAAAATTTAGACCACTGCAAAATAAGTGTTTTTTTCTATCCAAAGAAACATGATTATTATTGACGTAGATATACGTACGATACCATCGGCAATAACTCTATAGTATTTCAAAGGTATTCTAAATCTTGAGTGCTACTCCTCCCCTTAAACCTCACCCCCTCCGATACCAGCCCCCCCCTCCACCACCTCTTCCCCCCTGTCCCACCTCTTCCCCCCTCCCCCACCTCTTCCCCCCTCCCCCACCTCTTCCCCCCGCCCCGTCTCCCAGTCCCGTCCCCTACCCGGAAGATCTTTCACATTCGAGCATTGCATCACGTCATACAATATCACAAAAACAAACGGTGATATAAACATTGAGAGCTATGCCTTGGTCCATTGCCAGATTGCCTCATCTTCCTGCCTCCTCTCGGTTCCTCCTTGTCATGTTTGCAGAGATAAACTGTCTGGGGCAGGTTCCACGAAACGAATTGAGCCATAACTTCAGCAAAGTTATTGTTTTTTCTTAGCGCCATACGGGCTACAATCGCGCCCGTCAGGATTATGTACAGAATGTCCACTCATGAAGAGGCAAAATCATGAGCACTGATGAGTGATGCATGGCCACATGTCTGTAATTATTTCACTATTGGCTTGTGCTAAAAATGGCAATTAAAAATAACGGAAAAACGTTGATAATTAAGGTACACATATTTTTGTAAAAGGGTGATAAGTCATTTATCTTTGCTGCATAGAAATTAGAAGGGAGAATTTTCTCCTCCATTTTTTGTTAAAAGCCTGACTCTGAGCAGGGATGTGTTAGGAAGGAGGGACAACTCAACCATAATATATTCAAACATCTGTATGGATACTAAAGCGTGCTAATGAATGTCAAAAGCATTCCACAATCACTGCAATGCTTTGAAGTCCCATGCGCGGCACCGTCATTTTGCTATCGTCAACTTGGAAAGCAGTATCTTTAATTGCCTGTTTTGTTTCTCGAAGCTGTGTTTCTTATCACATTTTTTTGTAATTTTCAAGAAAGTTAAGGGGCAACACCTCTAAAGATCCTGTATTCGTTTTTCTTCTAAATAATTGTTGAATGATGCACAAACGGAGATATAAGATAATATTCTTACTTACATAATTAACCAATTTCTTCACTTTCCGGAGATTTCCGGAAATGTCGGATTCAATCATTATCAAAATCATATATTAAGCTGCTTACTTTCATTAACAGAGTTTGCGTGAATTTGCGTGCAAATGAGATATTTTACTTTAAAAAACTGTTTATTTTTGTTCGCTGATATCTCTTTTCCTCACAAAAGTATTGATGCAATCCAACAGAAGTGGACAAGCGAAATAAGACTCTACATTTCTTTTGTTCTCTCTGAGAAACCGTTGCTAGGCAATCGTGTTCGTTATTGTTAAAACACGTGAAAAGCACATGCTGAGACCACGCAATTTTTCGGCGGTGCCACGCATGGGCTCAAAGAAAGAATGTTGTTTCATATCCTTTCCTAACACATCCCTGCTCTGAGGCTACCATCCAATTTGCTCAAAACTCTATGCGCTCGCGCTACTTCCTAGAGTCTCCATGTATGTAACCAGGGACCTATTTGTGCTCAACCATTGCACTGGTCTGGAGCAATACTAGTCTTGTTACTCTTTATACTTATATCAAAGACGTCTCCAAAAGATATTCAACTAATTTGATATGAATATGCTTAAGTGACGATGTCGGAGCTTTCCCAAAATTGAATTACAGGCGTGCAGCTATGTACGATATATGATCGGAGCCCATCGGATAGCTATTATCGACTTAGACCTGAGGATAGAGTTGGCATCGTTTCAGGCAACCGGACTCCTGGATTCTTGTCAAGGGGCGCGTGATAGCTAGCATCCATCAAATTAAGCACAGCGATTACTCAAAAACTGATCGGCTTTAAAGATTCAAAAAATACTACCGACGAAATGAAAGATGTGGGGGACGTGCGGGGAATGAAAGGTATGTCAAGTTTTAAAGATCCATGATTGGATTCGTCTGATTCAAGGTGTAAATTGGAAGTATTCAGAGTGATCGACTTTTTGATCGCTAAACAACTCTATTAAACCATATAAGAAACCATCGTTCAATGTTTATAGGCAATATGAGAAAAACAAGCAAATTCAATCAGGATCGATCAAAATGATTGTAAGCTCTCTCAAATTTGTCCAATAATATTGAAATGGAACATAGTTCGATATCTGCGTAATTAGTTTGGGATGCATCTTAACAGTCATGGATCCCTTTAGAGGAACTTTTCTGTCTCTAATTTAAAAAGCAAAAACATACACGGATTAAACCTTGATGTGATAAGTGTGTATGTTTTTCACGAGTAATGCAGTTTATCTGTTGCAGGAAGGGTTATCGTAATAAATCAATCGTCTGCTCCTCAGAAGCAAAGGCGCACTAATTTCCTGAACGGATTCTGCAGACTGCTTTGATGGACTTCGACGAATCTAATTGTGCGTCAGACGGGCCTGATGGGGGAAAGGCTAACGGAAATCGATCCGCCTACAGACAATTAGCCCTCTTGGCATATACTGTCTGTAGAGCAGTGTATATCGATATAAATGGCAGACTACTACATATCGAATAATCTACTCAACGTACTTAGCATGGAAGACATGCTGTGCAGGATATTAATTATACAATTATTTTAATTAAATATAAACAACTATAATGAAAGAATCATATGCATTACGTTTATTGTTAATTTTTTTTTAAGCACTTCCTTTCTTCTCTCTCTTTGTCTTGTTCCTCTCTACTTCGACTACAATTAGCACCTTCTCCTTATATTCCAAAAATCTTATTTATTTTCCGCTTAAATTCCGAAAACAAAAGCTAAGCACAGTCTTGTGTAAGTATAAGTAAAATGTAAATTCATCCCTTCTTTACACATTTTCCATTGTCAAGCTGGTCTTCACATAATTCAAACCGCGTGGTGTGACCAAAAGTTTCACTATTGTCTGTATACAACTTGATACATGAGGCAGGGATGTGTTAGGAAAGGATATGAAACAACATTCTTTCTTTGAGCCCATGCGTGGCACCGCCGAAAAATTGCGTGGTCTCAGCATGTGCTTTTCACGTGTTTTAACAATAACGAACACGATTGCCTAGCAACGGTTTCTCAGAGAGAACAAAAGAAATGTAGAGTCTTATTTCGCTTGTCCACTTCTGTTGGATTGCATCAATACTTTTGTGAGGAAAAGAGATATCAGCGAACAAAAATAAACAGTTTTTTAAAGTAAAATATCTCATTTGCACGCAAATTCACGCAAACTCTGTTAATGAAAGTAAGCAGCTTAATATATGATTTTGATAATGATTGAATCCGACATTTCCGGAAATCTCCGGAAAGTGAAGAAATTGGTTAATTATGTAAGTAAGAATATTATCTTATATCTCCGTTTGTGCATCATTCAACAATTATTTAGAAGAAAAACGAATACAGGATCTTTAGAGGTGTTGCCCCTTAACTTTCTTGAAAATTACAAAAAAATGTGATAAGAAACACAGCTTCGAGAAACAAAACAGGCAATTAAAGATACTGCTTTCCAAGTTGACGATAGCAAAATGACGGTGCCGCGCATGGGACTTCAAAGCATTGCAGTGATTGTGGAATGCTTTTGACATTCATTAGCACGCTTTAGTATCCATACAGATGTTTGAATATATTATGGTTGAGTTGTCCCTCCTTCCTAACACATCCCTGCATGAGGTCAGCAATAAAGATCCCCCACCCCCACAACAACATCAACAAAATGCAAGGAATTCTTTAATTGGATGTTCTGTTCATAAACACAAAAACTCCGATGAAGGAGATGACTCACTCGTCTACTCCGCCGAAGCGATTACTTTCAAAGGCGCATTAATTACCCAAATTAATGCGGTACATTGACTTTTGTCAACTTCGATAGATCTTTTCATTGCTAATTGTGCGTCTAGTGATGACAGGCACTGCAATAGTGCCATTCTCATTGGGCTTTAAAAATCGAGAAGTAAGGAGACAGGGACAATAAGAACATTTGGCTTTTGGTACGGTGGCTAGACAACTTTCACCATAACTTCGAGATTTTTCTAACTTCGCAATTTTTTAAGCCCCGTGAGAATGACACTATTGAGTGTAGCTCCGCGTAAGGGAACGACCAACCTACTCAATCATTCATGTATATATTATTAGTACGAAGAGCACATTAAAACAACCCCACATGGTTTAACCAGAGAGGTGTAAGGAATGGAGTCAGCACGAAGTGTAATTTATTCCTACAGCAGTCGCGTGCATTGATATCACAATGGAATATTTGACGCGTTTGGCTCTTTGATCGAGGGAGATCCGCCGCCAAACAAGCATGACAACATGCAGGATGCATTTTGAGAAATATATATTCTGTATGCGCAGAAGATTTCAGAACCACTTCATGAACTGAAGTGCATGTGCAATAGTATTACATCTTATAAAGATACGATTCTGTGAATTTCAGATTATATTGTTGCTTCGTTTTTGTGATAAAAGGAGAATACTGTAGAAAACATGCCAGAGAAATGCCTCCATATCGCACATTTCCGAATCATATTTCCTTAAAAATATCTTGTAAATTGTTTATTGAGTGTTTAATCTTTCATGGAAACAATCTCAATTTCGTGTGCGGAGGTGTCCGGAAAAGTTACGGACCAAATTCTTTCTACAAGTTTTTTCAAAATTCCCCTTCGCTCACCCCAAAACTAATTCACAGTGTGTGTAAATAGATCAGCTACGAGCTCCCAGCGAAGGCTGAACGGTTGACATGCTTCTCAAAACAGATTGTCTTTTATTATTCAGAGGAAGGCACTACCTAATTAGAAATACAGCTAATTGTTTAAAACACCTGAATGTCTTGAATTGTTATGAGGCGGCGGACCTCATATATCAAAGGAAGTCTATCCGAGCGCAGTCCATCCATGATAGGTCCATGGTTTAACTGATGTTTTCCAGAGCCCTAGGACGGACCTGACGGAAGGCATATCAGTCACGTAACTAAAAACAGTGTAAGGGGGGGGGGGGGCGTGGAATTGTGAGGGTAGGGGCGTCAATTGAACTTGCCATATAATGATGAAAAGAGGGAAGAAGGGAAAGAAGAACCAGTACAAGTATAGAAACATAATAAAACAAAACAACAAGAAGAACGAAGGATAGGAATAAGACAAAGAGGAAGAAATCAGAACAAGTAAATACAGAACAAGATGAAGGACAAGAGAGGGGCACAAGCAGAACAAGGAAAAGACGAAGAAAAAGTGGAAGGAGGTAGAGAAGCAGGTGGAGGAGGAGGAACATGAGAAGGATAAGAAGAAGGAGAAGAAAGACGAGCAGTCGAGAAGGATATGAAGCGGATGAGCAATAATAACCCCAAAGAAGAAGAAGAAGAAGAAGAAGAAGAAGAAGAAGAAGAAGAAGAAGAAGAAGAAGAAGAAGAAGAAGAAGAAGAAGAAGAAGAAGAAGAAGAAGAAGAAGAAGAAGAAGAAGAAGAAGAAGAAGAAGAAGAAAAAGAAAAAGAAAAAGAAAAAGAAAAAGAAAAAGAAGAAGAAGAAGAAGAAGAAGAAGAAGAAGAAGAAGAAGAAGAAGAAGAAGAAGAAAGAGGAAGAGGAGGAGGAGGAGGAGAAGAAGAAGAAAAAGAAGAAGAAGAAGGAGGAGGGGAGGAGCAGAAGAAGAAGGAGAAGGAGAAGGAGGGGGAGCAGAAGAAGAAGAAGAAGAAGAAGAAGAAGGAGAAGAAGGAGAGGAAGAAGAAGAAGAAGAAGGAGAAGAAGAAGGAGGAGGAGGAGGAGGAGGAGAAGAAGAAGAAGAAGGAGTGCGAGGAGGAGGAGGAGGAGGAGGAGGAGGAGGAGGCGGAGGAAAACGCAGAGAAGAAGGGGAAGAGAAAAAGACCCGCAAAAAAAAGAAAGGGGGATATCACATCACTCTCCTGACCCCACTTTCCCCCGCAGGCACCAAGGCATGGAAAGTCAATCTTAACTCGAGCATGTTGATCGAAACCGGGCTGCGAGTCAAACACGGGTCAGAGCTACAACCATGTCAAGATCACCAAAATACTGCCGCTTGTTGCAATAACATGCCACAGAGTAT
Organism: Arbacia lixula; assembly: GCA_963669155.1. NCBI lineage: Eukaryota > Metazoa > Echinodermata > Echinoidea > Arbacioida > Arbaciidae > Arbacia > Arbacia lixula. The sequence goes on from OZ022581.1 coordinate 18,877,930, forward strand.
CACATGTGCTGACTTTCTGCGGGCTGGGATATAGCGGACTGTCACCATTGCATGCGTATTATCATCAGTACAGAAGTTAGTAAGAAAGAAACACTGTTGTCTTCATATCAACATACGTAGTCTATAATGTTACTTTCATTCTACCTACTCCAAGTTGTAGTCTCGTCTCCAGGCGGTTTGTACCTCTTTTGATGGCCTGGGCGCAGAAAAGAATAAGCATTGTCATTATTATGTCCAACAGTCCTGAAGCCAGGCTAACTTATTTGGGGCACATACATACTCTTATGAGTCATAATGTATTATTTTCGATGTAATGTTAAGCTATGCTCTGTAATCATAATTAAAAAAAATCCAAATATGTGACAAATGTGTGATTGTCATGTTCAGTCATGTACAAAATGTATAATTTCATCGTTTGAAAGAACAAATATGGTTTCAAATTATCGTAAACCTATATATCAACGGTTTACTGAAGGTCTAAATAATGACGTCATGTTATATTCCTACGTGAGATATATAAATAAGATATTGACAAGTTCTCTCTCGTTTTACTGAAGGATTTATTTTCACATTTGTCTTCACATTTCCATTGTCCGCTTTTCTTAGTGTCGCTAGTATTGTCTCTCAACCCTGCTTGAATAAACATCTTAAGTACAAAGGTATCGGATGAATATGGGTTCCGCCCCCTTCTGACGACCCCCCCCCCCCCTCACACACACACACCTCCTTCAAGTCTTCAACTGTTATCATTAGATACTACCACTTATTTGCCGTGCCTATTTACTTGTGTGTAAAAGTGGTAATAAATAAACGGAAAAAAAAAATCGTCAAAATTATTATGATTTAAAGGGATAGCTTACCCTACAATTAATTTAGTTGCAATAAAAGGAGACACATGATAGAAACAATGTAGTGAAGGTTTGATGAAAATCGGTGAAAGAAAGAGAAAGTAATTATTTTTTCCTTTGATCTAACATGCGCTATGAGCATGGTACTTTGTTACGCGGACATTTCAAAGGGTCCCTCTTAACTTTTGTCCGCGTAAAGAAAGGCCATGCTCAAACTAAAGTGTTGTCTGCCGCCACATACAAATTAAAAACATTCATGTGTTTGAAACAATACGTTCTTTTCTTAATGAGTCGTGTGGTTTGTTAATAGCTTCTATGAATAAAAAGAAAGAAGAAAAGCTGTTTTTAGAAATGTGTCAACCGTTGAACCTGCACTGGGAGTTCATAGATGATCTTAATAAACACACTGTGAATTAGTTTGGGTGTGAGCGAAGGGGAAATGTTAATTACATTGGTCCATAATTTTTCGGTCACCTCGGGACTCGAAATTGAGGTTGTTTCCGTGGAAGGTAAAAACATATTTATTAGAAAATATGACAGACCAATGTGTGATTTGGATTTTTCTGACGATGTTTTGTACGGTATTGTCCATTTACCCACAAAGGAAACAACATTATCATTTGAAATTCGCACAATCGTATCATTAGTGCCGCCCTCAGTAATTGCGCTTAAAAAATCGCTACGTAAGGGCGAAAGTTGCCCCTTACTTAGCGATTTTTCTAACTTCGAGATTTTTAAAGCCCAAATGAGAATGGCACTATTATAAGACATACTACTTCTGCACGTGTACGTAAGTGCACATTTGTTAAAGGGAATATACTGTATTGGGAAGGCAAAAAGCCTTCAAAATGTAATTGTTAGCAATCTTCTTGCCAATGGTCTTAAATTCATGTATTGTCTATTTTAGAAGCTTGCTGAAAGTTATTTGCCCTCAAATGATCTACATTTGGGGTAATGAGTGATTAAATCACAAATCCTCAAAATGTTCGGGCCGAACATTTTGAGGATTTAATCATTAATCATTAATTACTCCATATGTGGACCATTTGAGGGCAATAACTTTCAGCAAGCTTCTAAAATGGTCAATACATGAATTTAAGACCACTGGCAAGAAGATTGCTAACAATTACCTTTTGAAGGCTTTTTTGCCTTCCCAGTACAGTATATGCCCTTTAATTGACTGCTTCTGCGCACACAAAATGTATATCTCTTAAAATGCATCCCAAATTTATCTTGCCAGTTTGGCAGGGGATGTCACCGGATCAAAGAACCAAACGCGTAAAATATTCAATTGTGCTACCAATGAACGCCACTGCTATAGGAATAAATTACTCTAAATTACACCTCCCTGATCAAACGTAAATCTTGCGTTGACAGCGAAGAACTTTGAGTAAGTTTTTTTTTTTTCGAGAAATGAGAAATCGTTTACATTTTGAATGTCATTCATCTGTCTGTGTGTAGCCTAGGTACTAGGCTGTGAGGTGCATGGACACAACGCAGTCTGTTAACAACTATGTCTGGTAACACAGACTAATAACGTCATAGCTCCTCTGGCTTCTTCTCCTCTCAGAGGAGTGAGGATGGGATTGGGGCATAGTCTGTGCTACCAGACATAGTTGTTAACATACTGGGTTGTGTCCACGCACCTCACAGTACCTAGCCTAATCTGTGTGTCGTAGTGACCGCTGTGGGCGAAAAGTCGCTCTCAACGATCGGGCTAGTACAGACAGCAAAAGGAGCGAAAGGATTAACATTGACCCAAACTAAACAAAAGACTTCTATACATTCCCCATTAATTTATTGCGTTACGTAATTCGTCATACTATTCACCCATCAAAAAAATGTGGACATATTTATTCACTAAATGCAATCTGTAGCAAGGTTCTATAAATACAATTTGGGCAAACACCTCCTGTAGGAAACAATTTGTATTTCTTTATTGTAGTTGAATGAGAACTTAAGAAAATGTTAAAAACATTGTTTTCCTACCCATTTATAGCATTATATATTGTATATTATCTTTGTGTATTTTTTTTAACAGAGGGGGAAATACCCTGTTGGTCCAAGTTGGATTACCCCATGCCCCACCCACAATGAGGATACACGCAGTGCGATCCGTTCTCCTAGGCGCTACGGTAGGCTTTACGCTGCTACTCCTCACCATCATGCAGTACGCCAACACGGAGGAAGGCGAAGAAGAATCCTGGAAGCAGCGAAATCAACGCCGTCTCGAAGCCATTGACAGAAGTCAGAGGCGAATTTTGGAAGGGCGTAAGTGAAGTTGGGGTGATTTATCTAGAATACAGCACAATAAATGTTTTTTTGGACACATACCTCAACCTGTTTAAGTATATCGATTTCTACCTGTAGTGGAATAGTGGTTTTTAAGACCTTTCTTTGGTTTTGAAATATTAAGTAAATGTCCAAGTTTAGACCAGAGCTTCTGCTGTGAAAACGTGAGCCATATTCAAAATAAAGCTAAATAAAGCGGGAAAAGGGGCTTGTTTCAGTTTGGGGAGTTGGATTCAAACATCTGTGAGCCATATTTACTGCTGCTCTGTGTGAGGTGTGTGCATTGATCGTGCAGAAATTTATAAGTGACGCCAAAATGGCCAAGATAAAGCAATTTCCTTTAAATGTACAATATTCATTCGCATGCACTATCCCTACATCTCACTTTATTTTGCCCCCCCCCCCATCTACTCTCTCTGTCTCTCTATCTCTCTCGTAATGTCTCCCTCTATCCCCCCCTCTCTCTCGCTCTCTCTACATGCTCTGTCTCCCTCTCCCCCTCTCTCTTTTTATCTCACTCTCTCCCCCACCTCCGGTATATAACGAATAACAAACCTGACGCATGATTTCATCTCATTACAGGTGTATTATCGCCGACGACAGGTACGGAGTACATTTTCATGAAACACAACACGAAACAGCTGTCAAATCAGTCTAAGAAAGCCAACACGTAAGTAAACGTGACAAATCAAATTTTGCCATTGCGAAATTCTTACCGATTACCCGGAAGCGATAACCAACAATGATTCCATTCTATGATTGTATTGCATTATTAACGTTGGTATGGCCTTGTGATTATCGGTGATATTTCATCTCTGAATCAATGTTTTTATTATCAAAATAATATTATGTATCATAAATGATTGTGTACATTAGTTACACCCTATAAACTGAAAAGAAACTTCATCAAATTGAAACAATAAAATTAAAATAATGAGTGAATAACGAATGCCAGTATGCGATCGTTTTAAAATATTGATCCTACGTAAAGAATCACGGAGACCATGTGCTTAGTTTACAAGCTACTTCAAATTAGCATTCATCGACCACAATATGCCGCTTTGTATGTATCGTGTGGCTTGTTAATAGCTTTTTGCTTCCTGTTTCTTCGTATGACCGTATTATTCCATGTTTCCGTTGGCCTTTCTTTCTACGAATAGATCTTAGTTGGCTAGAGAGACAGACAGAAACAGACAGAGACACACAGGCAGAGACAGAGAGAGAGAGAGAGAGAGAGAGAGAGAGAGAGAGAGAGAGAGAGAGAGAGAGAGAGAGAGGGAGAGAGGGAGAGAGAGAGAGAGAGAGAGAGAACTATAGCGAAAGGCAGAGAAAGGGTGGGGGATATAGCAAGATAGGGGGAATACGAGAGACAGGGGTGAGGGTGAGAGTGAGAGCGAGAAGAACACAGAAGGGAGGGAGGGAGAGAAATAAACAATGATGGAGAGAAAGCAAGAGAAAGAGAGAGAGAGAGAGAGAGAGAGAGAGAGAGAGAGAGGGGGGGGGGATGCAGAGAAAGGAATGGGTGCATGTAGCAAGAAAGAGGGAAATAACAGAAACAAGGGGAGTGAGAGTGAGAGTGAGAGAAAGAAACAGAGAGAGAGAGAGAGAGAGAGAGAGAGAGAGAGAGAGAGAGAGAGATAACAAGAGAGTCAGGGGGATGTGGTCGGTGTGAGGGTGGTGGAGAATGAGGAACGAATACGGAAAAATATGCAATTATCGTGTCCCACATCTTGTATAGAGATTTATTCTTGAGTGGATAAGAATGGTTGTGTCCTCCGGTATAAATCGAAAGGAAAAGGCTAAGACAAACGACTTCCGACTCTTATGTTTTTTTAAACAGACAATGCCATCGAAACGTGGGGAGACAGCCAGGGAAAGGGAGAGAGAGAGAGAGATAGAGAGAGAGAGAAAGGGAGGGGAGAGGGGTGTGAGTTATTTTAAGCTGATAAGTTGACAAAAGGATTTATTATAGCTTCATGGGCTTGATATGAATTATTTCGAATCAATAATGTTTCCAGTAGACTTTTAACACCCAATTGTTTTAAAAGTAAGTGATCTTATCTCAATATTATGAAAGCGTGATGATATTATATTTACAGGAAAGAATATGTATGCATTGCGCAGCCTACCTTTGAACTCATACGACATGAATCTGAAGCGGACTAGGCGACAACGACTCGCTTACAGTGTACGTTTATTTTATAAACACTTCAAAGTGGAAGAATGACACGTGATGTCAACATACTTTTAAGTCATATGTTCCTTGCAAAAATATTCGTGCATGTTGAGAAGTTTTCAATGAGTTTCACGATGTGACAGTCCATTGAAAGGACCGTTATGTTTTGTTTTCGGTATAGATCTGAAAAAGAGCTGCTTAGTGAACATGTAAAAGGGTGCATGATCTTTTGATAACATTCAAATTTTTTGAGAAAAAAATGTACACAAGATATGGGAGAGCACCGCGCACGTGACGTCAAAAAATCAAAACTTTAATAAATCATCACTTTTTTTATCCTTTGATAGATTTTTATGAAACCTTCACTGATATGTTTCTTTCAGGATTCTGCTTTTATTTAAAACAAATTGTTTTAAGGGTGAACTTTCCCTTTAATCACAATACAGGGAGAGTCGATGGCATGTCATATTTCATTGATGAACGAATATGAATGTATTCACAGTCAAGTAATGCAATGAAGTCTCATAGAGCCAATTTATATGTGGCACAGAAATGGTTAAGAGGGAAAAGAGGGGAAAAGGTTTTTTTTTCTTCCAAGATACGAAGGAAGACGGTCATATCAATGTTTTCATCGCAGTTCATTTCAAATAACAGGATGTGCCTTTACATCCGGGCTTTAAATACAGGGTCGATGACATTTATACTTTCCATTTGTGCCAAAACTGACATTGCTATATTAAAACAGAACGACAATGAAAAACAAATCAAATTTTATATCGTGTCTGCAAAGTATCAGCCAAAGAGGACCATGCAATACCGCAGGAATGTAGTAATAAAACAAATTGTGAAAATATTTTTGCATCAAGATACAGTGGTCTTTTAAAATGAATTATCAGACATATCTTAAGAAGTTATTTGCGTTTGAAAATCACGATTACTCGCACTGCATCCCGATCATTCACATCACCATTGTGAACTCCATGGTTCCTTAATGACGAACTGTACAAAGATTAGGTGCCACACCCCCCGAAAATGAGAACACACAGATCAATACTTGTAGACTTGAATATTACGGAGCAATGCTACAGACCAGGTTGTTTCTTTTAATACTTCCTGCGCTATTGGGGCATTTTTGCACTGGTAATGCACATCATTACCAAAGGGGGTATTGAGTCTGGCAGAGAGGGAGTTAATCTTCGATTTTTCTTTAAGGTACTATTGATTCCTCTTAAAACTCCTCCATCTGTTTCTCTCATGTTCCATTTGTTTATTTTTAACTCAGCATTTCACCGGCAAAGCAGGAGAGTACTATTAAAACAAACACCTCGCTAGTCAAACCAGCTGTGCACAAGGACACTGGAAAGCACTCCAACGTGTCAAACGGGTCTAACGGAACTAACAGAAAAGCGCCATCTGTTGACAAAAGGTAGGCAGTGTATTGTAATACTAAACGTTCCAATTAAGTCAATTATGATTGACAACCCCTGACTGTGATGTAAATATAACATGCTCATTAAGAATGAAATTATTATTTACAATCTAATGAATTGAATTTGAATGACATGAATGACATGATTGCGACAATGTGTGCCATTAGTGTCATACATACTCACGTGCCATGTTTTGTACATTGGTATTTGCACTATTCACATGCACTCATCATTTTCCATCGCTCTGTTCTCCCTACCTCTCTCTCATTCTCTTTGTCTCTGACCCTGTCTCTGTCTCTGCTTCTCCTTATCCCTTTCCCTCTCTCTGTCACTCTTAATTCTCACTTTGTCCCTGTCTGTCTATGTCTGTCTCCGTCTCTATCTGTTTATCTATCTCTCTCTTCATCTATCCTTGCCTCTGTACGTGCCTCATACCTTCCCCCTCATTGCGTCCGTCGGTCTCTATCTCTCTCTGTCTCCTTCTCTTCATCTATCCCTGTCTCCTTTTCCCTGTATATCTCCCACTCGCTCTCTCTCTCTCTCTCTGCGTCTGTCTGTCTCTATCTTACACTCGCTCACCACCCCCCTTTTTTTTCTCTCACATGTAGTGCCCTGCCAGAAAACACGCCACATTGCAAACGGAAGAGGGCGCTGCATCGAATGGAGAATCTGTTTGGCGACAAATTCAACCCAAACCTGGACCCCTTCATGACGATATCTGCAATCCAATCCAAAAACTCCAAGAAGTATCCGCTGCCGTTTGGGGTCAAAGGACTAGGTAAGGTCCTACCTTATAATGCTATAATTATCCATAAGCTCATGTGTTTGTCTAGCATTTTTAAATAAATCACATTGAAATGTAAAACATTAGGTGGAGTAATTTTTTTTTGTACAATCTTACCGGTAACCCTAATCGCCGGGGGTGGGGGGGGGGGGGGGGGGGAACAAAATGCCTATCCCCCTTAACATTTCACGCAGTCATTCTGAAACACAAAAATATATCACTGCGAGATTTTCATGACTTTTTGGTTTATATTTTTGCGCAAGTTTTGAGATCAACATTGCGACGACCGAATAGTCTCCAAATGAATATCTACACTTTTGGTCTTTCCATAACCGGCTCCATAATAAGAAATAGTTTTCTAACATTGCTTTAAATAAGATATTAAAAATGATTGAAGCATGACCTGTGTCAGATCGAACTCTGATGCATTTTGTTTCCTCAGTAATTATGAGGATGCAAATGTAAGTGTACTAATCACGTGATAATGGCGGTAAATGCAGTTGAGGGCGGTAGAAACCAAAACAGGGGAATGGAAATAATTGTCCTTACCACAAAAGGAGCCCTTTCGGTTTGAATTCAGAAATCTCTAAGGAGCGAAAATACTTCAACGAGGTGTGGTGTCGTAATGAACTTGGAGTCATCTCTAAATGTTTTTTTTTTTTTACGTTATTGAACTTTATTTGAATTCCGTACTCCATCTCTTCCCCACTTTCCATCCCATATCATCCTTCCAGCCTAGTAAATATGACCCTCGTTTTACCGTCTTTCAGACCGTGGTATTACAAACTTTTACCCCCCCCTCTCAGTTGTAACACTGTACAATCGCCCCACCCATTCCACAGACACAGACACAGACACAGACACAGACACACACAGAAACACACACACACACACAAACACACACACACACACACACACACACCCAGGCAGTCTGAAATTTACCTCGTATTGTGTCACTAGCATTACATAATAATTATGAAAATTGTGCTCCTATCTATTCAGATCTTCTTAAGATAAAGATTAAGATTAAATAGGTTTTACCTACAGATAAATAAGTAATCCTTCTTAACGGTAATTCACCAGAAACTTGTGAGGTGTCCCTTTCATGACTAAGCCTATATCCTCCTGCATAGTAGCCAATTTAAACTTTGCTAATGCTTTTTAATGCTGGCAGAAAGTACTATCACTCCCTCCAATCAGGTGAACTCCGCGATTAATCAGTATATTTCCGTTTTATTGTGTGAGATATTTCAAATCTTTCAGGTGTAAATTGACGGCGTTTCTTTCAATATGTACCCCTCCCTTTGAAATATATCTAGTAAAGACCTAAAGTTACAACATTGACGATACGATCCACGCTAGCACAGTATCGAATCTTCACCGGCTTACCATACACAGGTATATATATATATATATATATATACATACTTATCCTTGTATATGTAGAGTGCTCGCAGTCTTTCTCCGGAAGAGCTTTTGAATAATAATAAGCAAGTTTAAACGGATGAGTGTAGATTCCTCGTGTTTATTGTGCACAATACACATGACGAATCCACATTTATCCGTTTAAACTTGTGTATTATACATACAGTATATATGTATATATATAACGTGGAGGTGATAACAGCAACGATGAAGACCTGTAAAATGGTCGAAATGTGTGTGATCCGAAAAGGGGGTATCATATGACATTAAATGGTATTCAATTATGTGTTGAATGAATAATCTTAGATTTTGTATTTTCCCCTTTTAAAGGGAAAGTCCATTCTTAAGGTAAATTGGCTGTGATAAAATCAGAAACATGGAAGAAACAAAATAAGGGAAGGTTTGAGAAAAATCTGTCAAAGGAAAACAGAGTTATGAATTTTCAAATTGTGTGTAGTCACTTGCGAGCTACTCTGACTTATTTCTTCATCAGAAAACAGGAAAAGGACACTCTATGAAACTTATGGGAAAGCACCTCGCACGTGTTGTCATAAAATCAAAACTTTAAATAATCACAACTTTCTTATCCTTTGGAGGATTTTAGTCATCCTTCACTAATACGTTGATGTTTTATATAATTATTTAAACCAATTGAACATCAAGTTGGACCTTCCCTTTAAAGGCTGGGTGTCCCCAAACCTCCTCGAAATCTGCTGATCATTTTATTCTTGGGAGGAAAGTTCTAATACAATATCTTCTTCCATTTTCCGTAGTTTCTGACTTTTACTAGACAATCCTTTTCGCGTCATGGTCTGAAATAGCTTTACACGCATGGGTTGCGCGGAGGGCCGAGCGGAAGGGGAGTGGAATTGGCGAACGGCTTTTCGTGAAACCCGATGCGACACGGTCCCCAAGTCGACCAACCGAGCCCCCGTGATTTGTGCGCAGTTAGTTCGTTATGTAATGCCGGAGAGAGAGAGAGAGAGAGAGAGAGAGAGAGAGAGAGGGGGGTAGCTTGTTAGTAAGTGTGTGAGAGAGAAAAAAAGGCAGATTGTGAGTGAGAAAGAGAGAGAGAGAAAATAAAAAGCAAGCGAGAGAGATAGAGAGAGAGAGAGAGAGAGGAAGAGAGGGATAGAGAGAGAGAGAGAGAGAGAGAGAGGGAGAGGGAGAGAGGGAGAGAAGAGAGAGAGAGAGAGAGAGAGAGAGAGAGAGAGAGAGAGAGAGAGAAGGGGGGGGGGTGGAATTGGCTAACGGCTTTTCGTGAAACCCGATGCGACACGGTCCCCAAGTCGACCAACCGAGCCCCCGTGATTTGTGCGCAGTTAGTTCGTTATGTAATGCCGGAGAGAGAGAGAGAGAGAGAGAGAGAGAGAGGGGTAGCTTGTTAGTAAGTGTGTGAGAGAGAAAAAAAGGCAGATTGTGAGTGAGAAAGAGAGAGAGAGAAAATAAAAAACAAGCGAGAGAGATAGAGAGAGAGAGAGAGAGGAAGAGAGGGATAGAGAGAGAGAGAGAGAGAGAGAGGGAGAGGGAGAGAGGGAGAGAAGAGAGAGAGAGAGAGAGAGAGAGAGAGAGAGAGAGAGAGAGAGAGAGAAGGGGGGGGGGGTGGAAAGGGAAGAAAGGGAAATATAAATAGAGAGAAGGAAAAGCGAAGCCTAGCAATACAAGCTTCTCAGAGCAGTCTTAGAATCTCATGGCGCCGGTGCCCTAGCCCTGACCTTTAAAGACGCAAATTAACTTTTCCGAGTCAGCGTCCCTGGTATCATTAATCGGCGAGGATCGACTGGACCTGGTGGAAATGACCGCCTGCTTTCATTCTTCGAGATTACGCATGGCCACCTAAAACATATCCTTAAAAAAATCCATAAATTAATACACAAATAGTTTTAATGGAAAATATGGATTGAAACCAGAAATTCATATTTAGATCCCTTTATCCCCCCATTAACCCATTGATACACTCTTCCCAATAACTGTTAGCATATTTCGATATTCCAATATGCTGTAAATATTCAATATCTGATGGCAGATACTGTCCTATGTGAGGTATCTTTATGATAAACTTGAAAGGGATATTCATTTTTTGGCACACAATATACTACACCAGTCCTAACAACATACATGTATATTGCTATACACATGCTCATACTCAATATAATATAATATCTCAAGCAGACTACCATTCTGTGTTCACCTATCTATAATTACACTGGAGGGGGAATTTCATTGTATTAATTTCCCCTAACAATACTTTAACTAACACATTTTTTTATTGTAATCATAATAAATTTTACATAACATACATATTTCATGGTCTACCCCCTCGCGATCACTCCTAACTGACCTAATTTTACCCCCTCTAAACCTTCACTCCCTTGCCCATCCCCACATTCACATTCAAATTGTAACTGCGATGTTATTCTCAGACCTCAATTAATTAAGTTTCCCATTTCTGTCGGTTCATCTGCGATCTTTCCGCTTAAATTGCCAAAGTCTTCTCCTCTATAAAATAAAATCCCTTATAATTTGGCAAACCTTAACCCTGGGGGACTGGTAAGTTACTTGTACTAGACATAAACATATTATTATTTCAGCGAAATGAGTGCATTTACACACATTTATTTCTATTCAAGTTAACTGACAATTCCCAAAATACGTCACTCCCCCCGCACACACACAAACACACACACACACACACACACACACACACACCCCTTAGAGGGCCTGGTAGCAGGGTGTGTGCGAGAATCCATACAGAAAAGAGGGTGCCCTATGTGGTGATTAACAGTGTTGGATGAGTGAGTTCAATCTACTGTGTCTAGTCTGTATCACTCCACTGCTGAAGGAAGTCCTTGTCATCGATTTTGCATTTGTACTTTATCCTGTCACACACCTATTCTCGATCTTGTAATACACCAATGTTACGTCACCTTACAATCCTCCGCATTGTCGTCCTCTTGTTTCATTGTATCAGTATGTACTGTTCCCTCTTGTATATTAATCCCGAGCATGCAGAATTTACGGTGGCACTGAGGTGGTTGTGTGTAATACTTGTGCAAAACGCGTCAATGAGACACTGAGAAATAGAAACGGAGAGAAAGAGAGAGAGAAAGAGAGAGAGAGAGAGAGGGAGAAAGGAAGAGAGAAGAAAGAGAGAAAGAGAGAAAAAGCCAACAACACAAGCTTCCAAGAAGCTGAGACGTACAGTTCTTCAATTAGGTTCTCATTTAAAGGTAACCCTTTGCATGCCAGATTGACGGTGACTCTGCATTGGCTGTGTGTATTGACTGTACAAAGACTTGTCAATGAAAGGAAGAGAAATAAACAGAGAGAAAGAATGAAAGAAAGAGAGAGAGAGAGAGTGTGTGTGTGTGTGTGTGTGAGAGAGAGAGAGAGAGAGAGAGAGAGAGAGAGAAGAAAGGAGGAGAAGGGAAGAATAGCAATACAAGCTTCTTATAAACTTAGACATTCTTCTGTCACGTTTCCTCTTGTAAATTAACACTTAACCCGCCAGAATGTCACGCAAGGATGCACAGAGAGTTAACTGAGAGGTTTATTGAGAAGTTGTATGTTTTCTTAATCTTTTGCGTATTTTAGGAACAGCAGCGAGAGGTATCCTTGAGAAACTACCCAATACCGGGATCCCTCCAGACATCAGCAAGTAAGTCGACAGAAAACATACAGACTGTTCGTATCATCATCATTACGAGATCTCCGATGTGGTGTCCCCAATGCATGGCAAGGACATATTCTTAGCTTGCGTGCACCACGACTCAGGTTTTATGCGAAGCAATACAATAATGCATAACATTTTGCATGAATGGAATGAGTAATTATTGTTCCCACACCTGGCCCATGCTGCATATAGGTTTTGAATGATTGTAACTTACCATCAATGGTAGCTGCTAAGGTAAAAGCCAATGAGCTCTTATTATTGCACATGTTGCCATTGATAGTAAGTTACAATGATTATGCAACATAGCCCTGATATAATAATTCATACACATAGTGAAAACACAAAATGAAAAGCGTGCTTTTGCATTCCGCAAATTGATTTTCTACCCTGAGCCTAACCCTAAGCATAACCCAAATTGTAACTCTAACTTATAGGGTGTGCAATACCAAGCATGATTACTTTATTCGGTCTTCATTTTGCTTATTTTCCTTCCCAGAATTCCCTGTGTGCGGTGCGTGGTGGTGGGCAACGGAGGCACGCTACACGGCTCAAACGTAGGGGGCGTCATCGACGGTTACGATGTCGTCTTTCGGTATGCACCGTTAAAGTGAAGATAATTTGGCTATATCTCCATCTTAGGTTTCAGTCAGAACACAATACACAAGCTATTCCCAGAATACGCTAGTGGGTACCCAATTTCTTTTTACAGCGGTGTTTTTCTCGTGTTATGTGCGTGTGTTGGAGTTTTTTTTATCTGACCTCGGCCCTGTATCAATCGTAACTATTTATAAAACGGGGCCCAATTGATACAGATCAATCGTAACTATTTATAAGACGGGGGACAGACCAAGGAAAGTACTCATTGACGACAGAACCATTGCCTTATTGAACATTCTAAAACCAGCACTGAGAAAATTCCAATAAATTTACTACCCTGTCAATGGGACAACTCCCAAGGAATACGCAAATTAGTACTAGATCAAATACTTTGAGTAGCCCCTATGTTTCTATTAATTAGCCCATTATGTTATTTCGAACCCCACGTGTCCACAAAACCCGCCTCTACTGTTACCCGTTGGGCAGTTTTGAATAGCAAGTTTGACAAATTTTATGTGGAAAAAAAAATCAATGAACATGAACTCCACCCCTCCAACCTCCTTCCACCTCTAGTCTGAACATGGCTCCCTTGAAGGGGTACGAGAAGGATGTGGGAAGGAAGACCTCTTTTCGACTGGTGTACCCTGAGAGCTCCCCTAAGAACCCCGAAGACTACACCCCTGGCTCCACCCTGCTCCTCATCCCCTTCAAGAAAGCAGACCTGCAGTGGATAGATTACGTCATCGACGGACGGGACTTGGTGAGTTTACGTCGTCTATGGAGTAACAAAATGTGACGTCATATGAGCAAGCAGTCAAGACAACTGGTGCTAAATTATGTTGGTAGAGTAAACGGTGGTGATTATAGTATGAGCTCTCATTGGGAATTTCCGACACTGGTCCAATAGGCCAGTGAATAAAGCACGTAACACTATTCAACATCACATTCAACGTGCGCTATAACATCATCATGATTTACATTAATATTTTTTCATCAGTATGATAACCACGCCATGATGACCATTATCATCATTATCATCTACATCAGTATTTTCACAACGACTACCACCAGCAACATCATCATCATCAAAATCGTGATTATCATTATCGCCATCATCATCACATATCATCTAATCATCACTTCATTATCATTGTTATTATCATCATCATCATCATCATCATTATCATCATCACCAGCACCATCATTCCCATCATCATCCCTAACTTTTTTACCATCACCAACCTCGTTACCATCGATGTCATCACCACTATCACCACCACTATCCTTACCCATATTAATAAAGGGAAGGGGAGGTGTGTGTGTGTGTGGGGGGGGGGGATTAACGTAGCCCTCTTACAAAATCCCAGTAGCAGTAAAGAATAGTGTGAAAGTATTTCTCCCGATCGTTTTGTCTTTTTTTTTTCAGAGTAAATTAAAAGGCTTTTGGCATCCTGTTGGCAAATTTGTACCGAAGTCAAAAACTGAACTGCGAATCTTTAATCCTGAGATCATCACGGAGCTATCTTCGAGTCTGATTGGTCTGGAGATTGGAAGCGGGAAGATGGACAAGGTAATATATAAACATATAACTGATTATAATTTGTAAAGGCCTAATGTAAAAAACATATATAAATATATGATGTATTGCATAAACATACGAATAGATAAATACCATATTCATAGCACATAGAAAACCTTGTAGATCGCAGAACAACCTTTCCAATGAAATCGTGTAAAATAAAGCAATGTTTATTGTTAGCATTTCATTTGAATTTTTACGACAGCATGGCACTCTTTAATTGTTTTATGTCACTAGATTCCGATGGATGGGCAAATAATGATCCACTTATGTTTTCAAATTTTTAGTTTAAAGAAACACACATATATAATCCTGATCTCATGCTAAGCACACCTTTTTGGTATGTTAAAAATCTAACAGATGGTGGTTTTCTTATTCGCGAAACCTTTAAAAACAGCAGGTTGTGATAAAACTAATGGCGTGGTTTAACTCATTGTGCACCAGGTGCGGATTTTTTCACTCATAATGCACACAAACCCATTTGAGCAGCATTCCATCTAGCACAGATCAATCAAGTTTATTTGATATTTATTTGATCTCACAGAATGTTCCCACGTCGGGTGCGATGGCCATCACTGTGGCACTGCGTATGTGCGACGAGGTAGCTGTGGCGGGTTTCGGGTACGACACGAAGCGACCTGACGCACCCATCCACTACTACGACGACGAACAGAAGATGAAAGCGATTTCGGCCTCATGGACCCACAACATCGACACCGAGGGCAAGATGCTTCGGAGACTGGTCAAGCAGGGCGTTATACGGGATCTCACCGACGGACTACGGTAGTAGTAAAGGCAGGATGACCATGGTCATCGTCGTCGTCGTCGTCAGCGTCGATGTGTGTGTATGCATGTTTTTGAGTGTGAACGTGTTTTTATGTATGTGTGTGTATATGTTTCGAGTGTGTGAAAGAGATAGAGTATGTGTGCGGGTGTGTGTTGGTGTGTACGCTGTGGTTTGAGCCTGAACTGTAAATATTACATATTATATTGTACTGTGGATATTTATCTTGTAAGTCAGACACTTAGTCTTAGACTTGATTTATCAGTACTAGATGACAAATGCCTACAGTGATTGCATATTTCAGTGTACAATTGAAATGAAAATGCAGATGTAGGCCTATAGCA
The DNA here is from genome assembly GCA_963669155.1 of Arbacia lixula. Classification (NCBI taxonomy): domain Eukaryota; kingdom Metazoa; phylum Echinodermata; class Echinoidea; order Arbacioida; family Arbaciidae; genus Arbacia; species Arbacia lixula. The sequence goes on from OZ022581.1 coordinate 18,893,862, forward strand.
GGTCTGCCAAATCAAACTTTTAAGTGAACTGTACTATTGCGTAGTGCCATACAAAATTTTATGTTAAACATGTGTTTAAACCTTGTCCGAATGACGGATTGTCAAAAATGTGGACGTTTATAATGCCATTGTGAAATAAATAGATGATTCTTAAATTCATGAATACAGTATCTTATCAGTATTTCTATTTTGAGATTTGAATGCTTAAAGGACAAAGCCCATTCTGATTTTCTTGCCAAGAAATGGTATTAAATTGTCCGACAATACATCGAACCCTAATGAATGTGTGCCAAGCTTATTGGACATTGAAATAATGTATTTGTCATGGGGTTGCTCAAGGATAATAAGTGCGTCAATGTATTACTCGTCTCAAGCATATGAAATGGTTATTAAAAATGCAAAATCATTGATGTTTGAATGTATACATACATTCCAGGAAAATGTATTTTCTATTGTAACCATCACTATTTTGCCAAATGATTATGTAGGAGAACATTTAAGTGTTCGTTAAAACGTATCTCATTTTTTTTCATATTGTGTTTCTAAAGAAAAACACTTTAGCTTTAGTGAGTAATTCATAATATTGCTTTCTGATATGCTGTATTTAGAAAAAGAAACTTAGAAACTTAGAAACTTCAATCCCGTTGTTGTTTATACCTTTCTTGATATTGAGGTGGTTGTGTGAGCAGCTACTCAGGAAAATGCAATAGAATAGCTATATATGTACGTGTCGTTGGCACACCAACCAGTAAATGAATAAACTGTTTACACAATGTTAAGGGAGAGGTTTTTTTTCCAAAATCAAACGAACACAAAAGTTAGAGAGAAAATGGTCAGATAATGCTGAAATGGATTAAAACATATCTTAAAATAAGAAATTGAAAAGATTTCGTGGTTGTAGCGGGTAGGCTTGCGGTGACGCTGTCAAATTTGTTTGCGTGTAAAGGATAACTTGATTTAACGTTTCGGGCTGTACAATCTGTCTGCTGTCAAGATGGTACTATTTACCCTGTTTCACTATATAAGATCTGTAGATCAGTATTGCCAGTTTGATTAGTATTGCCAGTTTGATATGCCAGTCGTGCCCGAATTACGTAGTGTTAAATATGCAAGTGTATGTGTGTGTGTGTGTGTGTGTGTGTGTGTGTGTGTGTGTGTGTGTGTGTGTGTGTTAGGAGTGGGGTGGGGTACTCAATGAGTACACACCTATTCAGTAATTTTAACAGATAAAACCTTTTTTGCAGAGACATAGAGCTGTGTAAATTCTAAAATACATACCGTATACCGGAAAAAACGAATACTTGCAGACCCTTACCCCAACGGAAACTACTGGGCCCCGTGTCACAAAGAGTCGGCTGCTATCTATGGCAACTTTGCGATTGATTGATTGATCTATCGCAACTCACCGTATCACAAGCCATCATCATATTGCAAGTCCAAAGCTATGCATGATTTTACATTCAATCGTATAGTTACGATAGATCCACACAAGTTGCAATCAATATCAATTGCAAGTAACGATCGATATCAATCGTAGATTCTATGTGGTACAGCTTTAAAATTGATATCAAATGTACGATCGATACATCAGTCCTACGATTGATCTATCGATCGTTCGATCAATCGTAGCCCCAGGACCCCATGACAGCAGAATGGTTCCGCCATGAATACTTGCCTTGTAATATGTACTACTACTATCCAAAAAACTTTGGTATCTTGCCTCTATTCAAGTCGGATACTACCGAGATAGGGTCAAACACAGGCAGAGTCTGGTACGATGGAGAAACTGTTCACCATGCACAGATAATATTAAGTGGAAATCTTTAATCGGTTGTGTGTTCAAGGCGAAACACTGCTCTTTGGAAATGTGTGTATGAGTTCTGCGAAAATATCTTAATGATGTATGAAGAGTTAATAACACAATTGCACACACATTATTGAAAGCACATGTAAAGTTGTGTTGGTATGAACATGATCATTTTTTGTCCAGTTGCTGTCGAATATATATATTGAAGATGTTAAAACCCGTGACAAGTGTTCTTGCAAATTATATGATCACCCGATATTATACTTGCCTTATCGATTTTTGTGTATCGAAGCTTCGACCAAATTTTATCTGAAATATAACAGTATAAATACTTCAGATGTTGTTAATGATTTGTAATGATATGAGATTATTAATTTCATGAATCTACGTCTTTTCTGATAGGGAGAGAGAAAAAAAAACAGAAATAAAGAGATATACAGAAACAGACAGAAAATGAACAAGATAAAGAGAGAGAGAAAAAAAGGAGGACATGGATATTTTATTTACATTGATTCAATTGTTTCAATTTCTTTTACATTTTTACAATCTTTTACATTTATCTGTATTAAACTGTATAGGTCTACCTGTGATAATGTATTAAAACACAAAAGGAAATACATGATGAAGATGTTTTTCTGTGTACTTTCCGAAATATACAAGAGTTTTACACAAGGAGTTTATTCTCCGGATTTTTTCCTTTGAGAATGTAATTAAATTACTTCTGCTATTCAGTTTTCCTCTTTGCATTGTATTTTTTTCATTCACTATCTATTTCACTGTATAATAACATAAAATGTTAACGATGTTAAACAGTATGATAGCAAAAACACATGATGATGATGATAATCAATATTTTGACAATACAGTAATATAGTATGATAATGGTAATGGTGAGAACGATGGGTGTTATTGCATGTATTAATTTGATTTACATTCGAACTAATAATTTGCTAAATGAAATCCAATTACAAGGATATTAGGATGTTGCCTTGATCGATAATCTTCCCAGCATTATTAAGTTAAAAGTAACTGGCTCTCTGCAGGCTTACGCTATTAAAGCTGTCCCCGGACTGCACCCATAATGCATTAGCGACTCCCTAACCGCACATAACGAGGATGAGTATACATGTACTGTGAAAAAATGCGCACGCTTCGCACAAACATTTAATCCATTCATTGTGGGTTTATGATTCGACCTGCCCAAGGAGAGTTTCCATGAAAGATTTTTTTTTCTTTATAGTTCCATTCAACATTTTAACCTGGAAGTGGCTAAATTGACTTTTAAACTTACAAGGGACGTGAAAAAACTAGAACATAATCAATCCAGTGAAGGTTACTATTTTTAAATACTCTTGAGAATGGATAAGCAGGAGCTTCATTCATACACGGGGGTAATCCGCGGCCCTTCCTAGCCTGTCTTCTAAGCTACTGGACTTTTCAGATCCAAACTGAAAACTCGAATCTCATATTTTAAAAATGGAAATTTCTCATTCTTTTCTCTGATCCAAACTGACAAATCGGGTCTAATATTAATTTATCGTTTTCATTTATTCTCAGTTCGTGTCGCAAAAGACGTCGAGACAATAAGCCTACTACAGCCACACCCCAGAATTTCATAACTTGTTCTTATAAACACTTAGGAAAGCGTTACCCGATACAACGAAGCAATGCATTTGTTAAATCCAGCCCGGGAAAACCATGCAGCCTTTTTGAACAATAATGAATCCGTGTTTTTTTTATGCCGCGGGGGTGATATTTGACGGTGCAGGACGTATCTTACGTTTCACAAAGTTACTAAATTATTTCCCTTCATACGACCCGTGATAAAATCCATTTGAAATGTAAAGGGGAATACAAGTCGCATTTTAGATCCTTCCGTTTAAAGGACGTTTTAAAAAGCATTTTTTTCTATATAATGTGGCAAACCACACCGAATATTTGTTGCCTTCGAAATGGATACACCTCCTTTAAGGTGTGTTCTCGTAATCGTCATGAAAGGAGCCATTAAGGAGACTGAAGTCGTGTTAATGCTCTTAAGAGCTTTGGTCAGCACAATGCTTAATCTGGCTAACACTCATTTTGTCATTTTTAAGTATCAATAAGATCTACAGTATACTAGCATAATCTATCGTGATATTTGCGTCAGACGTTTCTCTAATCCTTTTCAATGATCTGTTCTCTTTTTCAGTACTTGGTTAATGAATACTGTGACGATGTTTCTTTTCTTCTTTGTGCAAATTTATCATTAGTTATTTAGACGCGTAGTTCTGTTTTGTAAATGGAAATTGGGTGTTCGGTTTGTAATTACAGTTTCGCATGGTTGAATAAAAGGTATTGTGGAGTAATCAATCGTGGATTGAGAAATCATGAAAATAATCAAGATAACAAATAAAATGTCATTTAGAGGAGTGCAAGAAACAATGTAAGCCACACGGACGTGAAAACGTCGGTAGCCGAACCACTGATTGCAAGGTACGCCTATCCGCTCTACCGCATACACTATGCAGCATCGAGCACTTTTAGCCGATATATATACATTTTTTTTTTTATATATGCATGTGTGGTCTGTATACTCACCCAAATATATGTATAGGTGAATGCTGAGTGTATGAGTGTGTGACTGATTGTTTATGTACGATGTACGTACGGTGACAGGTTAAAGAAACCAATCAATCGATCAACAAAAAATTATATAGAGGCACCTATGTTCTATTTGCCCGTTCAAGACGTTACAGGTTCACCAGTTCAAAATGGACCCTATGTCCTGATAGAGCGTTTTATTAAGAGGGGGCGCATATCTGCCTTGCAAAGGACGGAATTGCTACTGTTATGTGATATAAGTCCTTTTATCACTCCCCGCCCAAATAATGTTCCCACATGAATGACCACTTTCCAGAAGCCGAAAACACCCTCAAGGTTATAGCTGACCCTCGAGTTTATGGGGCTAGTCTGAATAACATTTACTGGAATTTAGGATGACGTAGGTAAGGTCCAGTTTCTGTGAGATATTCATGCATCCAAGAAGCTGACCTGTATGAAGTTCACTTTAATTGTTTACTTCAAACTTGAGACAAAAGGAATATATATTTAGAGAGCACATAGAGTTTGAAGCAGTTATTTGTGTATACACAACACTACTTAGCAGATTAAAACTTGTCTGGAAGAAGTTTTTTCCATCATCTGATGGGAAATCTTTTTAATCTTTAAGTTATAAAACGAGTAACCTTTATCTAAGGTGAAGATTTTAATACATATCTCTTTGCGAGCGAGATAAGCGATCGAGGAGCCAGAAAATCAATTGAACGATTGTTTGTTCATATTTTGTCGTCACAAGTGAAAGTTTGTCAGCCTAATTAAGGCCCTTAGTTTGTCGACAGAAGATTTATTTTTGTTGAAACATTTCAGTTGTGCAGAACACAAGCGTCCCTTGTGCCGATAAAGTGATATAAAAGCCATGATGGATATCTCATTTCCATCTTGATAGTTAGCGAAATTTTCTCCTTAACCTTGACCCCATATAGAAAACGAATACATCACACGTGAATGCATTAGCTGATGTCATCATCATATGGCGCAGTGAGTGGCGTATGCCACACCCCTTTCCCTCCCGTATACACACGTAGGCGTACATCTCTTTACAGTGTACATACACACTAAGAAATAAAGGTGGAGAAATAAAGTCAATTTTGCGTTTAGCACCCCAATCTCGACAAGGGTTCAATATTCCACCTCTACGGGTTTACTTCGTACGAACCAGGGTTCAATTTCCAGGGAGGTTCAATTTCGAACCTTTCTGTATGGATTATTAGTCTTGTACAGAAACCTACAGAAAAAAGATTTTCATATTTATTCACATGTTACAGCCAGTATCTCTTATAAAAGTTGAGTAGGGTAGGTAAGTAGGTAGGGTTAGGATTGTGTGTGCGTTATATCCATGTATGTGTAATCATGTGAATTACATATCATATCAAATAAATCATGTAAATAATAAGATTCCACAAGGTTTTCTTTTATTTTCCACATTTTGACGTCCATAAAACGTTTTCAAAAAACGTCCAAAAAACCTACGTTTTAAAACGTTTTCAAAACTTTTTTTTCTTATCTGGGTATGGGGTTCAGAATAAACCCTGAAAGGCTCAATTATGCACCGTCTAGGGTTGAGTTTGGTGGAAAATGAACCCCCAAAGGTGCACAATATACATTTACGGGTGCAAATTTGAACCGTATGGATGTTGAATTGAACCCCGACTACTTTTAAATTGAACCCTAGAGGTGCAGTTTTGAACCCGCAGGATGAAATAATGAACCTTATTAGAGGGTTCAAAATTGCATCCTTGACGAGGGTGCAAATTTTGAACGCCATTGGGGTGCTGCTATTGTATCACGCTTGGAGGTTTAATTTTGAAACCTAATTTCTTAGTGTGTAAAAATCCAACCATTACTTATCCTAACTGCCTATAGGCCATGGGCCAGCAACCGAAAAGGTCCCTCCCCTTAGCCACAATTTCAAACAATATTTTTTATGTTAGGCAGCACCCTCAGCTGTCAGAATCTGCCTGTTTGCCATTACACTGGTGGTGGGTGTGGCCAACAGGGCCGTTACCAAGGTAACATGTCACTGAAATTTGGGAATTGAGAAAGTTACGAAATTGTCATATATCTCTTAAATGGTAACATGAAAAGACAAAATGTGTATCTAAGTATACATTTCAAGAGTTGCCCAGTTGATTCTGATAGAAATCTAAGACGTTTAAGACCACGATCATGCGCAAAAAATGGTTATTGCCATGGAAACGATCAGAAAAAATGCATTATTTTTTATGAACAATTCAAATATATGTTAAATGGATAATCAGATTCGAATAGCCGCTTTTAAAAGTGTGAATGTTAGACTCATATTAATGACAACTGAGACATTTTTAAGTGTTAACAGTCATGCATAAAAGCATGGTTGCTATGACAACACCATGGTGCCCAAAATACTGAAATTACAGAAATGTAAGGGGGAGGGGGGGGGGGGGAAGCATTATGAGAGAGCTGCGCCTTGTGCTTTTATGTGCCGTACTATATGTTCCTATTTTTAGGTAGGCTACAATACCTTATGTTTTCGTCGCTGCTACAATACGCCATCCCAGTATGTGGACAAAGAAATCATTCGCGCGATTTAGCCTTACGTAACAACATAACACGCTTATGGAACTTTCACAGAATTCCGCTTACATGTGCAGTTCTGAAGAAGGTCGGAGGACAATCGCAATAATATGTGTATAGAAACTTGCAAGCCTTCCGATTAACATGCATTCTGGCAGCGCGGCCTTACTTGCCTCGGCTTTCATTCATATAGCCTGAGGGATTGTTTCATGTTTATTCAGTGCAATGCAATTATGATTAAGTCTGTACAAGTAGACTAGTCACGATTACACTCTTTTTGAGAGAAGTAATAATTGTTTATTTTTTTCGCATACATGGCGGTCAGTCAGAAAATATATATATAATTTAGCCATTATTATCATTACACAATAATAAGAAACCAGCTCAATAGTAATAGACCGCATATTCCGAGTAGTCGTAGAAGTTAGAACAAAGAGGTTTAGATCACGTAGAAGACCTCCAAAGCGATTGACAGATTGCCTCAGATCAGACAAAATTAGCCCAGTAGATGTCTAGACGTACTCGTGGTTTCATCATTGCATCAGGAAAAAACAACATTACCACAGCCTAGAACCCAGGCTACAATTCGTGACAGATTGAGATTAAAGACATTCCCCGGGTCTTAAAGAGATAGTTCACCCTAAAATTAAGTTGATTTGAATAAAAGCAGATCGACACATGAAAGAAACATATTCGTGAAGATTTGATTAAACTCTGACAAAGGATATAATTAATAATCTCTTGAAATTTCAATTTTGGATGTCACGTGCAGGTGTACAGCATATTTCCATAAATTGCTTTTTTTTTCTGTTTTTGACAAAGGACTGATTTCGTTCCTTCGTTAAGTATGTGTGTAAAAACGTATTTTTTTAATGATGCATCAAATTCACAGATAAAAGATTTTTTTTAGAAAATGGAAATTGTCACCAAAAATGTACATAAAATATAAGAGATCATAAATGTTTTATTCTTTGACGGATTTGCATAAAACCTTTATTGATATCAAAAAAATATTAGTATTTATTAAAACCAACTTAATTTCTGGGTGAACTATCCCTTTAAAGACGTTGTAACTATATTACTGATCTAAAATTGACTCGTACTGTCTTGACTATACTGTCTTGTGTTGACTGTTGACCTTTACGTTTCGTATGGAGTAATTTCTAATCCGGTCGTCTAAATGAGTAAGGTCAGGTACTTGTATACTATATGCAAGGACATTCCTTATCATGTTTGTGGTACCCGATGTGGTTACGTAGACAAATGAACGATTGCGTGAATAGCTGCAACCTTACTTTGCATTTGAAAACGAAGATGAGCCTGTTATTTGCTATAGCACTTTTGTATTGGTGTGGGTACTAGTATTGTTATGGGTTTTGATATATGGTATTGGTTTTGATACTGTTATAGGTGTTGCTGAGGTACTGGTATTGTATTGATATTGGTATTGGTATTGGTAATGGTAATGGTATAGGTATTGGTATAGGTTGTTATTGTATTTTTATGGGTATTGCTATCAGTATGTGCATTGGTATTGTTATGGGTTTTTGTATTGGCAATTATACGGGTATTCGTATTGTATTGGTATGGGTATTAATATTGGTGTGTACATTTGTAATGGTATACGTATTGGTATTGTATTGTTATTTTTTTAAAGATATTTTTTACTTTCTCGCAAATCAATTGAACAAATCATTCTTACATAAACTTGATACATTGTACATTGATATTTTGAATTAAACATAAATTGCAATAGTTATACAAAGAAAAAAAGTACATTTACATATATTGTTTACAAGACATTGTTATACAATCAAGAATCTTGAGAGAAAAGTCTATTTAATCTCCCACATACATACGTACACAGAGCATACAAACACGCACCTACACACACACACACACACACACACACACATAAAACTAAACATGTGTACCGAAGGATATATGCAAAATTAGAGCAATCGCAGCCGTTCCAGCATTTTTATTCTAACCAAAAAATAGATATATTCGCCTCGCCGTTCTTATGTATGAAATTTTTCCTACTTCCTAAGCTGGTATGTTAATGTACCTCGCAGCTTGATGACGTAATAAAGATGACTTTAAAAAGCTACTTGTACGCCTTGTGAACGGTGAGCAGTGAACGGGCTGCTCAGTGTGTTCTTTGATTATTCTTTCGTTAAGGCGCTGTCACACCTTGGCGTTTTAGACAGCGTATGCCCGACGTATCAAAATTTCTCTAAAACGTCGGCATACGCTGAACTTTGATTTTTTTTTTACGGTAGCTGTAAGTTATAAACACGTTCAGTAAGTTTTGTGGTCGTCCGGAGCACGTCTTCATACGTCTTCATATGTCAATATACGTTGGAGTTAAGTTACACATACGTTCAAAGCACGTTACTCATAGGTTAGAAGTAAGTTTTAGGGTACGCTGGACATTATCTTGACGTACATCGACTTATGAGTAACTTACGAGTAACGTGTGTCAACGTGTATCAACGATCGCGTAACTTGCCTACAACTTATGGCCCGCGTATGCGGGACGTATGAGCATACGCTGGCATACGTCGAAAAATTTTGTGCTTGCACAAAATTTTTCGACGACCTCGCCGTATGACGACGTATACCAGCGTGTTTAAACGTACTCTTAACGTATGCCAAACTTACCCGTAACGTATTCGACGTACGCCAGCGTATTCGCCAAATTCCTCATACGTCGGGCATACGCTGTCTAAAACGCCAAGGTGTGACAGCGCCTTTAGACAAGTAATATGCATAGGTTGCTCATTTGACAGGATAACGGTCCAAACGGATAAAACGTATGCCTGCCAACAACGGACGGAGGAGAAGCCCACTACCACATTGCGAAACGTTTACACAGCGAACGCTCAGCGTATCAATAGCGTATTGATCAGATTACGTCGTGATACCCTCAACATTTCGAATCCGTTAAAAGAAAAAAAAGAATTTACCCCAGCGTACCTCTGGTTTTCCAAACAAACAAATAAAAGCCTATGCAATTATATCATCGGAATATAGAAAAGAACCCCTCTCAAGGCCGACCTACAGACGGCAGAGACTCACAACATAAAAGAGAGATTCGGCTTCAATGGGGTATTGTTGAAAATTACACGACAGCCTATTCTCCAGTCAAGATGCCTTTCTTACGAAGATCAGTGGTTGCAAGGTTTCCACTCAATAAACAATGCCGGTGCTATTATGCTCCGGCAGGATAAACATTATCTGATCGACACGATGTCCTGGCTGACTGCATATTAAGCTAGGTTTTTGGCTAGCTGCGGAGAGAGGCAAGCAAGGAATGTGGCTTAGCCTTTATTTTCAGACTAAGTTGCGTTCAAACTGAGTTTTATATACACGCACACCGCAGCCTTGAACCTAGGAATGGTTATCCGCAATGCTCACTTAGGAGAAATATTATCCAAACTCTGGGTTTTCTCCTAACTGGTATTCCGCAATCTCTTCTAAGTTTCCTCCTAACTCCCCTTCTCCCCTTTCTCTTAACTTTATGTTCTACCGATATCTTGAAAACATCATATACTGTACACGAGAGGTATTAGTGGCGGGGGTGGGAGTGGGAGTGGGGGAGCTGGGGGTGGGGGGGGGGGGGTCCGCAGTTGGTGGTATGCTTTATTTATGGCATGATGTTCATTTGAAATCAAACAGTTTCTTTGCACAACAAGACTTGCCGGCATTGTCCGAGGTTTACCCGACAAACTGAGGCACCTCCTCAAGAAGTCTAGGTTCTAGACTAAGAAAAGGGTGAAATCATCCAAGTCTGGCAATAAAGCTAAGCCCTCTTCCATGCCTATCTCCTCTTCACACACAATGAAGAGGGCGTCGTCTTTATTGGAAGATTACCAGCAATGCGACTCAGAATGCTACCCGTTGTGAAGGACGTAAACACGTGTGTCACATATTTTCATGCTTTAAACATACTGCGACTGGCATCCATTTGGATATATAAGCTAACTACGGATGAGTCTGCTGTTGACTGAAGGTTGTATACCGGGCGTGGCCGCGGTTCACGTGATATAGGAACGCCATACTTACCTCTATATGTGTCATTGATTTATATTTGCACACCCTCACATATACATACCACATCCTTCAGGTGATTAGCTTTTCTGGGATACGCATAGGAAATTCACTCCCACTATGTTAAGACAGAAACAAATCTGAGTTAGCGCAAGAACAGATCACCAGTCGTGCGTACCTTGCGCACATCTTGGTGTTCCTTGAACATCCTTGGTGAGGCAGAGCCCCTGTATGTTAATAAACCAGTTTTCAAATGGTGTGTTCTACCCAGATAATAGTCTGGCTTTCATGTTTTTTGGGTTTTTTTTAGCTTTTTAGCTTTTGGCTTTTGAGCATTCCTAATCAAAATTATATTCCTGATCTCAATAATCCCATTACGTTGTTGATCGGTTGACAGTCATGACATATATTTAACCATCGTAGCAAAACATTTGCAATGCTAGTGAAGTTTATTTGGTATATAAAACAAATTTACGCTACTCTGATATTTTTGCCAGTCTTGAAGGTTTGAAGAAAATAGACATGCATTCATGTTGAGTACAACGCTGTAAAGTTTAAATCTAAAGGGGTGGTTTAAACCTTAGATAATTTTGGCGGCGCTGTTCATGGACGATTTAACGCATTCTACACACGCCATTGTCACATCTTATGTAGTATTGAGGGCCAAAACGGTACGTGACGTCAATCCAAAAGATTACGAAAGTTCCTGTTTTGCAACAGTGTGCAATGGAACATTCTTTGTAAACGAATACCCATATCTTTCCAACAACCCAGAAAAAACGTATAATATATTTCTCCTCTTTCCTTACACAAATCATGGGTTGTAAAATTACATTTTATTAGGGAGACAATGGTATAAATTGTCGATAACAGTAATCTTTGCTTTTTCAGACCATGAACCTATTATGAACGGACGGCTTACTTTGATCATAACATGACCACCATCTCTGAAAACCCCCCAGAACGTTCACTTATTTTGTAACGATACGTTGTATATCTCATTAGTCAATTCCCCCGTTTCGGAGCAACCATAGTCTGAATTTATATAACGTATTCCAGTGAATCAGCCAGTGGTACAATGTGTAGTGTCATTCTACAAATGCTTGCCTCAGCGCATGTCTGCGGTGCGGAGATCAGTAATGTGCGATATTGCGGTCACCGGAACACAGGAACAGCTGAATTATTTACAAGTTTCCAGTTCTAACATTGAGAGAGTATTTTCTTCAATTTTCCGTGATATTTTCATGTTTTGGCTTTCAAAAGGACTACACTACCTTAATTAGCAAAGCAACGTATTTTTTTATGTTGTTTTTTTACTCTCCATTATATGAACAGAATTTTTAACCTTTTGCGCGCTCAACAGGTCATCAAAGGCTCGCGAAGAATTAATACGCACAGAATCGTTTATTCCATTCATACTACCAGGTTAAATCATCCTTGACATCCTCCCACGCCAAGGGTACAGCTAATATTTACACAGCCATTCAAAGAGGTCTTTTTTTTTACTTGAAGTGTAAGCCCTTTCACCCAGCGAACCAGGTAAATAACGCGTTAGAATCTTTAACAATTACCATGATTGCATAATTCTTTACTCATCGAGAGAGTCGGCGTACAAACAATACTCGCCTAATCCCCTTCAAAACTCCTTCCAGATGGAAGTTACTCTCGCAACTTTCTACATCCCTTTCCACAATCTCAAGATGAATAAGATCCAGAATATGGGCGAATTTAGGTTATTTGCAGAAGCATCCCGGGACAGGATTGGCCCAACACATAACTTGACACTATTTGCCTCGTTACGCAAACGGGTGCGTGCGATCTGAGAAATGAACAACCCAATGTGACTTTTTCTTGATCCGAAGAAAATGTGTCATTCAATGAAATGTAGAATGCGACCATGATTGGGAATACTCAGGAATCAGATTGTGAATTAGCCAATGTTCAAGGTCTGATTCGTTCTAATGCACTGTTGTAGCTAATCCAATGTCTGACCGTATAAGCCTTTCCCCTCTTCCCCCTTTCCTTCGTTCACGCACAGGCAAATGGAAAGATAATATCGGTTCAATGTCTAGTTTTTCAGTTCAGGTTTTCGAGTTATCAGGAATAAAAATGACTGAGCGTCGTGTCTATGCTAACAATGTTATGCTTTCAACTTCCATACAATTTCCTATAAGCTGCTTTTAAGTGCTAATTAAGCCAGATCCTCCTTATTTCACAAGTGCGTCAATGTTTCATAAGACTATAAAATAAGCGCATTAAATTAAAGGTTACGTGTAGTCATTACAGGTATGCAACGTGTAGATAATAGACCATTTTTTACCTAAGGTGAGCAATTTAAGAAGTTAAGGGAGAACGGGCTATCGGATGCAGCGCATACTTTAACGGTAGTTGTGAATAATGAAAATCGAGTTGTAAATCTGAGGGTCGATTTGTTACTTGTTTCAAATAGGTAGCTGACTTTCCACCTTGCAGGGGATTAGGGTAACGTTCCTTGAAATACAGACAGTAGGATAAAGTAGGGATCGCTTCAGTTATTGTATTTGGAGTAATCCGGGCCTGGTTTTTTTTTTTTTTTTAAAGCTGAGTGGTCATTGTTTAGAGTAATCCAGGTCTGGTTGTTGTTGTTGTTTTTTTAAGCTGAGTGGTCATTGATTTCCTCCTTTTGCACGTAATCCTCGGTTATTATTGGTCTCCAGGGCCGGTGTCTCTAGACGTTCTCGGCCAGAAAAAGCATGGAGCGTGTCAGTGCCTCGCTCAGCGGACATTGCTCGCATCAGCACATCGGTCTTCAGTCTCTAGGCTACAGGAACCGGTAGGTTTTGGACGACCTGTCCTAAACCTTCTCGAAATCGATTGCTCGCTATAATTCCGCTTAAAGTCATTTTCCAGATCTAAAATTGTGTAGTATTTTCTTCCATTTGTCGTGATTTACAAAAAGGAATGAATTGACCTTAAAAAAGAGTTACCCTGACGTTAAAGTTTCAGTTTTGGTGTCCAGTCGTAGTTATGGTTGCAGCATTGCATCGGAAAGAGGCAGACTCCATAGTTCCGAACCAGGATATCAATCAGTAAGCAGCCATCACACTGTATACGCATTTTTGCACGAGTAATATTCATAAACCATATATAGCAACATACGTGACAGTGAAGGAGTTAAACCTAAACCTGAGCAATTTCGTATGAATTCATACGTAGATAAAGCAAAATGCCCCCTTTTGGACGTTAATTACTTTGGCTTAAATTGAGACGTATTCAATGATGCGTTAGTAGGATAGTTTGCTTAAAAGTAAGCAAATTCACTCTATACAAATTTACTTCGACATGCTTTGCAATCCTACATTATAAACATTTTAAGGGAAATGTTTTTATTCAAAGGTGGTGATCCCGTAATATGAATTTGTGCAAGTACAATGTATAGAATAAATTGATACTTTCGAAATTACAAAATAGAAGCTAAAACGTATTTGATATTCACTGTTTCATTTCAAGTTGGATTTTTGATGGGTCGTCCGAAATTGTAATCTAGTGCATGTCGACTATTGATCTGAATTGAATTGATCAATTTACCTATACACAATGCAGAACACATACATGTTGTTGGATTAATATTATGACATAAATTCTATATACGACTGGATAGCCCTACCCAGTTGTGCCAACATAACCGTAGCTGACGTTTGCTGTCAAGACTGTTTCCCGACCTAACATCACCCAATATATGTAGTCGTGTGTAGGACATCGGAAAAAATAAGACTTTTGAACATATTCAGGAATCTGTTCTTCTCTACATCTTTGGTTCCAGACTAATGTCATTACTCTCATTTAATAATGCTGCAAGGAACAATCGCTTCATTCGTTGATATCTATTAGGAAACGTCACGTGGGTTTCAGTTTGGAAGACTTTGTTGTGCAATGGAATTTGTTGATAAACACAGTATTTTGGCATGTTTAGTCAGTACGGTGGGGGCTGTTGTGGTGTTAACCACGCCCAAAACTCTCCAAACTGACGAGTACGTTACAATCTATAGACATGCCAGACCGCAATGTTTCATAAAACATCCACAAGAATTGGTCTTTCTTCCACTTTTGGAGACAAGATAAGACACCCAAAACGCCTTGATCTTGAAGCGTTTATTTTGAAGGAGAGGCAAACGTTTGCAAATGCTTGGAATCATCCTTTACATAAATATAATCAAGGCAGGCACTCTACACTCTGTGTTGATAAAACCAGGGAGGGGGCTCGTATAATCTCTCTGGTAATACTGGCAGAGCTCTGGTGAGACGTTCTGTACGCAAACACATGCTTTAGAATGCTTTCGTCGTTTTCGTAATCACTTCCTCAGATCCATAATCCTACAGGATTTCTTTTGAGAAGGCAGAAAAGGCCTTCGCTCTCTTTCCCCTGTCCCCCTTTTCTCTTTCTTTCTCTCTATCTTCTCCCGCCTCTCTCTCTCTCTCTCTCCCTCTTCCCTGTCTCATACATCATGCACATGCACACACGAACTCACACACATACGAACATACAAACACAACAAAAAAGTAAGTCCCCATAAGCAAAATAGCATAACTTTCGATCAAAAGGATTTTGAGCAAAATAATTTGGCAGGATTGTTTTTTTAACTTATTGACTAACTTCCGTGTGAAAATCACATTAATCAGTTATGCTTGAGTGAGCACTCATCAAAGGCAAAATTGTCAAAAAGTCACAAGGGTGATTGTTTATGCCGTTTTAATAGTACATTTTGGCATTTCTTGTGCAATTTTAAAGTGCATTCGCTTAACTATGACACGAAAATTACTTCTTATGTTCAAATAACAGGTCATGTTACATCTTTGTCAAAATATCTTGAGTTTTCTTTTTTCACAGAAAGGGTTTTTCAAAGTTTCGAACTCAAGAGATGAGTATTTTTAAACGGTGCTCACTCAACCAGAACAACATATTGTGTGTCGGGATAGGTGTTAGTGCATCCAGAGATGGATGATAAACAACAAAAGGACATAAATTATGCACCAGAAATGGAATTCATTAAAAATTCATACGACAGAATCTCAAAATTACCCTTGTGAATTTTGAAAATTGACAAGTTTGCCTTTAATGTGTGCCCACTCATGCATAGCTGGGTGGATTAATGCGATTTTCACACGGAAGTTAGTCACTAAGTTAAAATTACTTTAAATTATATTGCTCAAAACCTCTTCAATAAAAAGTTATACCATTTTGCTTAGGGGGGGGGGGGGGGGCTTGCTTTTTGTTGTGTTTATATGATTTTACTTTATCTCTCTCTCGTTACATATCCATCTTTATGCCTCTCTTAAAAAGATCTCTCTCTTTCTCTCTGTTTTCTCTTGCCGCTCTCCCTTTTTTCACGTAGCTGCAATGTAGGTAAGAGACTTTGATAGCAGTGCAGCAAAGCGACATAACAAAATCTACTATCATAGTTGGGTTCGCAGTTATGTGACCTCAGTCTTTTGTTTTTCATTTCTCTCCAAAACACGACGGCACATGATGTTCATTGCAAGGAATTTAAACAATGTGATTTCATCAAAGGACGCATAAGCATGACGAAAGAGATAGTAAAAGGCAAGCAGTATCTCTTTGGTATGACACCGGTACCGAATGCTCTGCCCACCTTGACCTCTTCCATCACGTACGGCTATGGCTATTCTATACAACCACTGTAGGGCAAGCCCCTGCTAAATCATTAACCTTACGCTCAAGGCGATGCCAATAGAACTACAAGATAAGTCGACTTATAAGAGTTTTGAGCTCAGTTTAAAAAAATAAAGGAATGTCTATGATTCTTTTGAAATCTTACCAGGTACCAGGCTTAATTGTCAATTGACGTCATTGTTCCCATGGTTTCAAATAGTACGAGCCGTCCCTGGCGACTTATCGCGGTACTTTCCAGTATCTTTGTACGTATTGCATATCTAAGATGTCCATTTTACTTTTGTCTGCGGTTTCGTTGTCCTTTGGAGCAATGCATATCACGAAGGCAATACTTAGCGCAGGGGCTGTATTGTGCAATAATTTGGTGCTTGTCATGTTCAGCTTTTAAGACTTCATGAATCACAACTTCCTTATCGTCCGCTTTGGACATGTTAGATATGACGTAAGGGGTATTAATGGTAAAGGGTGTGAAACACGTCATCAATGATATACAGTTCAGCCATTACCATAGGTCCCGTTCATGTTTAAAATCAGATACCAGGAAGGAATCATCTCAAAAATCAAACATCGCTGTAAGTGAGCGAAATTCGGATCTAGAGATGCTTCTATGATAGTTTCAACTCTGATATAATTAATGTGGTTTTCAAGGGCTTATTCTCATCGATGCAGTAACTCATTCAAATCGGAACGTATCATTATTTCTATTCATAAGTTATTGTGCATCTTGCTTATACTAGATCAGTAAAATCAAGATCAGTTAGTTCAAAATACTCGAAATATTGGATCATTTAACTTCATGAAGTAAAGTGAATGTGTTTCTTAATTCCTTCGCAAACCGCACGCTCACCATAAATATAGTTAAATCCTAGCCTCGCCTGAAACGTGATGTTAATACTTTCAAGGATGAAACAATTGGTTCGATCAGCTCTAATTACTCTATGTAATTTTACCTTAAGGCTAATACTTATTCAAGATTTCTGCTAACATTCAGTTCCATATCACATATTTTATGTTGTATTTCATTACGTGACTGCAGATCTGAAGGCCAATACACCCCCCAAAACAAAACAAAACAAAACAAAATCGGATTCGAACAGTATACGGGGTGATTCCTTTCAATCTCGCGGTCTTTGGTATTTTTTTTTCTTTAGGAGGATTAAGCTTACTCACAGTTAACTGGGACGTTTTATCACTACTTGTTTAGCACCAGTTTAATGATAATAATAATTAACAGCATTTATATAGCGCTTATCACAAAGAATGTCTCTAAGCGCTTAAGGAAAAAATAAATAGAAAGACAAGGAATTCAGCTAAAATCAAATTATACATCTGGACAGTTGACAGTACAATTGAAGCTGCATTTGCTAAGGAAAGTCTATTTAACGAAAAAGTAGATTTTTAAAATAGATTTAAATTTGTCTGTTGAGTCTGCTTGTTTTATGCTCTCAGGTAGATTGTTCCAAAGTTGAGGGGATGCTGAATAAAAAGATCGGGAACCATAAGAATGGGTATTGGTGGCAGGAACTACTAAGAACGATTTTTTTGCCTGGGCGCAAGTTGCGGGAGGGTGAATATTCTGATATTAAATGTCGAAGATAGACCGGAGCTGCTTTTATCAAACATTGGAAAGTAAGCAAGAGGATCTTAAAATCAATTCGTTCACGAACCCTTAACATATGAAGCTCCCTTAGCAGTTGGGTGACAGACTCACGTGAACGACGTTTAGCAATAAGCCTAGCTGCTGAATTTTGTATTATCTGCAGTTTGTTAATTTGTGCATCAGGTAGACCATAGAGAAGGCTGTTGCAAAAGTCAATGCGAGACATGACCGGTGCTTGAACAAGCCTCTGGGTGGTCTTTTTTGTAAGAAATTGACGGATGCTACCAATTTTATGCAATGCAAACGAGGCAGATCTGCATACGTTGTTCACATGGGTCTTTAGAGAGATATCATTATCAAAAATGACCCCTAGGTTCCTAGCAGCCGAAGAGCATTCTATATCAGTACCATCAAAGGATATATCGCCAATCGGACTCCAAGTCCTATACCTGCTCACGAAGTGTAAACCTTCTGTTTTACTTTCATTCAACTTCAAACCATTCTGTACGGACAAATTCTTAATGTCTGTAAAACATGCACTGAGTCTTTGTAGAGTCACAGCGTGGTCACCCTTCTCCAACACAAGGTAGACTTGAGTGTCATCTGCATAAGTTATGCATGATATTCCATGGTGTTTGATGACATCCTCTAATGGAGATGAGAAGATCGTAAATGGTATCGGACCGATAACAGACCCTTGAGGTACCCCGAAGTTAGAAGAGCTGACATTCGACTCGGAGCCACTAACAAAAACAGACTGGGTTTTGTTAGTGAGGTAGGATCGAAACCATTCCCGAGATGAGTTGTCAAGTCCAAATCTTTCATGTAAACGACTAAGAAGGGCATCATGGCTCACCGTATCAAAGGCTGCAGAAAAGTCCAACAGCAACAGAATCGATTCATCGCCTTTATTAAGGGAAAGAAGAATATCGTTCGAAACTCTAAGCAAGGCAGTCTCACAACTATGATGCGGTCGGTATCCTGACTGCATCTCAGCATATAGATAGAGTGGAGTTACATGAGCATGCTTGAGTGAATCAGGGAAATGACCACTGATGAGAGAAGCATTCACAATAGCTGTTATAATAGGAGTTAACTCATTAATGCAGTTTTTAAGTAGCCAAGTAAGTATTGGGTCGAGTCGGCTGGAAGTTGAACGAGATTCTTTGATAACCTTGTGAAATTGGCCCTGTGATACAGGAGAGAAAGCATTAAAATGCTGATATGTGCTTCAAAAATTGAAGTGGGTAAGATTGCTTGATGGTAGATTCTCTAGAGACCTGACGAGGACATCAATCTTGGGGCTGAAGAAATTTGAGAAACGATCAGCAAGAGATCGATGAGAGTCATCTTCTGATGGTAGGACGGTCCTTGCGGAGGTCGAAGACAAACGATCAACTCTTTGAAAAAGTTGATGAGTATCACAGTCATCAAGTTGTTCAGAGTAATACCCTGTTTTAGCCTTGGCAAGTTGGTTACTGTAGCGACGACATTCATCCGTCAGGATCTGGCGGTCGATTTCGGTTCTGGAGTGACGATATCTTCTCTCTAGTTGTCTAACCCTTTGTTTACTCTTCCGAAGATCATCAGTAAACCAACGTGAGTGAGGCCTAGTCATTACACATCTAGTAATCAGAGGAGCATGTTTATCAAGAAGAGCTTGAAGACCCCTGTTATATTGAACAACCTGCTGGTCCAGGTCATAGGCAGGTGATCTGTAAAGTTCAAATTCTAAAATGTCCTCACAGAAAGCTAGAATATCAATGTCCTTCAGTTTGCGAAAGCTGACCTCAATTTTCGTTGAATCCGGCTTCTTGGTGTTAAGTTGGCGGCTGACAGATGAGTGGTCAGAAGGAAGAAAGTTTGATGATTGGACATTAGAAATCACATTATCAGGTGCTCTTGTAAGAATCAAGTCCAAAGTATGACCCTTTTGATGGGTAGGAAAGTCAATAAGCTGGATCAAATTGGATGACGAAATCAGGTCCAGAAACAAAACTGCATCTCGATCATTATCATCGTTGACATGAAAGTTAAAGTCACCACAGATCACAAGATGGTTGCGTTCAGATGCCAATCCTTCAGGAAAGGTAGCAAATTCATCAAGAAAGATGGAAGATGTTGATTGTTGGTCTATAATTCTATGTGGCCTGTAGATTACCACCACCAAGAGGCTTTTGATGTTCAGTTGAAATGAGAACATTCAGGTATTCAAAAGATTCAAGAGTGCCAAAGTCCTTTCCAAGAATGGTGAAACTTTGATGAAGGCAAACACCCACACCACCACCTGATCTCTTTATTCTCGCTAAGCTAATGAACCGGTGAGATGGGAGGTCGTTGGAAAAATCAGATAAGACCCGGCCATCATGTCCATCTCCTGTAAGCTATGTTTCAGTGAGTGCCAAGATATCCACATGTTGTGACATTACTAAGTCTGTCACCATGTGCATTTTCCCTTTTAAGAGATCTAGCATTCTAGAGCACCATATGACAATGTCCAGAGCCCAGAGATGGGACCCAATGATCTTTGGAGCTATTGGAAGTCTTGTTGATGGTTTCAGCACGCCTTCGTGTGCGTCTAACTCCTTTGCAGCCCCTGTGGCTAGGGCGTCAACTCGCAAATCCCAAGTGTCGTGATTGCTTTCCAAGTACCAGGGTCAACTCGATGCTGGCAGCGTAGATCCAACAGTTCAGCTCTACTATACACCACTCTGCGTGTGATATTATGTGTTGCACTCCGTGTAGAAGCTGCAGAAGAAACTCCATTATCCTCAGCATTTTCACCAGGGCCAGGATTGGGATGTACATCACCAGCTTTTGCCAACTCAGTGCGAAATGTGCAGGTTGAATTGCTGCAGTATAAAACCCTCTTCCCTGTATAGTGATGACAATGGTGGTAGTAATGACTATTCACAGACCAGGTATGAATAGATGAAGAAGCAAGGTCCTCATTCAAGGTGTTGGACAAACACAAAAGAACCAGTGAAAGGAGGGTGCTGATGCAGATGCCCCCTTGGGTGAACCACAATAAACTGTAGTGAAGGTATGGCTCCAGATCAGTGCTATGGGTATAGTACATCCCAAAAGTTTAAACCAGAATATCACATCAAACCACGCACAATTAAAGCTCCAAAATTGTCAGACGATTCAGACAGGTCATAAAATGCAGAAACCAGCTAGCATTTTTGTCTGTACATACCATCTGACAAGAGGACACTTCTGGCACACCGGGCGAAAATGTTCTTTTACAGGCACCCATGTTTTCAGGCGGTTTTACGATTCCCCAAATCCCCTTGTGCACCCCGCGGTCACGTTCGGATTGTGTTTGCAGTCCGCTCCTGGTCTAGTGCATTACTGTATGAGACCGGAAGTGGATATGACTGCAAAAAGAAGAAGAAGAAATAATAATAATAATAATAATGGTTATTTATCTGCGCTATACACAAAAAGTATCACAGCGCTTACAATCAGATATAAAATATAAATATATACATTAAATTGCATCAACCATTGGAGTTCTCAACTGTGCCAGATGAGGCCTGGTGGCCTCTTGCTTGCTGCTTCGTTCACCAACAATTTAAGGGACAAGCCCGGTCAGCACATTATTCACAGAAGCTCTAGTATAGCACTTGAGGCCACCAGGCCCCAGATGGGTTAGCCAAGTCAAACCAAATAGTGATAGCAAAAATCATCAAAACAAATACATATTAAATAAATGAAAATATAAAACTAGATATTTGGAAAAAGATGTGACTTGAGTTGTCGTTTGAAAGATGATATGGTCGGTGTTGTTCGGATGGAAGAGGGGAGTGTATTCCAAACTCTAGATCCAGCTATACTAAAACGTTTTTCTGCTATGGAGAGGTTTGTTCTCGGAATAACAAGTTTGGTGGTATCATTTTGGGTACGTAGATTACGAGCAGGTGTGTAATGAGCAATTGTGTTTACAAGATATGAAGGACCAGTACTGTTAATCAATTTATAAATGTACAGACAAAGTTTGAACTTGACACGTTGAGAAAAAGGGAGCCAATGGAGTTCCCTAATCAAAGGAGACGTATGTATATTGCGACCAACTGAAAACACTAAACGTGCGGCACGATTCTGAACACTCTGAAGTTTTTTTCTGATCTTTAACACAAAGAACTGAAAAGAGACTGTTACAATAGTCAAGTCGAGAAAGTACAAGTGCCCTAACTGCATGATGGCAAGTTTTTTCATTGATAAATCTTCTAATGCGCCACAGATTCTTAAGATGGAAATTACAGGTACGTACAGTATTACTGACGTGAGATGAGAGTGTAAAGCACGAGTCAATACATATGCCAAGATTCTTAACTTTAGAGGATAGTGCAATTTCATTATCACATACATTGAGTTTTGAGTTGGATAGATTTTGATTGAATTGGTTTTTCCGACATAGTATAGTGAATTCAGTTTTAAAAACATTTAGTTTGAGGAAATTTGAAGTCATCCACGTGTTTATCTCAGCAATACATAACGAAATTCTTTCTAACACTTCTTGCATACTTGATGGTGAACGAGGATCAAACGCATCATATACATGTAGTTGAATATCATCGGCATAGATAAGATAGAAAAGATTGTGCTTACGAATTATAGTTGACACAGGAGTGATATAAACATTGAAGAGTATGGGGCCCATAACAGACCCTTGGGGGACACCGTATTCGCAAGTCCAAGGAGCTGAAACTTGCTCTGATATTTTAACACGAGATGTCCAGCCAGTGAGATATGAGTGCAACCATTGTAGAGCAACATTTGACACCTTAAAATTTGATTCAAGTCGTTTTACCAAGATCTTGTGGTCAACCGTGTCAAAGGCTGCACTCAGATCCAGAAGCACAAGAAAAACCGCCTTTCGTTGGTCGAAATAAGATAATGAAAAAGAGTCCGGATATCGCTGCGCGGAGCAAAATGGGAAGACATTTCCCTGTTTGTGGTATGGACACCAAGCAGTCACTTCTCGTCAGCCCTTTCATTCCCTAGACAAGTAACTGCGTTACTAAAGAGTACACAGTTTCCAAGCCAGAGTGTATTTGTATATGTGTGTGTCTTTGTGCCCCATTCGATGGAATTGTTTTACATCCTTTACATATATTAATACAGTTGGCAAATGAATAAACATTTAAGAAATACTTAAACAATATAATTGTTATTAAAATCTTGGCTATATATTGTAAAATTTCAAAAGCAAGACAATATTACACATCAATTTTAACATGATCATGTCTTACATAGCATTTTGATATTGATATCTTCCTTTACGGTATGTTGCCATTTGTTTTACAGAAATAGAATAATCATACCAATATCAAATCACCGTGTCTTACATATGATATATTTCTTCCGTGAATTTGGATACTTAGATTACGTAACTCACGTTGAAGACAAGGAAAAGAACATAAACTCATGAACTGTCGTTGTGTCGGTATATTTCGCTTCTTTTAAAGAAGAGCACTTGAGACCAAACTCTTCTACTTATGCGGATGATGCCCCAGTGACCATTGTGAGGAGGGAATGAGGAGGGGAAGGGGTGGTGGAGGGGCGTCAACTGCCCCCCCCGGCTCCCCACGTCTGCTGGTCTGCTAATATTGCAAAGAGTCTTTTTAAGCGGCTTTGCAGCGGAGCAAGCTAGGATCACTAATCAAGCTGAGATCCTTTTCATCTTAGACCATCGAGGAATACATGCACCCTTGCAAGACTGATCATTATCATGATTACCGAACTGGGGAGCAACCGGCATATATCACTCAACATTTGCTCAAAATGACAGTTCATTACATTTCATTTCATTTCATTGTACACAAGAACAGGCATAAAGTCAATTTTTGAAAAACACTTTATAAACATTAACCCAAACAAACTAATACATAAGATTTCCCACATTTCTGAGTTTATGAGACCGAGGTGGTCATTATAAACGGTAACCCTACAAGTAATGATGCATGGTGAAATCAATAGTGTAGTATAAACCTCTGAAGTGACGTGTCAGCAAGTCAATCAATATTGAGTAAACAATGTCTCCTTGAATAATATAAGGACAATTACATGAGATACTTTTAGCCAAACAATGTAAAGTAATCTGATATCAATACTGTATCGTTTGATTAAGGTTTGACATTATTTATCAGATAAATCTTCATCCATTCATTTATTTATAAAAACACAATAAATATACCTATTTTCCAACTCTTCGTATGGGATATTCTCATCTTTAAGTTAAATATGTTACGATCTTGATCGTTTTAGATTTCTTGTTGACCTAACATTGCGAGACAAACGAATATCACTGCGAAATTATATTCGATATCAT
The DNA here is from genome assembly GCA_963669155.1 of Arbacia lixula. Taxonomy (NCBI): domain Eukaryota; kingdom Metazoa; phylum Echinodermata; class Echinoidea; order Arbacioida; family Arbaciidae; genus Arbacia; species Arbacia lixula. Next base: position 18,918,481 of record OZ022581.1, read on the forward strand.
CTTTGTTTATAAGTTCAACTTTAATGACTCTGTTAACGGAGTTTACGCTAAAAATCTAACGATTAGGGCTTTGTGCGAATGAACATGTAGATTATTTAGATAGTGTATACTTTCAGATCATCATAGAGATAGTAAGTAACAAATACACATGTTTCTCTCTTTGTTTCTTTAAACACAGATGTACGAGTAGGCGTGTGTATGCGTGTGAGCTATTTGTATCATCTGTGTACATGTACTTGTTAAAGAAAATGTGATGTGTGTCTGTATACGTGGCGCGTGTTTATGTATAAATAACTATTGTATGTTCATGTGTCGTGTGTGTATATATGGATGTTTGTATATGTTGTGTAAGTGTGTTCGTGTTTGACTGAGATTCCTTTTGGAATGACAAGGATAATTGACGTCTGTCATGTATGCCCTTCTAGGGTGAATTGTACACTGATTAGAAGAGTCTCACACACTTAAGTTCTTTTGTCTCTCCTCTAAAATCGTAGCCACCTGCTACAGGACAGCATTTTGTATAACAATGGCCATTATTTTGCAAATGCATAATTGTATTTAACGAAATACCATATGTACACACCCATAGTTATGAGAATACAAACAAATAAACGCCATTGGATAAAAGTACACCCAACATTTCAGTCATGGACCTTAATCAAGATATGTATTCGATTACATTATATATCATAAGCCGTGCCGGGCTGGTCCAAATTTTGTTATGTCATTTCGTCTTGAACAAGAAAGGTCGATCAACTCTGAGCTTGATATAGTGGTCATGTGCAATGGAAGGTACTTCCTACCGAGCTGCGTGACGTATGATCACAGAGACAGATTAGATAAGATGCATGCTTAATAAAACTTACCTGTTCCGTTAATATATACATATACGCGACAATACACACTGAGGAACAGCTCTATACAAATTTACGATTACATAACTCACTCAAGAAAATAAAGCTGGGTCGTTGCCCTGTTCTGTATTTCCTCCACACACGTTAGTTTTTTCCCCCAGGTTCATCATTTACCCCCCTTCTCCGTCCTCTTCCTAAGCCGTTCCGCTTTATATCCCATTCCTCCCTTGAACTGAGCTCTTAATTCTTGCAAGCAAACCTTTGAAAAAAAAATTGAATTAATTCGTAGCCCACGCGGGTGTGTTTTGCTCAGCAACAAATACATGAACCTACATTCCGTCAAGCACGAGTACATTTTAAGCTCTGCCTGCATCTAAAATTGAGATCTTGGCAAAAAAAAAATGAATTGGAATGTCGGGGCCTCGGGGGGAACATTTCAACCATAAAATGGCTTATCATAATGTGTTTGAGCGTCCTCATAATTTTGGCATGCTTCTTCTACAATTTGTCTGTTTCTACCAAATTCGGCTTGTTTGAGAATCTCGTTCCATCTTTCAGCTTTGGATATTATTTGATATATTACATATACCCACGTTGTAAATGTTATCTCCGTCCCCTCTCTATTCTCACTCATGCCCTCCCCATCTCTATACCCCTATATGCATCTGTTTGTCCCTTTTCATTCTCTCCCACTACACATCCTCTCTCCATTTGTCACACCATGAGTTAATTTTGTTCTTCTTCTACATCAACTTAAAACTCAGCAAATATAAGTTTTTCCACTCCCCTTTCGTTTTCTCAGTATATCTCGATCTGTCACATGTACCGAAGACTCAATTAGGGATGGCGTGACATTGTACAAACTATTAGCCGCGCCCCAACCTGTATAATGAAAGCACTAACACCAAACATTAACCCGAAGGCTTACAATAACAATTGCAACAATCAAGTCATTTCTAGCCTGTTTCATCATTGTATTGTATGCGATTTCTTTTGTGATAGGTACGCATATTTATAAAAGGTGAGCAATACCGCCAACTCTGTTTTGATTAGTCCTACACCCTCTAAATAAACGCGAGACCTCCATTTCTTTCATCAATAACGTGATCATAGTTAATAGTAAGCGGCTTGGACACGCTCTTTTCACAGTAAAACACTATCGCTTAATCCTCTTTTTCACCAGGAAACAAAAGGTTCACAATGAGTCATTGAATCTCGCACAGGGTTATAGAGCCTGAAAGATAAATATTGATCCATTAGACAGACTGAAGAAATATATCTCAGTCATAGAGTGGTGTCGACTCGAAAGTGTTGTCTTCTATTAAACGTTGTTTCTCGAGCGCGAGCGTACACACATCAATCATTCATGATCGATCTATACAAAAAAGGAACGAAAAGTTGTTTAATATGGGTGAATCAGGTGGGGTAAGATAAGGTTAGACCCCTATTATAACTATCATAAACATTAATGATCTGCCACATGTGACATGTCATATATGAGAAAGGAACCACTCGTTTAGATATGAACATAACTTTTAAGTTTAGTACAACTCGGTTTTAAGTTTAAGTAATCAATTTGGCCGAAGCAATTAGCTCACCCCATTGCTTGATTCTTAATTACCAAATTGTCAACCAGTGTGCATCTTTTGGCAATGGAAGTTTAGTCAATTACAGAGTTATTCGAATCATGAACGGTATTTTGTGCTACGTTGCATATCTCCGCCTCTATTATCAACCGATTAAAAGCATGTCTCCCCGATTACTAACATTTTAACATTTGTTGCATGAGTCGCGCTTCAGTAAAAAGTCGATCATAATACAGTGTTTAGGCAATACTAGTTATTCTGTTTCAGTTATTTCGGATGATTACACATGAATCAGACACCTAGTCATGATCTAGTGCAAGCATAAACTATCTCAGTACCAACTACATACTGCCATGCCACTAATAGGGAAAAGTTTAATATCGCTACATTGTAATTACCTGCCACTACATAGTGGTCAACGCAAATTTGACAAGTATATATCTCGTACAATAGTTGCTTATCAATTCCACTCATTTCTGGGCCGTATAACAAACATCTGACAAAATAATAGGTCTTAATATTTTTCACACTTTTGGAATGATTTTCAGCTTTCAAAGTTTCAACTCAAATCAAGCTGAGATTTACAGATCATGAAGTTAAATGACGTAATTTTTTTGAAAGCAGGTTTCGTGACATCTCATCAATCATTACCATTTTGAATATGTAATGAAACTTTTGAACAAATTTAGACCAAAATATAAAGTTTATAACATTATTGATTCAGAGCACAGCAATGCCCACTGTGCATCACACAAGTCTATCCACTCGCAAATGCCATCACAGTGTCACTAACAATGCATGATGCTTCTGGCAGAAAAGACCTTGTGGGTAGACATGTGTGATGCACAATGGCGCTGCTGTGTTCTGAATCAACCATCTCCTACACACACACACACACACACACACACACACACACACACACACACACACACACACATTTTTTGGTCCAAATTTGCCGAGATAACATTTTATTGCTATCCTTTGATTTGATGATGTGTAAATTTTAGCTTGATTGGAGTTGTAACTTTATAACAGGTGTTTTTTCAAAAGTGTAAACATTTATTTTTAACGCATAGTATAATAGCCAAACGTCGTTGTGGCAGGTGAAAGTCGGGTATAGGTTGGGATAGCATTCAGTTAATAATTTGTGTGCCAGACAATATGTTGTTCTATGGGATTTGTATGTAATATGTTGTGCAAAAATGTAACTTTGGCGCACAAAGGATTAATCAGCGGCGACACAACTGCAGTTTGGCAGTTTGCTTTACCCAACCACGTTCACAAATTATTCACCCAGCATCAGCTGGGAATATGTTAACCATTTATTACAGGGTCAGAATGTACACTAGAACTCGTTTTCTCTTTTGTGGCACATGTGACTTTTTTCCACAATGAATACAGAATTTCCATGGAGCAGCATTTTGTGAGACAAGCAAAGGGTTAAACAGTGATTATTATTTCTGGTGTGTATGGCATCATGTAAAATTATACCAAAATATGTTAAGCATTCCGTGTTCCAATGTATACAAACTCGTTATTAGATAACTACAAGTCTTACATTTATATGAATGGCCATACACCACTTTTCGTAATGTATGCAACCGTTTTTCTACGTCATTCCAAGTTACCAACGGTAACCGCAAACCTTGCCCTGTTTTTTTCCCCAACTACCAACAACTGATAGATTTAGAGTGCATTTCACCCAATACAACGGAATCACGACATGCAGTTGAATGAAATAACCATTAATGTGCAGTAAACGGGAAAGTTGTAAATAAATCACGAAAATTGTATATCATTCATGCGCTTAGATCCAAGTCCTTCGTTTATTCAGGGATGTGTTATGGAAGGATATGAAGCAACTTTCTTTCTTTGAACCCATGTGCCAAGCCGCTGAAAAGTTATGGTGTTCTCAACAGGTGCTGTTCAGGTGTTTGAACAATTATGAACATGATTGTGTGGCAACGGCTTCTCGGAGAGAACAAAAGAAATGTACATTTCGTTTGTCCCGTTCTGTTGATGACATTAATACTTCCATGAGCACAACACACAAACGCCGTTAATGATAACACACAGCTTAATATATCATTTTGAGGGTGGTTGAATCTCCCAAATGCACAAGTTGTCGGAAAGTGAAGAAAATGGTCTATTTTTTTAAATTTATACAAATATGTATATGTCCGATTTTTAATGATTCCTCAATACTTTTCGAAACAAAAGCAGAATATTAGGATCCGTCATTATCTGCCGTTAACTTCCATATAGTTTGCAAACGAATTTGTCAAAAACAAAACGTCTACAGACAAATGGGAAATTAAAGAAATTTCTTTTCAAGTTGACATCAGCTAAATGTCGGCTCGGCACATGGAACATCAAAGCATTGTCATGATTATGGAATTCTTTTAACATTCATGAGCACGCTTTAGAACCCATACAGATGTTTGAATGTATTATGCTCGAGTTTCTACTCCTTCCTAACACCTCCCTGGTTTATTTTACCACGAGAGTCATTCATTGAGTAGACGTGACAGGCCGAAATACCAGTATGTGAAATTCCAGGACATTCTACTCATTGAGTAGACGTGACAGGCCGAAATACCAGTATGTGAAATTCCAGGACATTCGAAGAAGTGAATTGAGTTGCGATAAACTGAATGGCATTCTGCTGCTGGCATGGTTGGCCCACCTTTATTAAGAAAGCACTTCGAGGCTATTTGTACTCAAACATGCCATGTAAGTTATTTCCTTTCACTGGGAATGCTGAATGGTGTTTGCTGATTTGCTCTCTTACGTAACAACATTTCCAATAATCACCCCACATCCCCCCTTGCCCCACGCGCTTTCACGTTCACTCTTACCCCTCTATCTTCATTATCCACCCCTTCCATTCTCCATTTCCTGCATTCCACCACACCCATATACAAAAGTTCTTTAATTAAGAGATTAACAATCAAATTGATCATATCTATATCAATTTACGATCGTTCCGTAACCGTTACATCATTCTTGCACGAACAACCCATAAAGTTACATCCATGTTATTCACGTTCCGATTTTCCGTTGCACTTTTCCACATCTCGTCCCATTGTTCGCGAAGCATTTGCAAGGGGCCGTTCTATTGTGCGGAACCTGGCAGTCATTTGCATGTCTTGAATGGGGAGAGAGAGAGAAAAGAATAAGAAGAAAGGATTTAAAAGTCCTTTCACAAATACGTCCGAAGGTCTTGAGGGGCGGTGCGGAATAAATGCCTTGAGACTGTGCAATCAGGCGGGGCCTTGCTATCTCGAGAAGCGTGTGATTTCGACTGAGAGTTCGGAGCGAGCACGTCAGTCGGGATGTTGGAGTGTTGAAGCCAGACGTGCATCACCCGACCACTCCCTTCTTCCCTGTCACTCCCATCAAACCAGTCCACTTTCTAACCTCGAGATACTCGGGGTTGGATTGGGAATAACCGGGAGCCTCTTCTGTGATTCATTTCTGAATCCCCGGTGTTTTTTTTTTATCAAGCGCTTGCCAGGATTTCGGGGATCTTTTGGAAGATCCCTTAACATTTGGGACCAAATAAGGAGAACCGAAGGACCAAAAATGGAGAAGATAACTTTGCTCCTCTTCATCGCATCCCTCGCAGCTCAAGCATATGGGCAAAGTAAGTTATCTTCATCTTTTTAAACTTCTTTTTTACCTCGTTTCCTCAACCACGGAAAAAGGCCGAGAGAAAGAAAGCAGAAGTGGGAGGAGCGAGGAATGGACAAATATAGGAGAGCTGGTGAGAGGAAGAGGTAGAAATTAAAAAAGAAAAAGGGGTGGGGGAGGGAGAGAGGGGACATGGAGGGGGAGAGAGAAAGGAAGAGATAGGGAGAGAAACCGGGAGAGGAATTAATTACATATGTAACAAGTGTCAAGCTAACCACGCTAAGATATAAAAATATGCCATTGATACGATATGGTGAAACGGTTGCATATTTGATTTTGAGAAGGATAGATTGAGAAAGAGAGACAGAGAGAGAGAGAGAGAGGGAGAGCAAGAAAGAAGGGAGAGAGAGAAAGAGAGAGAGAGAGAGAGAGAGAGAGAGAGAGAGCGAGCAAGCATGTGGCACGAACGTCTTTCGAGACGCCAAAGTAGAAAGGAAAATAAGTGGAATGAAAGAGGAAATGATTTTACATGTGCAACAATTGTCAAGCTAAGCATACTGAGATGTCAGAGTACATCATACTAAGATGCGATAGATACAATATGGTTAAATAGCTGCATATTGATTTATTTGATTGCTACAGTCGTGGACAAACTTTCAAAACGAGGCGATGAAATTTGCAAAATTTGTACATTCTTCTTTCTGTGTATAGAGCTACGCATCTTTAAATGTGGCCCGTGAAACTTGATTTATCGGCTCTTGGGAAAGCGTCTCTTTATATTGATTTTTACTGAGCCTCGATTGTATCACCGGTGCGTATCGTATCGATTCGCTGACCAACCGGAGTGTGACATTCTATTATTGGGAATTCAAATGGGAACATATCAGTTATGCCCACACCGCAGCGAAAGTTGCATTTTAAACGGCTGGCACATTCAAATCGAACGAAGGAAATGAAACAAGTTAAAGGAGATTTCGAATCATCGGGGGTATATTTTTGTTTAATTGACCCCTTAACATATCGTCATGATAAAGCTAATGTTGTCGTCATCGTGTGATATTATAATGATATCATTAAAATGCTAATCGCCATGAGTAATCACTATAATGTGCCTCACATTCATTCAAACATAATAAATGTATCCCGATATTTGGCTCACACTTTTATATCAACAGTAAATTCATTGTCCGATTCAGAATTGATATATGGATGATATTGTATTATGACGTGTGTGTTTACTAATTGTAAACATCTATGTAGTTCGATCAATTGTTTCGATCAGTGGACTATACGTTTGAATCAGACTGAATGTATTCTAACTTCACCGCCGCGAATATCCGGTCCAAGTGCTTACTTATTGGCGCCTTTCCCACTGCCTTGTGTTTTTATTTCATTTCATTTTCATTTCATTTCATTTATTTCCACACGTAAAAAAGCATACAAAATATAAAGAAATAGACAAACATTAACTTACATAGTGGCGGAGTCATTAAGGAAGTTACAAAAACTTGTGTGAAAATGACACCGTTACAAAAAAACAAAGAACAAAACATTACAATACAGCAAAAGTTAAACGAGAAACAGCACAACCGACATTAAAAAGGGAAGGACGAGAACAATGTATTAAGGCAATTTTTTTTTTACGATCATTCCTGTCATTCGCAGTTGAGTCAAATCAATGCACAGACTAATTCCCGTTACGGCGAGCGTAGGCTAGAAACTGAAAGAGACTTCTTCGACTTCGTTCCTTATTGACACGTTAACAACTGCTGCATGTCGTAAGACCGATAAATAATAGACCTGTCTAGATCCTATTGTCCCCGGCCTGTTCTGAGTCGACAAGCTTGGTATATCCGTGAAAAAATCTTCTCTCTTATATGAGTATGTAACGAGGTGTTAAGTTGTTAAGTTCTCCGTTCCATTCAGGTTGTATATCTTGCCATTATCACTTCCTTTTTTTTATAACATTTATGGTTTAACTCTTCCCTTATACAAGCAGACCCTATGCACATGGTCTACTGTTGTGCGGACAAAAATTCCAAAGGATCCCTTTGTAATTTTTTTCTGCGTAACAAAAGTCCCATGTTCATAGCGAGACAAGAGATCCATGACAACACAGTTTAAAGTAAACGGCGCAAATTTACGAATAATGGAGAGAGGCAGTGAGGAAAGGGAACTAATTATGTTTCGTCTTGTGTGTGTTTGTTTACATGTAAAAATGGTAACGATAATTATGTAAGATAGAAGAATTGAAGGATGTCAAACGAAAGGAAAAGGGAGAGAAGGAAATAAAGAGTAAGATATAAAGGGGGAGCAAGTTTATTCATTCCTGGGCCGGGACGATTGTTTATATCATTCGCAGAACAGTGATTTGATCATAAACGGAATATCAATTTCTTATCAGAGATGTCTTGAATGCACACATATTTTCGAAATCTGTTTCACACAAAACTGTATTATGTAATCAAAGAGAATCTTACTATCAGCTACGAAAATGTTATATTGACTGCTCAGTTGAGTAGTAACCGTAATGTGATAGCGGGTGGTTCCACGGGTTTTCTGCAATTACTCTCCTTCGAATCACGTTAGGTCAGTTTGCACTGCCAGCAAGGCACTCAATCTCTTCCGAACCTTGTTTAACTAGGTGGAACTTGTTAAATAGGACACGTATGACGTTAAAGGATACTAAACATTTTGTCCTGACTACTAAAATACTAACTTAAATCTTGTGCGGGTCCAGCTCCCACTGCCAACACGAGGTTGTAGTTACTTGTGAAATGGGGCGCTGGACACGTTAACGAGCTCATTACCAGGGGTTGTGTTATAAATCCAGCAGCCTCTTTACACCTCGGTACGAAGAGGGTTTAAGTCAACCAAACATTTTGCTCTGAGTCCCAATGAATAGCAGCCGTCAAATAATGCCCTTGAAGGGGAGATGATGGGCACGCTGTGACAGGGATTTTCAAGTCCAGTGACCGGCGTCACTCTATTTTGTAAGCACTTTGACCTCTGTCGTTAAGCCCCATGTAAAGAGCAAAGACGTGTACAAGATAAGTGCGCCGTTATATGGAACAATAACGTACATTACGGTACACTTTGCCTCATCCGTGGCTCCACACACCTTAAATTGCAATGGTATCCCCTTTCATACTTTGCTGTTCATCTAACGAGCTTACACGAAATTTGACGGAAATAATTGGCTACGAAGCCGATTCACATTCTTGGTCTATCGATTAATGCCATTTGATCCGGGCGAGGAGTGATGAGCCGATGTGCCTATTGTACTTTGGAGTCACCCTCGCTATTGTTCTTTATAACAGGAGAAAGCAGGGAATGAGGTAGAGGAAGGGTGTGGCTTGTGTTTGCCCGTGCCAGTTTCATTGACCCACAAATAAGATGTGTCAGGGCAGCACATGCATTGTTCAGTCGAAAGTGTCATTTAGCGTGAGCGAACGAAAAAACAACAATGTTTGTTTTTTAGTGAAAGGGCTTTCTGGGGTAATTTCAATTTTACAGGGAAGTTAGGCATACACACAGTAGTGCAATTCGCTGCTTACCCTCCAGCGACTTAACCATGCAAGCTATTTCTAGTTCATGCATGACGACACAATAGCATGAAAACAAATTCGCAAGAGTCTCATTCAATCTGATCATTAGTATTCATGAGTAGTCCGACGCAAGGACCATATCGTTAGATTTTATTTGTTTGCCTAGCTTGTGCAAATCTAAAAAACTTTACCGCAAATTGGGTAGTGCTATCTAGTAAGTCATCAAGTTATGTAGCACGTGACATCCTGTCCGTTATCTTGTATTAAGTTGTTTAAAGGTGCTATGACATGAAAATGTATGTTGACTTTGCTTGATGCAACTTAATATGTATATAACAAAGTCACTAACTGTTCAGTGGAATCATGTAGAGTAACCTGTATTTTAAAATAAATTTTCTTTATTTTTTCTCAGTACTGATAAGCCCCGCCTCCAGAATACCCTCCACCTCAGTTTCTTCTTGTTACATCAAATCTATGCATGAGCAAATAACAGAATTTATGCACAAACTACACATTGCAATGACTACCTGCAAGTGCTTATAATAGCATCACGTGTTTATACAATGCAAATTTATTTTTTCCTTGGCATAAGCTAGCACATTTCTGACATAAGATTATTCCCACATGAAAGGTTGTTAGATGGTATTGTGTGAAGACATGTGATTCTTTTGTGGGCAGGTGGAGGTAGTCATTGCAATGTTAAGTTTGTGTATCAATTCTATTATCCTGCTAGGTTCTACCTTTGATGACGTCACAAGCGAAATCTTCAGTTAGAGGATATTCTGGAGGCGGGGATTATCAGTGCTAAGTAAAAATAAAGAAAAAATATTTTCAAATAGAGGACACATAATTCCATTGAACAGTTAGTGATTTTGTTATATACATACCTACATAGATATCCATCCCTTTGAACAAGGTTTGATTCCGCCACTTAATTTTTATGACTAGCAGCTGCTCTCAACATATTTGTCATATTGTAACAATATTCCTTGATTGAACCTTTATAGATACATCGTAGGTATTACATGGCTCAACTGGGCAAGCATATGGTGTGAGGATATTTCCCCAAATTCTGCGCATCCGATTTTGTTTGTATTGTCAAATCAAAACAAAAATCATCAAGAGAATCGGCGGAATTGAACATCGACATCAAAGAGAAAACATTTGTAAAGCATTCTTGTGTGAGAAGGAGCGTACAATTAATGAATCTGCATTAATTAATCGGCTGATCGATATCCATAAATCTAAAACATCCTTGGTTGTGCACAAGGATGGGGGCATGCCTGCAACAAACGTCTCGATCATGATGGGAAAGTCAATGTCTCTAAATATCGGCATGACTTTATCGGACCACTGAAGCTTGAAACATGGCTTTCCGAAGCCATTGATCAAAATTCCCTCAATGAGATTACTATGTATTCAAATAAGGTAAGCATGCAGGATAATATGTCAGATCGGGCATCAGTTTATTTGTATAAAACGTTAATACGAATTTGCGATATGAGATGGGTACTGATTTATAGACCTATTAAATTCTAGGGAGGTACATGTATGATGTAAACTGTGGGTCACAAGCGGCTTGCTAGCTGTTTTTCTTTAATGTTTGTTATATTTCTTCATCTACCTTCAGACGTACAAACACCGCAATACATGTCTGGATGTCTCTCTATGTCGCCCCTATATATCTGCCATAGAAGTTTTAAAAGTTCCCAGAGTAGAAAAGTACAACTCAAGTTTGTCGTACTCATGCAAAACTGCATAATTTATGTTACGTGGCGTCGCGTTGCATATGCTTCGATCACGTGGTCTTCCTGGTCACGTGACCTATATCAACACGGTACGCTGGTTTGAAAAAAAGGGTGTGCGCGGCGCCAAAAATCAGCACCGGCGGAATTAAGCGTTTGTATACTGCACACATGCCTCTATGATTATGATACGCATAATGAATCCACTCGTGTGTACGTCCTATATGCCTATGCCAGACGTGTTATAAAACAAAATATTAGTACTACATGTATACAGCACAATCAAATACCTCTAATCATGGACCTATCATGGATGGACTGTGCTCGGATAGATTTCCTTTGATCTATGATGACCGCCGCCTCATAAAAATTCAAGACATTCAGGTGTTTTAAACAATTAGTTGTATTTCTAATTAGGTAGTGCCTTCCTCTGAATAACAAAAGAAAATCTGTTTTGAGAAATATGTCAACCGTTCAGCCTTCGCTGGGAGCTCGTAGGTGATTTTTTTACACACACTGTGAATTAATTTTGGGGTGAGCGAAGGTAAATTTTGGAAAAATGGGAGAAAGAATTTGGTCCGTAACTTTTTCGGACACCTCCGGACACGAAATTGAGCGTGTTTCCATGGAAGATAAAACACTCAATAAACGATTTACAAGATATTTTTAATGAACTATCATTGCTTAATGTGCGATATGGAGGCATTTCTCTGGCATGTTTTCTACAGTATTCTCCTTTTATCCCCAAAACGAAGCAACAATATAATCTGAAATACACAGAATCGTATCTTTATAAGATGTACTACTACTGCACATGCACTTCAGTTCATGAAGTGGTTCTGAAATTTTCTGCGCATACAAAATATATAATCCTCTAAATGCATCCAAAATTCGCTTTGCATATTTGGCGGTGGTCGTCACTGGATCAAAGAACCAAATGCGTCAAATATTCTATTGTGTTATCAGTGAACGCGACTGGTGTAGGAATAAATTATGCTTCGTGCTGACTCCAGTTCTAACATCTACCTGCTCTAATTAATCAGACTATATATCCGGTCCTTTCTGTGCCAGAAAAAAAATGCCGCGCAATGGGATTTTTGGTTATTAATTGTGAACAAACGCAATTGAACACAGATCACTGGTCACTCCCGAGTCGGGCATCTATCTTGTACCGTGAACGTAAACTTTCAGAGATGTGGATCGAAGTTACATAGCGATACCGATATCTGTCGTCTGCCTCCGACTCTAGCGCTAGCGACTTCAGTGCATGCTGCATGCATGCATGCAGTGCATAATAATGTGCAGGGCCTCCATCCAGTTTGGATTACCCAGAGATCCGGGCCGGAGCTAACAGACTAGGCACATTCTCATATTGGTACAAATTGAGACTGTACTGAGCGACAGAAATGTACCGAACAGTTACAGCTCGGGTTCGGTTAATACAGATATGCCCAGAGGGAAATGATATCGCTTGATATTGGACGCTAGCAAGTTTGATACTTCCATCCCGTTAACAATAACATGGTCCCCGCCGCGTCCGGCCCATCCAGTCGGTCCGAGTGCTGTATGCGCTTGCCGGTGTGCTGCGAGTGAGCAGTAATTTTCATGCGTCGACTGCCAGTACGAGATACCAAGATGCATTTTATTTTAAACTCTACTTTTGTGTGTCTGTTGGCAAGTATGGCCTCATTATGAAGTTGAAGGGTACAAAAGACACACATTTTATTTCATGGACCATGTTTTTGTAATTATGCTCGGGCAATTTCCCCTACGCCTACCTACCAGTACCATATGTGTATACTTTATAGACTTATAGTGGTAGTGGTGGTTAAGGTGCCGGTATAGATGCCCGAGCACAATTACAAAACCATATGGTCCGTATAAAGACGCAATTGGTGGGTACTATTTACAAGGCAGTACAATAATGCGCCATTGCACTGTACGTGCAATGGCGCATTATCACTCAGAGTTAAAAAACAAGTTTGTCTCTGCATCTAGGCCTACTCTGATCCCAGCTCTTAATTGCAGGAGTTCATGTAAATTAAGAGTGAGTTATTTTAGAGTTTGGGGCTGAACAGAGGGAAATGTTCAATATTATTCAGAGAATTTGGCCAATTATTTCTTGAATACGAGCTCTAACAAATTGGAAGTCTGCATGGTTATGCTCCATTTGACAAAATTAAATCACATTGTTTGACTTCATATTTTGTATAATAAAGACAAGTTTCATTCCCCCTATGTAACCAACTCACTTTACTGAACTCGGTTTTCATTTTTGTAATGCATACAATACTACTTTCTCCACATCTACAGCTGTCACCTGCCCTGAAGATGTCCGGCAGTTTATTGCTTCTACTGCCAGTACCGCGGCGGTCACGTGGACAGAGCCCACAACAGCAGACCCAACTGATATCCTTGTTGCCCAGACCGCAAGCTCGGGAGATGTGTTTGGTTTTGGATTCACATCAGTGACGTACACCTACCAGGATGCTGACACCGGGAGCCAAGGTTCTTGCAGCTTCACTGTCATTTTGGCTGGTGAGTGTATTTATGTACATGCCCATACTAAAATAAGTTCAAATAGTTGAAGGCAATGACCATCAATACTCCCTTGTATTGAGAGTTGAAGTGAGATGTGTATAGACTAGATCCATTCATTTAAAAAGAGTCTCCTAAACATACTGCAGTTTTCAACAAAGAGTGAAGTCAAGTAGAGTAAAGCATGAAACAAACATTTTATAGGTCTACCTATTGTACCAACTATCTTATTTGCTGGTTACAGAAGAAGCTTGGTGAAAGCAGTGACACTCTCCTTCAGGAAAAATAAAGTTATTGCTTTGTCAATACAGATTATTGTGTCGTCTTAATCACTCCAACAAATGTAATCTGAGTAGACTGTTTTCGTAATGTATTCACAACTTTCCCCCTAAATTCTTAGTAACACGTTATTGCATTCACCTATACCTAGTCATTCAGATTCAATGGATGGAATGCATTTTGAATCTACTAGTTGTTGCTACTCTGACAAACCTCAGACAAGATTTGGGGTTCCCATTAGTAATGTATTGTTTGAACTACGTGAATAAAATTTGCGTACATAGCAAAAATGGTCGATTAATCAACATGTGCATTAGTACAATATTTTCTTCATGCATATAGTTGAATTTCAGTTGAAGTTACTTGTGTGCTATGCTTAATTGTGTTTTTCTCCCGGTTCTCCTCAGTCGCTTCTGATACCACTGACCCCACTGTATTCAACTGCCCGGGTAACCAGGTTGCCTATGTGGCAAATGGCGTCGGCAGTACTCAGGTGACGTACACGGAGCCTGGTGCAACAGATAACCTTGGCACTGTCAGGGTCTTCCAGACCAACAATCCTGGTGATTTCTTTCCTGTTGGCACGACAACCGTCACATACACCTTTGAGGACACTGTGCCCAATGAGGCCCTCTGTGTCTTCACTGTGACAGTGACAGGTAACCTACCATCTACAATATCTTCAATTTAAATAAATTTATTTCATGGGTTTTTTTTTTTCTCTTAGAAGACTTTCAAAAATGAACATAGCAAAATAAACCTGCATGATGGAGTGGAGCCTAACAACATGATCAATTACATAAGAACATTAGATAATGTTTTTTTCTTTTATTAACAAATGGATGTGTGGGTAAACCAGGAGACCACAAAGAGCTTATAAACCTTGGTCTCCAAAATAATCCATTGTTATGATTGTGCTTGGAGTCTAAACATTCCAGCTCCAAACTTGACACCTGACTCGATTCCTACAGTTTTCTATCTGTACATGAATACAATTGTTGGATAAACTTTAGCTCGCATTGAAAGATTCTGCTTTAGACGATACTCATACAGGGGATGAAATTAGCTGTATGCTGCTGGTGAAATGTGACTTTGCTCTCAACATCCATTTACTTTGATCTTTAGTCTGTGCCATTGCTTCATTGTTGATTCCTTGAAAGATATAAAGAGAAGGAGAATAATGATGTTGTATTAGTGTCTAAGAAATGAATGACCCATGAAACAATCTCAGAATATAGAATGAGCTCTGTTAATATGATTTATGACATTTGTGTACATGTATACAGGTAGAGAACAAATTTCCTACTTGGTAATGTTGGCAGTGGTGCTCTAAGAGCAGAAGATCCAGCTCTTGTCGAATCACATTGGCCTTTGTTCTCAGAGTTGGCATTATTTCCATATTCCTTTTCCTCTACCATGCAGTTGACACAACAGCGCCAGACATTTTCAATTGCCCAACTGGTGTTACCCAGCTGGTCGACAATCTTGGAGATACTGCTGTAGTCACATGGACCGAGCCAAGCGCAGTGGACAACAGCGGTCTGGCAGTGACCACGATCCAGTCTCACACCCAGGCGAGCTCTTTCCCCATCGGCTTTACGGGAGTCACCTACGTCTTCAGTGATCCCTTCAACAACATCAATGTCTGCAGCTTTGTGGTCACCATTGGATGTGAGTATAGGACAAACAAATTCATGAGTTGGGCCATATTCATTAAACCTTACTAGCCTTAGTTGGTTACTAAAAATACATGCAGCTGAATGCATTTGAGTAATTAACTAGGCTTATTAAGGGATGAGTATGGCCCCTGGACACTTATGGCATACACTAGATGGAAGAGATGGACAATGCAAGCCATGGAAGATGATATTAAGGGAGCATGGGAGTGTGACATGGCTAAGAACAGTACAACATAAAGTAAGATTGAAAATTGGAGAAAAGGCCTTCATTCAATAGTTAATAGGATCATTTAGATTAGTTAAAAGTTGTAGTTTCATGTCCATGGATTATTTGAGACAATAGAATAGAATTTAGCTCTATGAAAATTGACCGTAGCGCGAGTTGTTCATGTATGTGGTTGCGTAATATTACAGCTGTGTCAACATTTGGGCATAATCATATGCCTCTTTCAATTTCCTAGGCGAGTCTACAGGGGAGTAGTGATCAGTCCTCAAATGGAAATGGGGTGTCCTGTCTAAAGGTTGCCTTTTCGTGATTTTCCGGTGAAAACATTCAAACATTTGTGTCTCTCTATACAGTGGTCGGGGACAACACTGATCCCGTAATCAGCAACTGTCCGGCAGACTTCACCATCTTTGTGGAAAACGGTAATGTGGGCACCCCCACCTGGACTGCTCCCACTGCCAGCGATGCGGCCACAGGGGTGACTCGCTTCACCACCACACGCAGCCCGCTCTCCAGCCTGTCCGTGGGAACCACCACCGTGGTCTACACCTTCGAGGACCCTTCTGGAAACTCTGCCACCTGCAGCTTTGATATCACAGTCGCAGGTATGGCAAATCAATCATCCCCCCCCCCCCCATGCAGCGGTAATCCTTTGGGGTGTTTTCGTCCCAACAGGGCCCCATCTTATTAAGAGTTGCAATTTGACCTGCGAGTTGTGTCAATCGTAACATGATAAAAAGTGCTGTACGTGTAAGGGAGAGTCCTTTTTGAAAATGTATGTATCACACAGAGTTGGTTGGAGAGGGAAATGTGATGACTACTATTCCACTTCATAAAAGCTTTCACATTGGTTTGGGATCAAAATGTTTCCATGTCGCAAATATCACACTATCAGTCATGCACCTATAATGAAATACATGTATATTAATTCCACAGTCCTATATTCATTTTATCAATTAGGATGCCAGATACTATATAATTTAAATGAATTGTCCTGTTTTTCACTCCAACGTTACAGTTGGGACGCCAGATACAGTCTCTCCAGTGCTCGTCTCCTGTCCTTCAAACATCGTTGTCGACAGTGGCGGCCAGAACTTTGCCAGTGTAAGCTGGACCACACCTTCGGCCGTGGATAACTCTGGGGTCGTCAACCAGCTGTCTGGCCCTGCTACCAGCTCTGGATTCTACCAGGCTGGTACCACCAACACGATCACCTACATGCTGTACGATCCCTCCGGGAATTTCGTGGAGTGCTCCTTCACAGTTACAGTGACGGGTCAGTGAAACTTGCTTTATGGTCTGTAGGGTACCCGTAGATTTGGGCTAACCCGTGGACTCATAGTGACTTCCAGGCTGTTGGACATTTCTGATTCAAAGTGATAAATAGAGACTTGTGCATTCAGATTTGTCACTGTATCATTCTCCTCTTCTCCTATCTAGAATGCCATGACTTTATGATGTTTAGATTTCAGCGTCCTTGGAGTTCCCACTGTTTTTAGAATGATTTTCGACAAGACATGTCAAATGTTTGTTGAATGCCTAGTACTAAGCAAACCCAAATGTCTCTATCAATGCATTTCTTTTTCTTTTCCTTCCAGCGGTGGGTGATACCACAGACCCTGTCATCAGTGGCTGCCCTGCCAACATCGTCACCGTCATTCCCTTCGGTCAGACGAGCACTGCGGTCACCTGGACCGAGCCTACAGCCACAGATGACTCCGGCCCGGTCACCACCAGCAGGACCAACGTTCCTGGCCAGTCATTCTCTGTGGGGACAACCACGGTGACCTACACCTTCTCCGATGCATCCGGGAACTTCGCTCAGTGCAGCTTTACCGTCACTGTGTCTGGTGAGTCTTGTTTGTCTTACTTCCTATGGCACTCATAAAGTACCAAGCCATTATAAGCCCTGTGAACTTGTTGTTCTATTCATATTGTACTATCCATACCATTCATATTATCATACTATTCATGCACTATAGTACAGAGAGTGTACAGAGAGTGGCTTGGACGACCACACCTGTAAAGTTAACAGCTCACTACAAGGGGTTGGCATCATGCACCTGTTCTCCAGTGTAGGCCCTGCTCCGACATCCTATCCGAGAGCTGTGCTTTGTATTTGTTTTATCCTTGTGGTTGTACTTCAATGTCCATAAACTATAGCCTGGTATTGTGTGTTGATAGTCCCTCATTATTTTGTGTCATGTATATTTTTTGAATATTATCTGTCATTGTTCTTGTATATTCATATCATTACCGTTGCATCCCCATTCCATTCCATAGCCACCACTGACAACACAGACCCAGTTATCACTGGCTGTCCCGCAAACATCAATGTAGTCATCCCCTTTGGATCCACTAGTACCTCTGTCACCTGGACAGAGCCCACTGCTACTGATAACTCTGGTGTAGTTACTTCTACATCTACTGCTGTTCCTGGAGCTTCCTTCAATGTTGGCACGACTACTGTTACCTATGTGTTCACTGATGGTGCTGGAAATGATGCCATATGCCAGTTCAATGTCATTGTGTCTGGTATGTATTATTCAACAACTTGTGGTTGTCTAAAAACCAATTGTCACAATGTTAACATACTATTGGTAATGTGATATTTCTTAAATACTAATTGTGTATGTGTTCTTTTGCGTGGTTTAATGTAATCAAGTACTTCTTCTATCAACTTCTGCCTTTATCTGTAAAAGAGCATATATTTCCAATCATAACTCTGTGAATCTTAACATATATTTGTTTAATCATAACCGTATTAATGTATGATGCCATACCTTTACTTCTTTTCCATCTGTCACTCTATTTCTCTGTTGTGCCATCTTTGTCCAGTCCTTCATCCTTTATGCTACTACTTGCTTTATTTTATAATTTATCCATTGACTTCCACCTAGTTCACCTAGTTGTGTCAAAGTTTACAAACAGACTGGAAGATCTCTTACACCCATGTCTTATAAAGTACATTTCCATGTTCATCTTCTGGCTATATCACTACTCTGTTCGTCTGTAATTTTGCTGGAGTAATTTCTGTACCATCACGTTTCTCATAGCTGTTTCCTCTGACACTACACCTCCGGTCATTATCGACTGCCCATCTGATGTGGAGATTGTTGTTCCGCAAGGCCTGACCGACCTTTCGGTCACTTGGATTGAGCCAACGGCTACAGATGACACAGATGGCTTAGTCTCTGTCGTCCAAACGGCCAACCCTGGGGATGTGTTCTCGATAGGGTCCACGTTGGTTGTCTATACCTTCACCGATTCAGCTGGAAACCCTGCTATGTGTTCCTTTAATGTTGTCATCATATCTCTTGGTATGTCTTTTCTATGTGATCATACCTAATCCATATTTCATGCAGGATTGAATGTTGCCACTCTTGTCATTTTTCATGTACGTAACCATTCTTCATATGCAGTTTGAAAAATCTATCTTCATCTCTACCTCTATAACTCACAATAAGTATAAACTAAAAGTATTTCATTTCATAGAGGAACAGCTTTTTCAAATATTTTATACAGATGTTTCTATTTGAAACTTCAAAATTCATCATACCAGATATTCTTTAATATAATAAAAAAATTCAGTCAAAGTACCTAATCTCTTTCATAGCTCTAAACTATTCTGCCATTTCTATATTGCTGCCCCAACTAATGTTCATCTCCACACTGACACCACTAACACACCCAGACGGGGGTGATAACACCCCTCCAGTCATCACTGGTTGCCCAGACGACGTCAGTCTCAATATCCCATCCGATGCCATCAGCTTCATCTCCATCACGTGGGTGGAACCCACGGCAACGGATGACTCTGGTTCTGTCACATTTGTCTCCACTCACCAACCCGGA
The DNA here is from genome assembly GCA_963669155.1 of Arbacia lixula. Lineage (NCBI taxonomy): Eukaryota > Metazoa > Echinodermata > Echinoidea > Arbacioida > Arbaciidae > Arbacia > Arbacia lixula. The sequence continues at coordinate 18,938,424 of OZ022581.1, forward strand.
GATGCCTTCCCCGTTGGTGAATCCACTACTGTGACTTACACTTTCAGCGACACTGCTGGCAATATGGATGTCTGTTCTTTCAATGTTGCTTTAACATCCTCTGGTATGTTTAGTCTGTCTTCTCTTCTCTGTCATGTAGTAATATTACTTTTCTTAACATTGATGGATCTCTTATATGTATTTTATTGTGAATTATTGTTTGTTAAAAAACATTTTTATAGCATATTACAGCAAGTATTGTCTACTAAACTCATATCAAACTGGTAAATTGTTTTGCCTCATCTGTCATGCTAATCTTTATATTCTGCATTCTCGGCATTCTTTGTATAACTGCAAATCAACAAAGGCCCTTTCGAAAATGTGTGCAATAATTCTGCCATTGCTCATCAGAACCCTGTCTCTTGTATCAGTCCATTTAAACAATGTTCATGTGTTGTGTTGTCCTGTGGTTATGTATCATGTGTATCTGTGTACCTCACGTACTTGCCTATAGTGTCTGGGGACAACACAGATCCTGTGGTTGCTGGTTGCCCCTCTGACATTGTGGTGGAGGCCATTGTAGGATCAGGCGATGTCTCGGTCACATGGACGGAGCCTACCGCATCGGACGATTCGGGATCCGTGTCGAGGAGTCAAACATCCAGTCCTGGCGATGCTTTCCCATTTGGGTCGACAGAAGTGACATACACTTTCACTGACCCATCCGCGAACTTTGCCACTTGCTCTTTCAATGTCATTGTGTCTGGTATGTGTTTTGATCGTTTCTAACCTTAATCCTGTATCTTAGGCAGGCTAACTACTACCTTTTGTTCATAATCTCTGTTACTGTGGAATTTGTGGGGAACTGCACACCTGAAAAGCAATCCACCTTCAGTCACATTCAATCCCTAATCTCACCCCAAAACACTGCCCATCCCCTTGCACACTTGAAAGCCCTCCAAACCACTCCAAAATGCCCCCACTCTGCACCTAAATGTGCCATCTTACTGATTCTTAGGACCAGCTGTATACAAGCTTGGTAGATAGAACTTGCCAAAGTGTGCATGCTAGTAAACTCCAATATCTTTGATATAAATGGAGATAAATGCAGGTAACATCTGCCTCCCTTGATAAACTAAACAGAAGAATATGCCAGTTTTTGTTACTGATATGGTTCATTCTAGTCACGTTACTTGTGTTGTGCATGCTGAAGTAAGAACATTATCACACCGAGATGGTTGATGAAAAAAACATACTTAATTCTGTTCCTTGACCATATCCATGTTTGTAGGTAACAAAAGATTGTATCATTGTGTTTGTCTTGTTTTCATTTGCAGTATATTGCATATACATGTAAACCACTCAATATGGTCAATATATGTTTGTGTCTCCAATAACCTACTACCACCCCCTACCATCACGTGCTATCATCACCTCCTGCCACCACCTCCACCCACTGCCACCACCAACATCACCACACCCAATTACCACCTAAAACTACCACGGCCACTTCCTCCCACCACTACCATTACCACCTCCCAACACCACCACCTCCCCACACCACCATCTCCCCACACCACCACCTCCCCACACCACCACCTCCCCACACCACCACCTCCCCACACCACCACCTCCCCACACCACCACCTCCCCACACCACCACCTCCTCACACCACCACCTCCCCACACCACCACCTCCCCACACCACCACCTCCCCACACCACCACCTCCCCACACCCTTATTTCTCATCTCTCCTTGTCACCCCCATCACCATTACTACCACCTTCCTGCACCCCAACCTCCCACACCACCACCTCCCCACACTCCAACCTCCCCACACTCCAACCTCCCCACACCCCAACCTCCCCACACTCCAACCTCCCCACACTCCAACCTCCCCACACTCCAACCTCCCCACACTCCAACCTCCCATCACTTCTATCACCCCCATTACCCACACCCCCACCTCCACCACCATCCACAGCCATCCCTGATGAGTCTGCACCCCAGGTCACTGGCTGTCCCTCTGACATTGAGGTGGAGGCTGTGGTGGGTTCTGCTGATGTACCCGTCTCTTGGATGGAGCCGCAAGCCACCGATAACTCTGGCTCCGTCAACTTCACTCAGACCGCCTCCCCTGGGGACCCTTTCCCATTTGGCTCCACTAACATTGTCTACACTTTCACTGATGTGTCGGGAAACTCTGCTACTTGTTCATTTTCTGTGGTTATTATTGGTATGTTTGTCTTGTCTTTCTGTTTGTGTGTAATGAAATCTCACATGTGCACTATTATGTACACATATATATGCACACCCATTTTGCTTTCAAGATTTTGGAATTTTGTAATAGGGAACAATGAAACAAAGTTTGACTAAGATGTATGTTAAAGATACTTTTTAAGGTCCATGTATATATATATCTCTCATTAAAAATAAAAACATGTTTTAGACACATTTGTGTACACAATACATTTGCAATTGTCCATGTTTTCTGACGACTGTTAAAAAATAATAAATTATGGGTCAGCTTGGGAATTTGGGAATAGTTTATATAGGACTATACAGAAGTGTGTTCAGACATTTTAACAGATGTTCGTTAATGTACTTTTTTATGTTGTATCGTGTTCTTTTGTCAACTGTTTACATTTTGTATTGTATGTGTCATTTCTCTAACCCACTATTCGTCCATGAATGTGTTACTGTAACTTGTCATGTGACCTCACCCAGCCATTCCCGACGAAGAGGATCCAGTCGTTGTTAACTGTCCGTCTGACGTTACCTTGACGGCTCCCTCTGGTGTTGGTGCTGTCAGTGTCACATGGGTGGAGCCCACGGCCACTGATAACTCTGGATCGGTGTTCACCTCTGCGTCACATGTCCCCGGAGATGTCTTCCCCGTAGGCTCGACTGAAGTCACTTACACTTTCACGGATACCTCTCTCAACACTGTTGTGTGTTCCTTTAATGTGATTGTCTCTGTTGGTATGTTAACAACTGTTTGATCCTTTCCACTCATTTCCTACTACATATAAATTGTTGGGCTTTCCAATGTAAAACAAAGGACTTAATCTGCCGATATGTTTCAAGATTATCTAGCTCATGATTTCTGGGCATGTTGCTATATCGTTTCATTCTCATCAAACTTCATTTAAGATAGTAACGTTAATCATTCATACATCTTGTATGTTTATACATGTATGTTGGCTCTTCTCCATTTGTGTGTGATTTCATGTTCTACTGTATAAATTCTTTGTATTCCTTGTATAAGTACAGAACTTGTAACTGTTGATATCTGTGAAATGTATTCATGTTGTACTCTGTCCCATGAGGTTCTGTATTAATCCTACCATCTTGTATCAATTCCATTCTGTATCCACGGTTACATCACTAACCCAACCCAGCAAGTGGCGACAATACACGCCCTGTCATTGCTGACTGTCCTGAAGACATCTCCATCCAGCTCCCCGATAACATTCCCATAACGACCATCTCTGTCACGTGGGCGGAGCCTACCGCTACGGATGACTCGGGCTCTGTTTCGTTCGTGACCACTCACGAGCCTGGCGACGCCTTCCCTGTGGATTCCTCGACTACAGTTACTTACACATTTAGTGATGAGGCTGGGAATTTGGCGACCTGTTCATTCAATGTAGAGGTGTCTTCTGGTATGTTTACTAACACAATAACATCTGGCATGGTTAATGTATTTATGTATTGCATCTGTGTTTATTGTGCTTACCAATGATGTGTAGAATTTGTCTCAACTCAATTATGATTTTGTTCCTTCTTTCAGAACATAAGTCTTGATTCAAATCTCTGAAAAAAGTACAAGTGGATTGCAAAATGTTAAATTATCCAAATCTACCATATTGTTTTCTTTGCTTTTACTTTTCTTTTGTTTTCAGTTTGTGAATTTATGTTTATTGATTCTCTGCAAATTTTCTGAAACTTTGCTTTCTATATGTTCTGTGTACCTCAACAATACTAAATAGGCATACATTATATCATTTTCTGCACGTGCCATTAGTTTCTCTAAAGCTCACTTCTATTGTTTGTAACTGTCAGTCCTGCAAGCTCGGAATTGTTACCGGTAGCTATTCAATTCTTGAGAGTATTGTCATACTTTTTGTTCAGTCCAAGGAGTTTGCGTTTTCCCATTTCTTTCTGTTTGAGTGTGCCATGCTAACCGTTAACACAACCGTTCCGTCTGCAGCCACTACTGACAACGTTGACCCCGTGATCAGTGGATGTCCCTCTGACATCACTGTCTCGGCAGCCCTTGGCTCTAACGGCGCCACTGTAACCTGGAACGAGCCCACGGCAACCGACAACTCTGGCTCTGCCCCCGTTGTTACCTCCTCTGCCTCTCCCGGTGATGCGTTCAGTGTTGGCACTACCTCTGTGTTGTATACTTTCACAGATGCTTCCGGAAACTTTGCTCAGTGTGCTTTTGATGTAACTGTGGTTGGTACGTCATTGCTGTAACATTCTCACTAGCATGTTAGGCCTGCTGCCTTTGATGTTTTCCCCACAAATTAACATTCATGACTTTGCTATTCATTGTTTTAAGTGTGACCATTGTGTCATTGTAACATTTGATGTGTGATAGTTCTGTTTTTCTGTTTTTGTTCTTTTTTTGCTGCTAAAATTTGCTGACATACCTGTGCATACAACCACATACAAGGAAAAGTCATTTGATGTACTGCATAGCTGGATCCAGGTATTTTTTTGTGGTCATGTCTGCTTCTGGTCTAGTGTACCAGTGTAAGAGACAGAAGCTGACATAATGGTAACAAAAATCTGGTCGTTGCTGTGCAGTGCATTATTGGACGACATTCTCCAATATATGTACATACATACATTATATAGTTATTAATTGTTGTTGTTCTGTGAAATGAACTATGTAGTATGTTCATGAATTGTATTCGCAAGTCTGTTATGCATTATATTGTTATGTATGTTTGTTTGTACTCTTATACCCCGAGAGGGGGTCTCTAGAGTCAATAAAATTCTACAAAATTCTAAAAATTCTATGTTTATGATATCCATCATTTATCTCTGTATTCAATCATGTAAGTTGTTCTATCATTACCCAGAGAGCATCAAACAATGTATGTGCATTAATATTGCATTGCATTTTGTATTTGTGTTCATCATGCCTCATATACTAGTGATATGACATATATAATTCTTGCTAAAAACTCAGAATTCCTTCAAATCTTAAAAGCATGTGATTTCTTCCCCCCCCCCCTGCCTTGAAACCTATTAAGCAAGCAACTTTTGCTAGTAAAATTGTATTATTTTGCTCTTCATGCAGCCACTACTGACAACACAGACCCAGTTATCACTGGCTGTCCCTCAAACATCAATGTAGTCATCCCCTTTGGATCCACTAGTACCTCTGTCACCTGGACAGAGCCCACTGCTACCGATAACTCTGGTGGTGTAGTTACTTCTACATCTACTGCTGTTCCTGGAGCTTCCTTCAATGTTGGCACGACCACTGTTACCTATGTGTTCACCGATGGTGCTGGAAACAACGCCATCTGCCAATTTACTGTCACTGTCTCAGGTACGCTCACACACCCTTTGAAAGAATTTTCTTGTAATCTTTTTATCCCTGTCACAGTACTTCTTCAATGTCTATGAAGTTTTTATTCTTCTTCCGAGCTGGTACTTTTGTGTAATGTTCTGTTTTTGTTCATATGTTCTGGAGAAAGTGACTGTCTGCACCATCCTTTTCAAAGAACTTTCACCAAATTATTAAGGACACGTGTGTTTGTAATGATTTGTTCCCGTTTTATACTCCTTCAAAGTCCATAAACTAAAGCCAATTATTCCACATAGAGGCCTCTTTCTTCAGAAAAAAAACTGTGTATTTCCCCACTAGGATTTGGTTTGATTGCATACAATATTAACGCATGTGCATATTATTTGTCACTCTTCTCAATGCAGAGTATAGGGGTGTAATATTGTTGCGATATGATACACTGGTGGAAATATTCAAATGCAATTCTTTCCTTGGCACATGCACAGTCTCGTAGAAGCACATTGAGATAAGGGCACCAAATGCAATAAGGTACACTGATGGCATTGTCATTGTCAGTGTCATGACGTCATATTAACTTGATCTTCATGGAACACCACCCCAGATAAATTGCATTCACAAAACATAAATAATTTTTTTTTTTTTGTATACCAGTTAAATTGCATTCAGTTAGCATGAATATATCTGGTATACCACTGGAGGGCATCCAATATTGTAACGAATGTATGCTGTTGTTCCCTTGTACCTTTGTGTAATGTTTAATCTTTGGGTATATCATGTGGCATTATATATATATTTATATCAACACCGTTGCATCCCCATTCTATTCTATAGCTACTACTGACAACACAGACCCAGTTATCACTGGCTGTCCCTCAAACATCAATGTAGTCATCCCCTTTGGATCCACTAGTACCTCTGTCACGTGGACAGAGCCCACTGCTACCGATAACTCTGGTGTAGTTACTTCTACATCTACTGCTGTTCCTGGAGCTTCCTTCAATGTTGGCACGACCACTGTTACCTATGTGTTCACCGATGGTGCTGGAAATGATGCTACTTGCCAGTTCAATGTCATTGTCTCTGGTATGCACTCACCCTTTCTAAGATTTTTTCATGAAGTGCACGCCTTTTGTAGACATTCTATCTTGTGTTGTGTTGTCCTGTGGTTATGTTTCATGTGTATCTGTGTACCTCACATACTTGCCTATAGTGTCTGGGGACAACACAGATCCTGTGGTTGCTGGTTGCCCCTCTGACATTGTGGTGGAGGCCATTGTAGGATCAGGCGATGTCTCGGTCACATGGACGGAGCCTACCGCATCGGACGATTCGGGATCCGTGTCGAGGAGTCAAACATCCAGTCCTGGCGATGCTTTCCCATTTGGGTCGACAGAAGTGACATACACTTTTACTGACCCATCAGCGAACTTTGCCACTTGCTCTTTCAATGTCATTGTGTCTGGTATGTGTTTTGATAGTTTCTAACCTTAATACTGTATCTTAGGCAGGCTAACTACTACCTTTTGTTTATAATCTCTGTTACTGTGGAATTTGTGGGGAACTGCACACATGAAAAACAATCCACCTTCAGTCACATTCAATCCCTAATCTCACCCCAAAACACTGCCCATCCCCTTCCATACCTGAAAGCCCCCCAAACCACTCCGAAATGCCCCCACTCTGCACCTAAATGTGCCATCTTACTGATTCTTAGGCCCACCTATATACAAGCTTGGTAGATATAACTTCCCAAAGTGTGCATGCTAGTAAACTCCAATATCTTTGATATAAATGGAGATAAATGCAGGTCATATCTGCCTCCCTTGATAAACTAAACAGAAGAATATGCCAGTTTTTGTTACTGATATATTACATTCTAGTCACGTTACTTGTGTTGTGCATGCTGAAGTAAGAACATTATCACACCGAGATGGTTGATGGACAAAACATGCTTAATTCTGTTCCTTGACCATATCCATGTTTGTAGCTAACAAAAGATTGTATCCATGTGTTTGTCTTGTTTTCATTTGCAGTATATTGCATATACATATAAACCACTCACTATGTTAGCATATTATGTTTGTGTCTCCAATAACCTACTACCACCCCCTACCATCACCTGCCATCATCACCTGCCACCACCTCCACCCACTGCCACCACCAACATCACCACACCCAATTACCACCTACCACTACCACCATCACTTACTCCCACCGCTACCATTACCACCTCCCAACACCACCACGTCCCCACACCTACACCTCCCCACACCACCACCTCCCCACACCACCATCTCCCCACACCACCACCTCCCCACACCACCACCTCCCCACACCTACACCTCCCCACACCACCACCTCCCCACACCACCACCTCCCCACACACCACCTTCCCACACCACCCCCTCCCCACACCACCACCTCCCCACACCACCACCTCCCCACACCACCACCTCCCCACACCACCACCTCCCTACATCACCACCTCCCCACACCACCACATCCCCACACCCTTACCTCTCATCTCTCCTTGTCACCCCTATCACCACCACTACCACCTCCCTGCACCCCAACCTCCCACACCACCATCTCCCCACACCCCAACCTCCCCACACTCCAACCTCCCCACACTCCAACCTCCCCACACTCCAACCTCCCCACACTCCAACCTCCCCACACTCCAACCTCCCATCACTTCTATCACCCCCATTACCCACACCCCCACCTCCACCACCACCACCCACAGCCATCCCTGATGAGTCTGCACCCCAGGTCACTGGCTGTCCCTCTGACATTGAGGTGGAGGCTGTGGTGGGTTCTGCTGATGTACCCGTCTCTTGGATGGAGCCGCAAGCCACCGATAACTCTGGCTCCCTCAACTCCACTCAGACCGCCTACCCTGGGGACCCTTTCCCATTTGGCTCCACTAACATTGTCTACACTTTCACTGATGTGTCGGGAAACTCTGCTACTTGTTCATTTTCTGTGGTTATTATTGGTATGTTTGTCTTGTCTTTCTGTTTGTGTGTAATGAAATCTCACATGTGCACTATTATGTACACATATATATGCACACCCATTTTGCTTTCAAGATTTTGGAATTTTGTAATAGGGAACAATGAAACAAAGTTTGACTAAGATGTATGTTACAGATACTTTTTAAGGTCCATGTATATATATATCTCTCATTAAAAATGAAAACATGTTTTAGACACATTTGTGTACACAATACATTTGCAATTGTCCATGTTTTCTGACGACTGTTAAAAAATGATAAATTATGGGTCAGCTTGGGAATTTGGGAATGGTTTATATAGGACTATACAGAAGTGTGTTCAGACATTTTAACAGATGTTCGTTAATGTACTTTTTTTATGTTGTATCGTGTTTACATTTTGTATTGTATGTGTCATTTCTCTAACCCACTATTCGTCCATGAATGTGTTACTGTAACTTGTCATGTGACCTCACCCAGCCATTCCCGACGAAGAGGATCCAGTCGTTGTTAACTGTCCGTCTGACGTTACCTTGACGGTTCCCTCTGGTGTTGGTGCTGTCAGTGTCACATGGGTGGAGCCCACGGCCACTGATAACTCTGGATCGGTTTTCACCTCTGCGTCACATGTCCCCGGAGATGTCTTCCCCATGGGCTCGACTGAAGTCACTTACACTTTCACGGATACCTCTCTCAACACTGTTGCGTGTTCCTTTAATGTGATTGTCTCTGTTGGTATGTTAACAACTGTTTGATCCTTTCCACTCATTTCCTACTACATATAAATTGTTGGGCTTTCCAATGTAAAACAAAGGACTTAATCTGCCGATATGTTTCAAGATTATCTACCGGGTAGCTCAAGATTTCTGGGCATGTTGCTATATCGTTTCACTCTCATCAATCTTCATTTAAGATAGTAACGTTAATCATTCATACATCTTGTATGTTTATACATGTATGTTGGCTCTTCTCCATTTGTGTGTGATTTCATGTTCTACTGTATAAATTCTTTGTATTCCTTGTATAAGTACAGAACTTGTAACTGTTGATATCTGTGAAATGTATTCATGTTGTACTCTGTCCCATGAGGTTCTGTATTAATCCTACCGTCTTGTATCAATTCCATTCTGTATCCACGGTTACATCACTAACCCCACCCAGCAAGTGGCGACAATACACGCCCAGTCATTGCTGACTGTCCTGAAGACATCTCCATCCAGCTCCCCGATAACATTCCCATAACGACCATCTCTGTCACGTGGGTGGAGCCTACCGCTACGGATGACTCGGGCTCTGTTTCGTTCGTGACCACTCACGAGCCTGGCGACGCCTTCCCTGTGGATTCCTCGACTACAGTTACTTACACATTTAGTGATGAGGCTGGGAATTTGGCGACCTGTTCATTCAATGTAGAGGTGTCTTCTGGTATGTTTACTAACACAATAACATCTGGCATGGTTAATGTATTTATGTATTGCATCTGTGTTTATTGTGCTTACCAATGATGTGTAGAATTTGTCTCAACTCAATTATGATTTTGTTCCTTCTTTCAGAACATAAGTCTTGATTCAAATCTCTGAAAAAAGTACAAGTGGATTGCAAAATGTTAAATTATCCAAATCTACCATATTGTTTTCTTTGCTTTTACTTTTCTTTTGTTTTCAGTTTGTGAATTTATGTTTATTGATTCTCTGCAAATTTTCTGAAACTTTGCTTTCTATATGTTCTGTGTACCTCAACAATACTAAATAGGCATACATTATATCATTTTCTGCACGTGCCATTAGTTTCTCTAAAGCTCACTTCTATTGTTTGTAACTGTCAGTCCTGCAAGCTCGGAATTGTTACCGGTAGCTATTCAATTCTTGAGAGTATTGTCATACTTTTTGTTCAGTCCAAGGAGTTTGCGTTTTCCCATTTCTTTCTGTTTGAGTGTGCCATGCTAACCGTTAACACAACCGTTCCGTCTGCAGCCACTACTGACAACGTTGACCCCGTGATCAGCGGATGTCCCTCTGACATCACTGTCTCGGCAGCCCTTGGCTCTAACGGCGCCACTGTAACCTGGAACGAGCCCACGGCAACCGACAACTCTGGCTCTGCCCCCGTTGTTACCTCCTCTGCCTCTCCCGGTGATGCGTTCAGTGTTGGCACTACCTCTGTGTTGTATACTTTCACAGATGCTTCCGGAAACTTTGCTCAGTGTGCTTTTGATGTAACTGTGGTTGGTACGTCATTGCTGTAACATTCTCACTAGCATGTTAGGCCTGCTGCCTTTGATGTTTCCCCCACAAATTAACGTCCATAACTTTGCTATTTGTTGTTTTAAGTGTGACCATTGTGTCATTGTAACATTTTATGTGTGACAGTTCTTTTTTCTTTTTTTTTGCTGCTAAAATTTGCTGACATACCTGTGCATACAACCACATACAAGGAAAAGTCATATGATGTACTGCATAGCTGGATCCAGGTATTTTTTTGTGGTCATGTCTGCTTCTGGTCTAGTGTACCAGTGTAAGAGACAGAAGCTGACATGATGGTAACAAAAATCTGGTCGTTGCTGTGCAGTGCATTACTGGACGACATCCTCCGATATATGTTTAGGATATACATCATTTATCTCTGTATTCAATCATGTAAGTTGTTCTGTCATTACCCAGAGAGCATCGAACAATGTATGTGCATTAATATTGCATTGCATTTTGCAGTTGTGTTAATCATGCCTCATATACTAGTAATATGACATAAATAATTCTTGCTAAAAACTCAGAATTCCTTCAAATCCCCCCCCCCCCCCCCCCCCGCCTTGAAGCCTATTAAGCAAGCAACTTTTGCTAGTAAAATTGTATTATTTTGCTCTTTATGCAGCTACTACTGACAACACAGACCCAGTTATCACTGGCTGTCCCTCAAACATCAATGTAGTCATCCCCTTTGGATCCACTAGTACCTCTGTCACCTGGACAGAGCCCACTGCTACCGATAACTCTGGTGGTGTAGTTACTTCTACATCTACTGCTGTTCCTGGAGCTTCCTTCAATGTTGGCACGACCACTGTTACCTATGTGTTCACTGATGGTGCTGGAAACAACGCCATATGCCAGTTTACTGTCACTGTCTCTGGTACGCTCACACACCCTTTGAAAGAATTTTCTTGTAACTTTTTATCCCTGTCACAGTACTTCTTTAATGTCTTTGAAGTTTTTATTCTGCTTCTTCCAAGCTGGTACTTTTGTGTAATGTTTTGTCTTTGTTCATAATTTTTTATGTTCTGGAGAAAGTGACTGTCTGCACCAACCTTTTCAAAGAACTTTCACCAAATTATTAAGGACACATGTGTTTGTAATGATTTGTTCCCGTTTTATACTCCTTCAAAGTCCATAAACTAAAGCCCATCATTCCACATAGAGGCCTCTTTCTTCAGAAAATAAAACTGTGCATTTCCACACTAGGATTTGGTTTGATTGCATACAATAATGTTAACGCATGTGCATATTATTTATCACTCTTCTCAATGCAGAGTATAGGGGTGTAATATTGTTGCGATATGATACACTGGAGGAAATATTCAAATGCAATTCTTTCCATGGCACATGCACAGTCTCGTAGAAGCACATTGAGATAAGGGCACCAAATGCAATAAAGTACGCTGATGGCATTGTCATTGTCAGTGTCATGACGTCACATTAACTTGATCATCTTGGAACACCACCCCAGATAAATTGCATTCACAAAACATGAATAATTTTTTTTTTTTTGTATACCAGTTAAATCGCATTCAGTTAGCATGAATATATCTGGTATACCACTGGAGGGCATCCAATATTGTAAATAATGTATGCTGTTGTTCCCTTGTACCTTTGTGTAATGTTTAATCTTTGGGTATATCATGTGGCATTATATATATATTTATATCAACACCGTTGCATCCCCATTCCATTCTATAGCTACTACTGACAACACAGACCCAGTTATCACTGGCTGTCCCTCAAACATCAATGTAGTCATCCCCTTTGGATCCACTAGTACCTCTGTCACATGGACAGAGCCCACTGCTACCGATAACTCTGGTGTAGTTACTTCTACATCTACTGCTGTTCCTGGATCTTCCTTCAATGTTGGCACGACCACTGTTACCTATGTGTTCACTGATGGTGCTGGAAATGATGCTACTTGCCAGTTCAATGTCATTGTCTCTGGTATGCACTCACCCTTTCTAAGATTTTTTCATGAAGTGCATGCCTTTTGTAGACATTCTATCTTTGTACTTCCTAAATGCCCATGACTGCAAAGTGATTATTCTTCTATTTCCTAGCTTGCTCTTTTGTGTAATGTTTTGTCTTTGTTCATATCATCTGGAGAAAGTGACTGTCCGCACCAACCCTCTCAAAGAATTTTCACCATTTGTAATGATTTGGTCCTGTTATCCATCAATGTCCATAAACTATATCCATTTATTACACATAGAGGCCTCTTTCTGGAGAATAAAATATTGGTATTTCCCTGCTAGGTCTTGGTTTGATTGCATACAACAGTATGAGCATATTGTGTGCATTTTTGTTATTCTTAATGTTGAATATATGGGCCCAATATTGTTACAATATTATATATCGACTTAAATATTAATTGCCTTTTTGCCTTGGCGCATATGTGGAGGTTGGAGAAGCACTTTGGGACAAATGCACCAAAATTCAATAAGGCACACTGATGGACATAATACACATTGTCATTGTCAGTGTGATGACATCACACCATCATCTTGATCATCTCAGAATACTACTCCAGATATATTGCATTCAAGTAGCAGGAATATATCTGGTATACCACTGGAGGGCATCCAATATTGTAACTATTGTATGTGGCTGTTCCCTTGTACCTTTGTGTAATGTTTTGTCTTTGGGTATATCATGCGGCATTTTATATATATTTATATCATCACCGTTGCATCCCCATTCCATTCTGTAGCTACTACTGACAACACAGACCCAGTTATCACTGGCTGTCCCTCAAACATCAATGTAGTCATCCCCTTTGGATCCACTAGTACCTCTGTCACGTGGACAGAGCCCACTGCTACCGATAACTCTGGTGGTGTCGTTACTTCTACATCTACTGCTGTTCCTGGATCTTCCTTCAATGTTGGCACGACCACTGTTACCTATGTGTTCACTGATGGTGCTGGAAACAACGCCATATGCCAGTTTACTGTCACGGTCTCTGGTACGCACTCACCCTTTCAAAGAACTTCCACAAAGTGCATGCTTTTGTAATCATTCTCTTCTTGTACTTTTGAAATGTCCATGAAGTATAAAGTCTTATTCTGCTTTTCCCTAGCTTGTACTTTTGTGTTATATTTTGTCTTTGTTCCTATGTGAAAGAAGCAACTGTCTACACCAACCCTTTCAAAGAACTTTCACCAAATTAAGACACATCCATTGGTAATGACTTTGTTCTTCTTCCACTTCATCAATGTCCCAAAAATCAGAGCTTAATGTTTTGTTATGGTATTCCCCTGTTTTTTGTTATGTTGTGTCTGTGGGTATATTGTCTTTAACTGTCGCATGTTTTCGTATCACCTCACTTCCATTCTATAGCTACTACTGACAACACAGACCCAGTTATCACTGGCTGTCCCTCAAACATCAATGTAGTCATCCCCTTTGGATCCACTAGTACCTCTGTCACCTGGACAGAGCCCACTGCTACCGATAACTCTGGTGGTGTAGTTACTTCTACATCTACTGCTGTTCCTGGATCTTCCTTCAATGTTGGCACGACCACTGTTACCTATGTGTTCACCGATGGTGCTGGAAATGATGCTACTTGCCAGTTCAATGTCATTGTCTCTGGTATGCACTCACCCTTTCAAAGATTTTTCATGTAGTGCATGATTTTTTGTAGTCATTCTATCCTTGTTGTACTTTCTAAATGTCCATGAACTATAAAATCTTTATTCTTCTATTCCCTAGCTTGTACGTCTATGTAATGTTTTGGCTTTGTTCATATTATTTGGAAGAAGTGACTTTCCGCACCAACCCTCTCAAAGAATTTTCATCATTTGTAATGATTTGGTCCTGTTATCCATCAATGTCCATTAACTATATCCATTTATTACACATAGAGGCCTCTTTCTGGAGAATAAAATGTTGGTATTTCCCTGCTAGGTCTTGGTTTGATTGCATACAACAGTATGAGCATATTGTGTGCATTTTTGTTATTCTTGATGTTGAATATATGGGTCCAATATTGTTACAATATTATATATCGACTTAAATATCAATTGCCTTTTTGCCTTGGCGCATATGTGGAGGTTGGAGAAGCACTTTGGGACAAATGCACCAAAATTCAATAAGGCACACTGATGGACGTAATACACATTGTCATTGTCAGTGTGATGACATCACACCATCATCTTGATCATCTCAGAATACTACTCCAGATATATTGCATTCAAGTATCAGGAATATATGTGGTATACTACTGGAGGGCATCCAATATTATAACTATTGTATGCGGCTGTTCCCTTGCACCTTTGTGTAATGCTTTATCTTTGGGTATATCATGCCGCATTATATATATATATATTGATATCATCACCGTTGCATCCCCATTCCATTCCATAGCTACTACTGACAACACAGACCCAGTTATCACTGGTTGTCCCTCAAACATCAATGTAGTCATCCCCTTTGGATCCACTAGTACCTCTGTCACGTGGACAGAGCCCACTGCTACCGATAACTCTGGTGTAGTTACTTCTACATCTACTGCTGTTCCTGGATCTTCCTTCAATGTTGGCACAACCACTGTTACCTATGTGTTCACTGATGGTGCTGGAAATGATGCTACTTGCCAGTTCAATGTCATTGTCTCTGGTATGCACTCACACTTTCAAAGATTTTTCACGAAGTGCATGATTTTTTGTAGTCATTCTATCCTTGTTGTACTCTCTAAATGTCCATGAATAAAGTCTTTATTCTTCTATTCCCTAGCTTGTACGTCTATGTAATGTTTTGGCTTTGTTCATATTATTTGGAAGAAGTGACTGTCCGCACCAACCCTCTCAAAGAATTTTCACCATTTGTAATGATTTAGTCCTGTTATCCATCAATGTCCATAAACTATATCCATTTATTACACATAGAGGCCTCTTTCTGGAGAATAAAATGTATTTCCCTTCTAGGTCTTGGTTTGATTGCATACAATATTATGAGCATATTGTGTGCACATTTGTTATTCTTAATGTTGAATATATGGGTCCAATATTGTTACAATATTATACATCGACTTAAATATTAATTGCCTTTGCGCCTTGGCGCCTATGCGGAGCTTGGAGAAGCACTTTGGGACATATGCACCAAAATTCAATAAGGCACACTGATGGACATAATACACACTGTCATTGTCAGTGTGATGATATCACACGATCATCTTGATCATCTCAGAATACTACTCCAGATATATTGCATTCAAGTAGCAGGAATATATCTGGTATACCACTCGAGGGCATCCAATATTGTAACTATTGTATGCGGCTGTTCCCTTGTACCTTTGTGTAATGTTTTATCTTTGGGTATATCATGCCGCATTATATATATATATATTTATGTCATCACCATTGCATCCCCATTCCATTCCATAGCTTCTACTGACAACACAGACCCAGTTATCACTGGCTGTCCCTCAAACATCAATGTAGTCATCCCCTTTGGATCCACTAGTACCTCTGTCACATGGACAGAGCCCACTGCTACCGATAACTCTGGTGGTGTAGTTACTTCTACATCTACTGCTGTTCCTGGAGCTTCCTTCAATGTTGGCACGACCACTGTTACCTATGTGTTCACTGATGGTGCTGGAAACAACGCCATATGCCAGTTTACTGTCACGGTCTCTGGTACGCACTCACCCTTTCAAAGAACTTCCACAAAGTGCATGCTTTTGTAATCACTCTCTTCTTGTTGTACTTTTTATATGTACATGAACTATAAAGTCTTATTCTGCTTTTCCCTAGCTTGTACTTGTGTGTTATGTTTTGTCTTTGTTCCTATGTGAAAGAAGCGACTGTCTACACCAACCCTTTCAAAGAACTTTCACCAATTTAAGACACATCCACTGGTAATGATTTTGTTCTTCTACCTCTTCATCAATGTCCCAAAAATCAGAGCTAAATGTTTTGTTATGGTATTCCCCTGTTTTTTGTTATGTTGTGTCTGTGGGTATATTGTCTTTAACTGTCGCATGTTTTCGTATCACCCCACTCCCATTCCATAGCCACCACTGACAACACAGACCCAGTTATCACTGGCTGTCCCTCAAACATCAATGTAGTCATCCCCTTTGGATCCACTAGTACCTCTGTTACCTGGACAGAGCCCACTGCTACCGATAACTCTGGTGGTGTAGTTACTTCTACATCTACTGCTGTTCCTGGAGCTTCCTTCAATGTTGGCACGACCACTGTTACCTATGTGTTCACTGATGGTGCTGGAAATGATGCTACTTGCCAGTTCAATGTCATTGTCTCTGGTATGCACTCACCCTTTCAAAGATTTTTCACGAAGTGCATGATTTTTTGTAGTCATTCTATCCTTGTTGTACTCTCTAAATGTCCATGAATAAAGTCTTTATTCTTCTATTCCCTAGCTTGTATGTCTATGTAATGTTTTGGCTTTGTTCATATTATTTGGAAGAAGTGACTGTCCGCACCAACCCTCTCAAAGAATTTTCACCATTTGTAATGATTTAGTCCTGTTATCCATCAATGTCCATAAACTATATCCATTTATTACACATAGAGACCTCTTTCTGGAGAATAAAATATATTTCCCTTCTAGGTCTTGGTTTGATTGCATACAATATTATGAGTATATTGTGTGCACATTTGTTATTCTTAATGTTGAATATATGGGTCCAATATTGTTACAATATTATACATCGACTTAAATATTAATTGCCTTTGCGCCTTGGCGCCTATGCGGAGCTTGGAGAAGCACTTTGGGACATATGCACCAAAATTCAATAAGGCACACTGATGGACATAATACACATTGTCATTGTCAGTGTGATGATATCACACGATCATCTTGATCATCTCAGAAAACTACTCCAGATATATTGCATTCAAGTAGCAGGAATATATCTGGTATACCACTCGAGGGCATCCAATATTGTAACTATTGTATGCGGCTGTTCCCTTGTACCTTTGTGTAATGTTTTATCTTTGGGTATATCATGCGGCATTATATATATATTTATGTCATCACCATTGCATCCCCATTCCATTCCGTAGCTTCTACTGACAACACAGACCCAGTTATCACTGGCTGTCCCTCAAACATCAATGTAGTCATCCCCTTTGGATCCACTAGTACCTCTGTCACGTGGACAGAGCCCACTGCTACCGATAACTCTGGTGGTGTAGTTACTTCTACATCTACTGCTGTTCCTGGAGCTTCCTTCAATGTTGGCACGACCACTGTTACCTATGTGTTCACTGATGGTGCTGGAAACAACGCCATATGCCAGTTTACTGTCACGGTCTCTGGTACGCACTCACCCTTTCAAAGAACTTCCACAAAGTGCATGCTTTTGTAATCACTCTCTTCTTGTTGTACTTTTTATCTGTACATGAACTATAAAGTCTTATTCTGCTTTTCCCTAGCTTGTACTTGTGTGTTATGTTTTGTCTTTGTTCCTATGTGAAAGAAGCGACTGTCTACACCAACCCTTTCAAAGAACTTTCACCAATTTAAGACACATCCACTGGTAATGATTTTGTTCTTCTTCCTCTTCATCAATGTCCCAAAAATCAGAGCTAAATGTTTTGTTATGGTATTCCCCTGTTTTTTTTATGTTGCGTCTGTGGGTATATTGTCTTTAACTGTCGCATGTTTTCGTATCACCCCACTCCCATTCCATAGCCACCACTGACAACACAGACCCAGTTATCACTGGCTGTCCCTCAAACATCAATGTAGTCATCCCCTTTGGATCCACTAGTACCTCTGTCACCTGGACAGAGCCCACTGCTACCGATAACTCTGGTGGTGCAGTTACTTCTACATCTACTGCTGTTCCTGGAGCTTCCTTCAATGTTGGCACGACCACTGTTACCTATGTGTTCACTGATGGTGCTGGAAATGATGCTACTTGCCAGTTCAATGTCATTGTCTCTGGTATGCACTCACCCTTTCAAAGATTTTTCACGAAGTGCATGATTTTTTGTAGTCATTCTATCCTTGTTGTACTCTCTAAATGTCCATGAATAAAGTCTTTATTCTTCTATTCCCTAGCTTGTACGTCTATGTAATGTTTTGGCTTTGTTCATATTATTTGGAAGAAGTGACTGTCCGCACCAACCCTCTCAAAGAATTTTCACCATTTGTAATGATTTAGTCCTGTTATCCATCAATGTCCATAAACTATATCCATTTATTACACATAGAGACCTCTTTCTGGAGAATAAAATGTATTTCCCTTCTAGGTCTTGGTTTGATTGCATACAATATTATGAGTATATTGTGTGCACATTTGTTATTCTTAATGTTGAATATATGGGTCCAATATTGTTACAATATTATACATCGACTTAAATATTAATTGCCTTTGCGCCTTGGCGCCTATGCGGAGCTTGGAGAAGCACTTTGGGACATATGCACCAAAATTCAATAAGGCACACTGATGGACATAATACACATTGTCATTGTCAGTGTGATGATATCACACGATCATCTTGATCATCTCAGAATACTACTCCAGATATATTGCATTCAAGTAGCAGGAATATATCTGGTATACCACTCGAGGGCATCCAATATTGTAACTATTGTATGCGGCTGTTCCCTTGTACCTTTGTGTAATGTTTTATCTTTGGGTATATTATGCCGCATTATATATATATATATATTGATATCATCACCATTGCATCCCCATTCCATTCCATAGCTACTACTGACAACACAGACCCAGTTATCACTGGCTGTCCCTCTAACATCAATGTAGTCATCCCCTTTGGATCCACTAGTACCTCTGTCACGTGGACAGAGCCCACTGCTACCGATAACTCTGGTGGTGTAGTTACTTCTACATCTACTGCTGTTCCTGGAGCTTCCTTCAATGTTGGCACGACCACTGTTACCTATGTGTTCACTGATGGTGCTGGAAACAACGCCATATGCCAGTTTACTGTCACGGTCTCTGGTACGCACTCACCCTTTCAAAGAACTTCCACAAAGTGCATGCTTTTGTAATCACTCTCTTCTTGTTGTACTTTTTATATGTACATGAACTATAAAGTCTTATTCTGCTTTTCCCTAGCTTGTACTTGTGTGCTATGTTTTGTCTTTGTTCCTATGTGAAAGAAGCGACTGTCTACACCAACCCTTTCAAAGAACTTTCACCAATTTAAGACACATCCATTGGTGAAAATTTTGTTCTTCTTACACTTCATCAATGTACAAAAAATCAGCGCTAATTGTTTTGTTATGCTATTCCCCTGTTTTTTGTTATGTTGTGTCTGTGGGTATATTGTCTTTAACTGTCCGTGTTTTCATATCACCCCACTTCCATTCCATAGCCACCACTGACAACACAGACCCAGTTATCACTGGCTGTCCCTCAAACATCAATGTAGTCATCCCCTTTGGATCCACTAGTACCTCTGTCACGTGGACAGAGCCCACTGCTACCGATAACTCTGGTGGTGCAGTTACTTCTACATCTACTGCTGTTCCTGGAGCTTCCTTCAATGTTGGCACGACCACTGTTACCTATGTGTTCACTGATGGTGCTGGAAATGATGCTACTTGCCAGTTCAATGTCATCGTCTCTGGTACGCACTCACCCTTTCAAAGAACTTTTACCAAACTGAGTGTCTCTGTAATCATTTTATCCCTGTCACTTTACTTCTTAAATGTCCATAAACTATAGCCAAGTTTCATATTCATATGCTTCACTGTTGGTTTCATTGTCAATAAATATTCATTAATATATTATATAGATTCTCTGTGGATTTTATGTGTTACCTAATTTTTTTTTTTTATTGTGCAGTTAATCTGACCTCATCCTGGATGAATATATGTATACATCAGGATGTTTCATAATATATGTTGCGTTACATGCTTTATAATTCACGTGTGTTATACCATTCTTTATCAAATAGAAGATGTACACATCAGAAACTTGAGGTATACCTTGTTCATCCAAATCTATTTTCTTGCAATGTGTTTGATTCGAAACTAGTTCAGCAGTGTATATGTCGTACATCATAATGTTTTCTTTGAGCTAACATTGAGTTTATGACCTTGTGTCTTAAGTACGCCCCTCCTTGTACGTACCCCATATGTTCCTCATATCTCTCTGTGTCCTTCATGCACGCTGTGTCATTTCATTGTTTGTTCGTCTCTATGTGTCTCCTGTTATGTCGCATCTGGCAGCCACTAGCGATGGGACAGATCCAGTGATTTCAGGTTGCCCGTCTAATATTGCCGTCCAGGCCCCTAGTGGCTCCAGCAGCGTCTCGGTCACGTGGACTGAGCCCACTGCTACCGATAACTCTGGCTCGGTCGCTTCTTCTTCTACTGCCTCGCCTGGAGATTCCTTCAATATTGGCAGTACCACCGTCACCTACACGTTTACTGACGGAGCAGGCAACTTTGCTACATGTTCCTTCTCTGTCACTGTCACTGGTATGGACATAGCGATTTCCCCCTTCGCGTACTGTCTCCCTCTCACCTCCTTTTAAGTGTATTTAATTATATCCATTTTTTTGATCATTATGTGTAAAACTTTGTGTCAAACCTTATGTGTGCTGTATGCATGTCCACATTTTTACAAACCATTATATCTCCTGCATTATACAAGACTGGCAACTTTGAATATCCACTTGTTATTTCTGATTGTGCATTGTTATGTCCATAGTATGTTCTATGTATGTATCTTATTTGTTTTGCTATGAATCTTTCAATACATATATTTATTCAATTTAATTTCATCTTTATTCACGTAAAACATGCACAAATTTTATACAAAACTCAAAACATACGTTTCACAGTTTACACAACAAACAAGTAAAAGAAAAGAAACAGAATCATACTCATTATATTTATGTGTACTCAGGTTATTATTCATTCTTCAGCAGGCTTGAGCAAAGATTGGGAAATGAAAAAAACTCCATGTTTGTGTTTGATGGCAGGATATTTCTTATTTTGTCCCATGGAAAATGGAGGTGGAGTACTATCTTATGTATTCACTGCTCAAGTAGTAGGTGGGATTCAAATGCTGTAAAAGAAGATATTTATGATTTGAATTAAAAAAAATAAAAACAAAGTGTGTTAATTCACGATCAAGAACAATAATGGATGGTTCAGTTAATAGTTTTTAATTTCTGAGGTTTTTGCTTGTCACCAATGATACAAAAACAAGGCAATTTGGGGCAAATACCATGCTTATATAAAGTTGGTATAAAGCTTCTCTCCCACTTTGCCAAGTTGGGCAAGTTTGGTCTGAGCTTAAAATCTGATGCGACTCCTGGAAAATCAGCTGCTTATTTTTGTTTTCTTCAAGCTAAAAAATGAACCAAAAGCTCATTAGGAGCAATGTAAGGAAATTATGAGTTAAAAAAAAAACACATTCCAATGTTTTTATGCAAGTTGTGTAGAGTTATGCTGAGTTATACAAGTTACCATACAAGCCCTCCATGATATGTCAGGGTTTTTTGGAGTCAGCTCAGAGAGCTACATGAAAACCTCAAAGGAAACCCAGTACCATGTGTAAGCCTTTCTGGCATTATAATACAACAAATATCAAACGATAGCCCATCCAAAATGAGTCTGGATGTCACATGGAAGTTACACTTCAAGCCTGAATATACCATATACATGTAGAACAGATCAAACCCAATACATGTATGTAGAGTCCATCCTGAAAAAAAGATGTCCTGTGGCATATAATGACATCAGCTTTGAAAGAAATTGATAAACTGGAGGGCAGACAGAAATTCATTCATACTCTTCATTGTACAACACAGCTGGCACCGATGGAACAGACCCTGTCATCACCAACTGCCCCTCGAGCTTCTCTGTCGACGCTGGCAACAACGCGTTTGTCTTTGTCTTCTGGAATGAGCCAACGGCCACTGATGACTCTGGGACTGTCACTCAGGTCTCTGGACCTTCTTCCAACAACGGCTTCTACCAGGCTGGCACGGTCAACACTGTCACATACGTGTTTGAAGATGGCAGTGGCAACCAGGCTGTATGCTCCTTTGACGTGACCGTCACTGGTATGTATACTGTCAGTCACAATCAATGTAATCTATCTAGTGTTTGCTTGAATCCATGCCGACATTGTTTAATATATGTTTATGTATGTCCATCTCAACAAATGTTTGAGGTAAATATGTATCATGCATTAGTATTTTCTGCTCAGTCTCATTTCCAATATATGCTACAGATCATGATTCTTGTGACAATGGACAAAGTTGTGTGCATAGGTTGTTAATGCAATGAGCACCTGCACTTGCTGAAAATAGCATCTCATGATTTCACACAATACCAACTAAAGTCCTTTATAATTTGAATGATCATTGCTTGTCAGAAGCCCCCAGCAATGCCATGAAAGAAAAGTTGGCATTGTGTACAAACATGGTGATGCGATAGTGAGCAAGTGCAGGTGGTTATTGCAAAACAACGGTCAGCTGCTTTCTTGATTTGATATTAGTTTGTGAGTCAAATTATTCCTCATTTTTAGTAAATGCAAAAGTTATAAACACACTGTGTTCTTTCTGGAAGTGGATGTGAGGAAGTTTAACTGTACATTTTGTTTTTTGCTCAGCTGCTTCTGACACCACTGATCCAGTAATCTCTGGTTGTCCGAATGACATCACCGTTGCGACCGATCTGGCCGGTACACCCGTCGCGGTCACCTGGACCGAGCCTACCGCCGTCGATGAGACTAGCGGGGTGACGACCACAAAGACCGCGAGTCCTGGGGACTCCTTTAATGTTGGCGGGACCACCGTGGTCTACACCTTTGTTGATGATGCAGGCAATGACGCCATCTGCTCCTTCAACATCTTTGTGACTGGTGAGTGAGGGATGCAGGCGTATCATAACTAAAAAACAACTTATTTCAAATAACGATGTAGCGTGATTGAATTTGAGCATTGACATCTTTGGTGATTGGGTTAACTTGCTGTGTGTGCCCAGACTGCAAATGTGTCTGGGGTGTTATATTATCTTGTTTATTTTGATGTCCATGTGCCAATGTCACACTAATTCACAATGTTGACACATTTGTCCCAATGTTTATGTTGCACGGTGCAGAATGAGTGTTAGGTTTTGCAATAATCTTATGTTAAGTGCCCTTATATAATCACTTAAAGTATTCATATATTGGCAAGTCTACACAACCTTACTGTTTACTCTTTGTGTATGAGTGTCTAACTCATATTGTCATGTTTTTGAAAGTCTGTCATTTTTGCACTTAAATTGTTTGAATATCATATAACAGGCTATAATAATATTAGTATTATCAATAACTAGATAACATACATTATTTGTATTGAATACAGTGCAGGAAATACATTGAGGTATAAAGGAATGAACTAGAAGCATTTAACATGAATTTTGAAAAAAAAATGTATCAACATTTGAATACTTTGCTCTGTAAAATTATCATGCATAGCATACTCCCTTTACAATACTCAAACACAGATCAACAAAGTCAATTGTTTCAAAGTTTGGTAAAAGTGTGAGCTGATAATACAAGTCAAACATATTAATTGCGATCATGATGACCATGTGTTTGCACCTCTTTTCCTTGTTTTTATGAAAGGCCAATTGTAAAAACCACTTTAGTAATCAATTGTGTGAATTTCAGCTCATAATGCAGGGCTCTACACTCAATTAGTTTTTCTGGCTCGCTGAAAATATATATTTTTTTTAGCTCATAACCTGCCAACCTATGAGAGCATTCATGAAAATATACTTCAACATAAATACTCTTAGATGAATGGTTCATTAAGCCTTTATTTTGCTCAGAGATCGAATCAAAAATTCAATTTGGTAACAAAAACAAATCAACTGGAAGTACTTAAATTGAGCTTGTGATGTTTCACGTTCGATTTGGTAGATAAATATACCATTTATCTTGAACAGTGAGCCTAAGGTGCCAAGATTGATACACACACTGTAGGCGTCTAGGCTCAGTGTCCTTGACACCTGGCATTTATATTATTTAGGGATCCAGGGATACAGTATTGTAGTCTAGGCTTCCTGGATCTATACCAGGTTTTAAGCCCAGGATGATAAGTGTACATTGAAATTATATTCTCAATATCATGGATGCATGCTGATATCACTAACAGCCACCATAGACAACACTGGACCTTCAATCAGCGGATGTCCTAGCGACATTACCGTTCAGACAGCGCTGGGAGTGAAGAAAAGAAATGAATGGCACTCAATGAGTGAAGTCCATACTTCTTTTTACTAACAGCCACCATTGATAACACCAGTCCAGTTGTAAGCAACTGCCCAACTGACATCACAGTCCAAACTGCGCTAGATGGAACTGCTGTATCGGTCACTTGGACTGAACCTACTGCAACTGATGACTCCGGCTTAGCGGTAGACTCGACTTCGACTGCTAATCCTGGAGATTCTTTTGATGTTGGAACTACGACTGTTGTGTACACTTTCACTGATAATGCTGGCAATCCTGCCCTGTGTTCTTTCACCATTACTGTGGAGGGTATGTTGTTTAATGCACAATCGACTTTGTCCTTTAAGATTCTGTCTCATCTTGGCGGTGATAACTGACACGTTCCAGAATGCTAAGTGCTTTTAAGCATTAATTATTAGAACTCACAATTCCTTGCTATAAGTGGCAATATATAGATACAGCACTTGATGATTTGGCATTAATGTAATCTATGTGTGTACTCTAACAGTATAGTATATGACCATGCTGATGTGTATTTCTGTCTATTTTTGTATGTGCAAATATTAATCCTCTTCTGCTCCCCCAAATCCTTGCTAATCTCACTAACAGCCACCATTGACTTCACTGCACCTATTGTAAGCAACTGTCCCAGCGATATCACAGTCCAAACCACACTGGATGGAACAGCTGTAGGAGTGACATGGACTGAACCCACTGCTATTGATGATTCTGGCTTACCAGTTACTACCACGCCCTCTGCCAATCCTGGGGATTCTTTCCCTGTGGGTACCACTAGTGTGGTGTACACATTTACTGATAATTCTGGGAACACGGCTGTGTGTGCTTTCACCATAACTGTCACTGGTATGTTGGGCTTCTTTTCTGCCAGGTGTAATAGCTATTCCAAACTGATCCTTCTCTGCGGCCATTTCCCTGTAGTTGTATACTGACCCTTTAACTTGTGTCTGTCTTTAAATCTAAAGTATTGATTGCTCAAAATCCAAGGCATCCCTGCAATCATGGGTGACGTATTAACAAAATTGTTGTGTTGCTGCATATGTACATTCATGCATCATATTAATGTATGCACTGAATTCTCCAGCAATCGGACATGAAAGCTGTGAATTTTTCTCAAGTTTTACCAGGAATTTTATTCAATTTTTATATCAAATATTTGGGACCAGCAAAGTAAACCTTGCACCTCAACGCTGCACTAATATTAACAATATCCTAAAACCATGTTGATGTGTATTTCTGTCGATATCTTGGTATCATACAAGCAAATATTAACCCCTTTCCCTCCAACAAAATCCTTGCTAATCTCACTAACAGCCAGCATTGACATCACTGCACCTATTGTAAGCGACTGTCCCAGCGATATCACAGTCCAAACCACACTGGATGGAACAGCTGTAGGAGTGACATGGACTGAACCCACTGCTATTGATGATTCTGGCTTACCAGTTACTACCACGCCCTCTGCCAATCCTGGGGATTCTTTCCCTGTGGGTACCACTAGTGTGGTGTACACATTTACTGATAATTCTGGGAACACGGCTGTGTGTGCTTTCACCATAACTGTCACTGGTATGTTGGGCGTCTTTTCTGCCAGGTGTAATAACTATTCCAAACTGATCCTACTCTGCGGCCATTTCCCTATAATTGTATACCGATTCTCTAACTTGTGTCTGTCTTTAAACCTAATGTATTGATTGAACAAAATCCAAGGCATCCCTGCAATGATGGGTGACGTATTAACAAATTTGTGTTGCTGCATGTGTACATTTATGCATTACTTTGATGTTTGCAATGAATTCTCCTGCAAGCTGTGAATTTTTGTCAAGTTCTACCAGGAATTTTTATTCAAATTTCTTTCGAACAATTGGGACCATAAAAGTAAAAACTTGCACCTCAAACCTGCACTAATGTTAACACTTTATAATCATGGTTTGCAATTTCTGCCTGCCCCTTTTTATTTTCAAAACATTAACCTTTCCTTCCTCCAAAATCCTTGGTAATCTCACTAACAGCCAGCATTGACATCACTGCACCTATTGTAAGCGACTGTCCCAGCGATATCACAGTCCAAACCACACTGGATGGAACAGCTGTAGGAGTGACATGGACTGAACCCACTGCTATTGATGATTCTGGCTTACCAGTTACTACCACGCCCTCTGCCAATCCTGGGGATTCTTTCCCTGTGGGTACCACTAGTGTGGTGTACACATTTACTGATAATTCTGGGAACACGGCTGTGTGTGCTTTCACCATAACTGTCACTGGTATGTTGGTCTTCTTTTCTGCCAGGTGTAATAACTATTCCAAACTGATCCTACTCTGCGGCCATTTCCCTATAATTGTATACCGATTCTCTAACTTGTGTCTGTCTTTAAACCTAATGTATTGATTAAACAAAATCCAAGGCATCCCTGCAATGATGGGTGACGTATTAACAAATTTGTGTTGCTGCATGTGTACATTTATGCATTACCTTAATGTTTGCAATGAATTCTCCTGCAAGCTGTGAAATTTTCTCAAGTTTTACCAGGAAATCGTATTCAAATATTTTATCAAATATTTGGGACCATCAAAGTAAACCTTGCACCTCAAACCTGCACTAATATTGATATGCTAAAACAAATTTGTGTATTTCTGTCTATCTTGGTACCATACATGCAAATATTAACCCCTTTCCACCCAACAAAATCCTTGGTAATCTCACTAACAGCGAGCATTGACATCACTGCACCTATTGTAAGCGACTGTCCTAGCGATATCACAGTCCAAACCACACTGGATGGAACAGCTGTAGGAGTGACATGGACTGAACCCACTGCTATTGATGATTCTGGCTTACCAGTTACTACCACGCCCTCTGCCAATCCTGGGGATTCTTTCCCTGTGGGTACCACTAGTGTGGTGTATACATTTACTGATAACTCTGGGAACACGGCTGTGTGTGCTTTCACCATAACTGTCACTGGTATGTTGGGACAATTTCCCTCAAGAGCTAATATTTTTTTAATCTGATCATACTATATTCAATTTTCTAAACCTGTAACCTGCTCGTATACTTATCCTTGAGGCTCTGTTTATCTCATTTCTATTGAATCAAATATATGTCAATATGTCAGGCATCCCTGCAATCATGTGTGACATATTAATAACACTTGTTTTGATGAATTACATCACAGTAATGTATTCAGTTCTCTGGTATTGTGCAGTTATTTGATAGCTTCTCTGTATATATGCATATTATCATAATCAAATGTTTGTGCTAAAGATTTTGATACATTATTTATACCCCCACACCTGCACTAATATCACTAACAGCCACCATTGACATCACTGCACCTGTGGTGCTCGACTGTCCCAATGACATCACAGTTCAAACCACACTGGACGGCACACCAGTAGGAGTCACATGGGCAGAACCCACTGCCTCGGATAATAGTATGCTTGAGGTTACTACGACTTATACTGCAAGTCCCTTGGACCCGTTCTCTGTTGGTTCCACTACTGTCGTGTACACATTTACTGATAACGCTGGCAACACGGCCCTGTGTGCTTTTGATGTTACTGTTGAGGGTATGCCAGTTGCATGTGTTGCCTTGTTGGTAGTTGCCTTGTTTTTTTCATATCTAGGAGCTAGCTCATTGACAACAAACTTGTGGATTGTCATGTTATAGATCCATGTTTCATGTAGCGCATACATATTCAGCAATATGTAGAGACAGATGGCAATACCAGTTGCATTTGTAGCTGATTGATGCATACATAAGTATTTCCCATGCACAGAATATATGTGGTACTAACATACTAACTTTCAAAGCTACTCCTAAAAGAAAGCTGGTATCACATTTTATACTTTGACACGATATGTGGTTGCGCAGTGTATTCTCATTTTCAGGATTGTCTAATTTTAAAAAAATTTGTCTGCATGATTTGGGACTATGGTGACCAGGCAACTTTTAGACAGAACATTAATTGTTGACCTTTTGTATTACAGCATTTCACCATCATCCATTGCAGTTTGATATACCTGTATTGTAGTTGGCATGTACAGATGTATAGTTCGTTTCCTTTCATCATTTGACATCTTGTTTGGGAGTGTATAACAAAATACAATGGTATACGTCTTTTCAATTTTAGACCCAAGCTTCTCCAAATTCACCAAAAAAAAAAAACGTATGTGTTAATATTTGGTACAGACAGCATCGTGACGAGTGATGACAAACACGAAGGTCAAACTGATAAGACATAGAAATGGTGTCCATTTTTTCAGGTAGAAAGGTTTGACACAATTTATGATTGTGAACTAACATGTGAGAATGCTCTACAATTACAAGATTTCCAAGTCCTAACATGAAATATAGCATGGAGATGCCGGTAGTTATCAAACTATACTGCCTCTTCACATTCCTGATGTAGTTTCTGAATGCAGCGAATGGTGTACCATTATTTATAGTGTACCATTATTTATAGAGTCACTAGCAGTTGCACGAAGATAGCCTTTCAAGCAAGTGAAGGAAGTGTATTACATATGTATAGCTTAGCTCTGTGTTGTGATGCCTTGTGGCAGTAGCTGAAAAGGTGCTTAGTATACTTCCTGTCTGAAGGGCAAACTCATAACCTTGAGTAACAAGATTAAAGATTGGTCTGTTAATCTTGAAGGAATTGATGTACTGTCAGTATTTTCTTGGTTACTTGCTCTATCAGCAGAGTGGTATACCATTTTGCTGTTCAGTTTATATAAGTCCACACGTTGTGCATATTTCATATATTTATTTACGATGATCATACAAGTTTTTTATGTTTGCATGCCACTTTTCTTAAGATGGACTATGGATAACGCTGCTCCATAAAGAATTAGGCCTGATTACCATAATTTTTTTTTCAGATTTATTACTAGAAATTGAGTATTTTGTTCAACAACTGTAAATTGATCATTCCCTTACCTTTTGCATTGCAGCCACCATTGATAATACTGTTCCAGTCATAACTGGTTGTCCCAGTGACATCACCGTCCAAACCACACTTGGCGGCTCAGCTGTAGCAGTCACATGGACAGAACCAACCGCAGTTGACGATTCTGGCCTTCCGGTTACCACCACTTCGAATGCTTCTCCTGGAGATTTATTCAATCCTGGAACCACCACTGTCCTGTACACGTTCACTGACAATGCTGGCAACCCTGCTTTCTGCATCTTTACTGTGACAGTCCTTGGTAGGTGGTCAACTATTTTTGCGCTGTTTCTGTCTGTTTGATATTTTTGTGATCACCTGTTATACTTATGAATACATGTAATATGTATCGTCCAATGTAAGTCCGACCTACTCTCACTTTAGAATCCATATAACAATATTTGTGCTAATTTTATACGTTTGTGGTCAATTTATTTCTATTGGAGTGCTGTGATTTATGTTACACGAGTAGAATGAAGTGAGTTTTCAATGTTCATTGCATGCTCATCCTCTTATCGTATGCTCATCTGTGTTGTAAATCCCCTTCTGTGTTTAGATGTTACATTCATTGTCACTTGTTTGAAGTGTTCCTACATATATGTCTTCTTCATTTAATTGTTTGCAACGGATAACAGCCGATGCAGATAACACTGGCCCAGTTATAAGCAACTGCCCCAGTGACATCACAGTCCAAAACACTCTCGGAGGAACCGCCGTAGGGGTCACATGGACCGAACCAACGGCAGTTGACGACTCTGGCCTCCCGGTTACTTCAACTTCGACTGCTTCTCCTGGAGATTCTTTTTCTCCTGGGACCACCACTGTTCTGTACACATTCACTGACAATGCTGGCAATCCTTCATTTTGTTCTTTCGACATCACCGTACAGGGTAAATTGTTGTACCCACGCTAATTGTCTTTCATCTTTTTGTACATAATCATTTTATGTATATTAGTCTGTCATGTGTGTGCTCTTCCGGGGTTGTCCAACCACAGTTCATCTTTCTGCCTTATTTTCAAATCCCATTCAATGTCAAGTACCTTCCACTGTATTAAGGCCTGGTCACATCTAACTGAATGGCATTGTGCTTAACAAATTGAAAACTGGTGAAGTACAATTATTCAAAGAGGAACATCATTTCAGTGGCAGCTTATAGGTGTCCTTTGAAGTGATATGCAATGGATCAAATGCTACAGTAAAAGAAATTGATTTACCAAACAAGAAAAGTACAAAAAACGTATCTTAATGGAGATAAACGGATTGAAAATTCTGGTTTATGTTTGGCATATGTCTTGCAATTCCGTCAGATGTGGCCAAACAATTAAGCAAAGCTAATCAAAGGACAGTATGTTTTGACTTACCATTTGGAGGTCAAGTAGGCTATCAATAACAACCGAGGTAGGCCCTGACTCCTGGTAACTGCTATATCATCTGATTGGTAACATACAGTGATCTATTTAAATAGGATTTCTGTTTATATTTCAAATATAGACTAGTAAGCGCCGTTCAGCTTTGGCCTAAAGAACAGAAGAAAAAATTATCTCATCTGAGCCCATTATGCTGTGTCGTTGTGTTATGTACCCTCAATGTTTCTGTTACGGTGTCCCTCTGTCTGTGCATGTTTCACCACATTCAACCTCACATATAGCTTCTAGTGAGCACACTGGCCTAGTTACAAGTGACTGCACAACTGCCATCATGGTCTAATCTTGGAGAAACATCCATAGGGGTCACTTTCCATTACTGCCATTCACCTCTAACTTTGTCACGTTATGGTTCATGTTGTATGTCATTGTTGACACATTGTTGACACAATTTTGTTGACACAAAAATGCTGTTTCATATGAAGTTCTGTGTGAATTACACCCTACCTTTAGATTCATATTGTTCATTAATAATCTTAAAGCAGAGGACTCGTATGAATTTAAATAGAGATTGGGACCAAATTGTTTTGAACTCTTCTGGCCTCTTTGAACACCAAAAATATGTTAATTGTCAAAGATGTAAGAATCTGCATTCTCCATTCAATTCAGGAAGAAAAGTGAATTATTCGATTCCTACATAAATATAATAAATTAAGGTAATGTACATTGTATTTCATCATGTTGAATGATTGTTACTTGTTACTTCTCTGGGTCAGCTCACCACATCAGCCATGAAAGTATGTAATAATTTGTCTTCTTCATCTGGGTGCTGTCCCTCTTTGATATCCATCAGGGTCTTCAATCAAAAGGTTGTAGATATCTTAAGATACAGAAAGCAAAAGTTAACGAACAAAGTTCTTTCTGGAACAACTTGAGAAAATAACATGTCTCATCTGACCCAAACTCCTTCATATCATGTTTATGTTAACACACTGTTAACAGCACACGCTCTGTACACCTGTTTTGATCACATTTAACCTCACCCACAGCCAACATTGATAACACTGGCCCAGTTATAAGCGACTGCCCCAGTGACATCACAGTCCAAACCACTCTCGGAGGAACCGCTGTAGGGGTCACATGGACCGAACCAACTGCGGTTGATGACTCTGGCCTAGCGGTTACCTCAACTTCGTCTGCTTCTCCTGGAGATTCTTTCTCTCCTGGGACCACCACTGTTCTGTACACATTCACTGACAATGCTGGCAATCCATCGTTTTGCACTTTCACAATTACGGTTCTGGGTATGTGTGGCTAACCATTCACTTCTAAATTTGTCACATGCACTATGGTTCATGTTGTGTGTTATTACTCAATGATGTTGACAATACATATCTTAAAAAATGGTGTTTTCTAGGATGTTGTGTATGAATTAACCTATACCTTATTCTTCTCACTTTGGTTTGGCCATTCATTAACTTCTTTAAAAAAGTGGAATTTCAAGAATTAAGAAAGTCATTAGGACCAATTTGTTCTGAATTTTCCTGACTACCACATTAATCATGAAATTAGTAATTTTTCCTGTTGATTTTGGTACAGTAATCAAGCAAAAAGTGTTGAAAATGCCAGGAAACAGCAAAAAACAATTAAGGAGAGTTTTTTCTGGAACCACTTTAGAAATAACGTGCCTTATCTGAACCTAACCCAACCATCATGTGTATGTATTGTATATATTTGTTAACACACTGTTTTCAGCAGGCAATCTGTACACCTGTTTTAACCACATTTCACCTCACCTACAGCCAACATTGATAACACTGGCCCAGTTATAAGCGACTGCCCCAGTGACATCACAGTCCAAACCACTCTCGGAGGAACCGCCGTAGGGGTCACATGGACCGAACCAACTGCAGTTGACGACTCTGGCCTAGCGGTTACCTCAACTTCGACTGCTTCTCCTGGAGATTCTTTCTCTCCTGGGACCACCACTGTTCTGTACACATTCACTGACAATGCTGGCAATCCATCGTTTTGCACTTTCACCATTACTGTGCTTGGTACGTGTGCCTAACCATTCACCCGTGACTTTGTCACATGATCTATGGTTCATGTTGTGTGCCATTCCTCAATAATGTTAACAAGACTGATCTAAAAAATGTTGTTTGATAGGAAGTTGGGTAATATTTAACCTAAATGTTATTCATATTGTTTGAGTTTGTTCATTAATTAACTTATAGCAGTGGATTCTTAAAAATTCAGATAGTGATTAGGACCACATCGTTCTGATCTCTTCTGGCTTGTGTTATCAGCAACACTATTTAAAAATGCTAGAATCAGCATTTCCCATTGCAATTAGCAAAACAACATAATTTGCTGGATTTCTTTTTAAAATGCGATGACCTTACCTGATTGAAAATGCTTTTGTGCATTTTGTTATTGATTATGTGATTTGTCTGAATTCAGGGCCAAACTCATTGAACCACATCAGCCATGAAAGTATTTAGTAATTTTTCCTTTGTATCCAGGCACAATCTTTTTTCAATATCCATGAGGGTCTCCAATCAAAACATGATTGCAATACAGGAAAACAGAATGCAAAATTAAAATAAGACTGTTCTTTCTGGAATAACTTGAACAAAGCTGCCATATCTGAACCCAACCCTCCATGACATGTTTGTAGTGTATTTATTTGTTAATACACTGTTTTCAGCACACACTTTGTACACCTGTTTTGATCACATTTAACCTCACCCACAGCCAACATTGATAACACTGGCCCAGTTATAAGCAACTGCCCCAGTGACATCACAGTCCAAACCGCTCTTGGAGGAACCGCCGTAGGGGTCACATGGACCGAACCAACTGCGGTTGACGACTCTGGCCTAGCGGTTACCTCAACTTCGACTGCTTCTCCTGGAGATTCTTTTTCTCCTGGGACCACCACTGTTCTGTACACATTCACTGACAATGCTGGCAATCCATCGTTTTGTACTTTTACCATCACTGTGCTTGGTACGTGTGCCTACCCACTCCCCCATTCACCTCTAACTTTGTCACATTCACATAGGTTCATGTTGTGTTCAGTCGGAATGTTTGAAAATGTTGTACTCTGTCCTTCTTTTGTGAGTAATGTCCTTTAATTGGTTTCAAATTATCAAATTTTTATAACTTTGAAGCTCCGAGGTACAATGTTTTATTTCATACATCTATGACTAATATCATATAAACTAAAATTAAAAGTATGGTAAAAATGTAAACTTGCATCATGAATAAAAACGGTTGAATGAATGAAAAGGAGATTTGCCACACTGAGTATCTTTGGTATTAACGTAAATTCCTTGCATCTATTACAAGCACGATTCCATGATGACTGAAAAGATGGTTGCTGTCTGTATATAAAGGATGTTAATGTTTTACTAAATATTCTGTCTCATCAGGACACTTTCCTTTATCAGAGGGTCCTTTTTAATCAAATTGCTTCGTTAAAAAAAGATCCAGGATGAGTGCCAGGCAAGCTGCTGATCCTAGCGATATGCATGCAGCATTTACATGGTGGAAGAAGTGAAAGGTCTGCTGATTGCATCATTTGCACACATCACTTTGCAATGCCACCCTCAATGCATGATTCGTGCACTAATCTTTGGCCATGTACCACCCCTTTCTCTCATCGTGCCAACTCTCCCAATCACAGCCAACATTGACAACACCGGCCCCGAGGTCTTTAACTGCCCCAGTGACATCAACGTGGCAACCAGCATCGGTGGCTCTGCTGTCGCCGTCACGTGGACTGTTCCCACGGCAGTCGACGACTCTGGTAGCGCAGTGACGACGACGAGCACAGCTGACCCTGGAGACACATTCAATGTCGGAAGCACCACCGTCATCTACACCTTCACTGACGCCGCTGGCAATCCATCCATCTGTGCTTTTGTAGTCACGGTCACAGGTAGAGCACCTTGCACAAAATTGATTAAAGCTATTTAAGTCACTTCTTTCAGGCAGTATTTTTTACTGCACCTTTGAAATTTCACTGAACAGCAATAAGCCATGCTCATAATGTACTCACAACTTCCCTGTAATACATTCACTTGCATCTAGTGGCTCAGTTTCAACAACAGGAATGCACTCAGAATCCATAAGTTGTTGTAAGTCGGACAAACCTCCGACAATCGCTTTTGGGTTACCATTGGTAATGTATTGTAAAATGAAAATGGTCTATTTGTGACAAATATCACAAGATATTCGCCTGGGTAGTCAAATCAAAGGGATTGATCTCATGCAAACTACCCAAGTTGTTTGCTTGATTTATCAAGTGCATATGGCAAATATGAGATGTGAAAATATGCAATTGGATGTTACACCAGATAAATGAATTGAGATAAGACTTATATGGAAGGAAAATGGAGAAGAAATAGAACTGAATGTGTTGTACATCAGAAAAGACTTGAATAGATGGAAAATAGACAATTGTGCATGTTACATAAGGCGTCTTGTCACAAGTTCAAGACACAAAAGACTGCGGTTATATCTGGGATTCATGTGTGAGATCTTTTCTATGAAAGGCTCGAGATAATCCCCCGTTCCCTTCAATATACGGCCATAAGCGTGCTTTTGATCCAAAAGGCTTGTGCGGTCCTTT
Organism: Arbacia lixula; assembly: GCA_963669155.1. Lineage (NCBI taxonomy): Eukaryota > Metazoa > Echinodermata > Echinoidea > Arbacioida > Arbaciidae > Arbacia > Arbacia lixula. Next base: position 18,974,368 of record OZ022581.1, read on the forward strand.
CCTCACTGCAACGCGCTTGGTTACCTATGATTAGCAAATACGATGTGGCAGAATGGAACAAAAGACCGGACGGACTATTATTGGAACGCTGGCCTTTCCGGTCCAACCGTCGGACCGCTATTCAGGAAAGTTAAAGGCCCATCCATTCTTTTGTCTAAAAGACACAGTGAAGACGGTCAACATGTTTTGACAAGGCACCTAAGATCTCTCCCACTATGCCTCCCTCCTCAGCAACAACTGACCAGACCCCACCGGTCATCAGCGGCTGCCCAGACCCTATCACGGTGAACAGCGTGTCAGACAACAACCAGGTGACAGTGACCTGGCTGGAGCCCACTGCCACTGACGACTCTGGCACTGTGCCCCAGGTCCTCAACAACTTCAACCCTGGAGACCTGTTCACCATCGGCACCACCATCGTGACCTACACCTTTGTGGACAACGCCGGAAACCCCTCCACCTGCTCCTTCGAAGTCAATGTCATTGGTAGGTTTGTGCTATTGCTAGCTCCTATTACCAATATACACTTATTAAGACCCTTAGCCCCTGACAGCTATTTGCTCCTACACCTTTGTGGACAAAGTGGGGAACCCCTCCATCTGCACCTCCATTGATTGCTATTGCTAGCTCCTATTTCCACTGTGCACTTATTTAAACCCTTTGCCCCTTAAAGTATGTACACAAGGAAGCAATTTGCTGCTGCTGTAGATTGCCAAAAATTATACACTGTGGGCCATTTTGGGTTTCTCTAATCTTACCATTTTGTTTCTTTTACTTTTATTACTTTACTAGCCGGCAGATAAGACGCACACACATATAAGACGCAGCCAGATTTTGAGCACTCAATTTGAAAAAAAAGAAGAAAGAAATCGGGTCTCACGTATACACATGTATGGGACTATGCTATACAGTCAACAGCAAAATAGATGGCTTTGATAGCCTGACACAATTGATGTACTGGTAATACGATCTCAATCACATCACGAGCACAATTACCGGTGTAAGAAAGCACCAGGACTAGTATTTGTTCGAGACACCCCAAAGAAACCGCTAGCTAGAAAGCTAAGCCCTAAGGATAACCTCCATTAGATCGGAGCCGCTATTGTTGCTTTGATCCGGCCATGAGATGGCGCAATACACGGTCTCGGAGATTTTTTTTTTTTTTTTAAATCTCTGAGACGAGGCTGTGAATAGCACCATCTCCCGGTCAGATCAAAGCAACAATAGCGGCTCTGATCTAACTGACTTTATCCTTAGGGCTTAGCTTTCTCGCTAGCGGGTTCTTTGAGGTGTCTCGGACAAACACTAGTCCTGGTGCTTTCTAAGTACTTGTAATTATGCTGATGATGTGATTGAGATCGTATTACCGGTATTGTTGCGGGCTATCAAAGCCATCCATTTTGTTGTTGAATGTTGATTGTTGTCACACATTGCATAGTCCCATACATGTGTAAACATGTTGGTTTGAAAGACCCGACCCGCATAAAAGACACATCTGGAGTTTGGCGTTATTTTCAAGGGAAAAAACATTCGTCTTATATGCCGGTAAATATCATAAATGAAACTTATTTTGAGGGTATAATTTTTTTGATTCCTTGTATTTACTGAGCCATTCATATTTGCAGGCTGGCCTTTTTTCAGTCAGATACTAAGCAGTGCCACTCCCTCTTAATCTGCTGTACGGACAACAGGCAATTAATAAACTTCAAATTACTTTTAGACCGCAATTAAGCCATACCCATTTGGTTACTGCAGTTCCATGGCAAATTTTCACATCTTAAGTGAACCAGGGTTCACAAAGCCCAGAAATCTAACTGAGCAACTGGTTAAATCCACCAACATCTACAACATTTTGTGCTCTGATTGTCTGCAAAGTTTGTTGAATTGTGTATGAAGTACATATCAATGAGCGGAGAAATAATTATATTCCTTCCTTCTTTGCCACCACAGACAACAACGCACCGGTCATCAGCAACTGCCCGAACAACATTGCCGTCAACATCCCCTTCGGCACCACCTCAGCCGCTGTTACGTGGACCGCTCCCACGGCAACGGATAACTCTGGTGGCAACGTAGTGGTGACGTCAACCGCCACGCCGGGCCAGGCCTTCCCTGTGGGGGTCACGCAGGTCACCTACACCTTCACCGACCAAAACAACAACCCCGCCATCTGCAGCTTCAATGTCATTGTTATTGGTAGGTTCATCCAACCTCCTAACCCACTTATTACCGACCATTGATAAAAAAAGCACTTATGATAACATTTATTGCCAATGGGACAGAAAGGGATAACCATTCATGTATGGTACAAGCTCTTCGGTGATTTTTTTTAATTTGACTAAAATATATGCCACATACAATGTATTTGATCATTAATCTTTACAGTACAAGGTCTTGAAAACGCCATTGGCATAATACATATATTAATGCCAATAATAACAAGAGAGTTGAAACCCACAAATAGGCTGATTTGGGATGTTAAACTTTACCATTGGATGTCACACTGTATGATCACTGAGCACGGTTGCACATCCTTGCACACACCCTTGGACAAGGGTTTTTGCTCATGCTTGTCCCCTCTCAACCTAGGTGAAGTAAATTGATACCTGGTACAGTTTAATACTGATCTAATTAGATCAACCAGCTTTCACCCTGCATACAGCTGCTTGGCTAATTATGCGCATAGAGACATATATCCAAGCCTATGTGATCTGCCATATACAGGAATGTTTATCATGACAACTATATTAAGAGCTATGTACAGGTATATGAACAAAGGTCCATAGATTTTTGACCCCTGACTGTCACCTATCTCCTGTATTGTTTCCAGCTGGGGGCGATGTCACCCCTCCTACCATCTTTGGGTGCCCCAATTCAATCACCGTGGACAGCGACAGCACCCTCAATGGTGCCTTTGTCACCTGGACTGAGCCCACTGCCACCGACAACTCTGGCGCGGCCCCCAACGTGGCCAACACCAACTCCCCCGGCGATTTCTTCTTAATCGGAGATACTACGGTTACCTACACCTTCACCGATGCTGCCGGCAATCCCGCCATGTGCTCTTTCTCTGTCTTTGTTAATGGTAGGTTGGATAGGGGATGGAAGGTATTATATGTGTTTTATAGAGAGGATCAAAACTAGAATGTTTGTTAATAGGTTAAGTTAAGTGTTTGATGAAAAGTTTGAAGGAAATTGGGTGGATTATAGGAAAACCTCTCCATATGTTCCTGCTCAGTTATTCAAACGGGAGGTTGGAGATGGGATGAAAACAAAACTCATTAGATAATGATCTGAACACATCTCTATCTATATATAATGATAACCAAAACATCTTAACCTGTAGATAATCAATGATCACCCAAAACCTCTCAATCTATAGACAACTCTGCGCCGATCATCAGCAACTGCCCCATGGACATCACTCTGACTGTTCCATTTGGCACCACCTCCACCGCGGTGACATGGACCAGCCCGACCGCCGTGGATAACTCTGGTGGGCCAGTGCAGACTACCAACACCGCCTCACCCGGAGACGTCTTCAATGTGGGCGTTACCCAGGTCATCTACACCTTCTCTGACCAGCAGGGCAACCCAGCCATCTGCGCCTTCAACATCATCATCACGGGTAGGTCGGCACTCTCATGTAGCCTGGCCCAGGCTGTTGTACTGGACATTTCTGATCGAAGCTAAAGTCTGCATGAACATGTCATGATCCAGTGTAGTGTGACAGGACCCTCCCTGTTCAATATCCCACACTGATGACCCCCAAACTGGTGACATATCTAACCAACTCAACAATTCTGACTGCTTTAATTAGTTGACATATAGGATAAATGAAATAAAGAGTCTAAAAAGACTAGTCACATTTGTCATCTTTTCTCGGTCTGCTCTGGAGAAGAAATGTGGAACAATTAGTTTATACTGTGGCGAGACTCCTTTATTGAATAGTTTGGTTTAGATATGCCCAACAGACTGGAAGCCAGGCTTCTCTGGGCTGGTTACCATGAAACCTAGCCGTGAACAACAGGAGTACTCATTTTAGGTGCTGGCTAGCATGACTTGGTTTGCTAACTGCTGGGAATGGATATACCTGGGGCCATCCATATTCATGAAACCTTACTAAGCCTAGTTAGTTACTAAAGTGCACCGAAATGCATACATTGTAGTAACCAACTAGGCTAGTAAGCTTTCATGATTATGCAGTAGCAACGCCTTTTTACTGTTTTTAAAGCATTTAGTTATAACAAATCAATTGTACTAACTTGTGTTCAATGTAATAAGCTACCATTCATGCTTGCATTTGAAGCACTGCAAGTATTTTACACAATGTGTGTGAGTCTTTGAAAGAAATCAATAACTTTCCTTTTCTCTGGATCTTAGACTTCTTATTGCACAAAGAAGCTTTCAAAGCAGGGTCATAGGTCGCAATATGGACAAATAATGGAAGAATGGTTTTGTAAGGGTACAGGACCAGTAAGTGAGCTGCTTGGGTGGCAGAGTAGTGATGGTGCAGTTAACTCTTTTCTGACGTCCATTTCATTTGCCTTCTCAGCCCTTGGAGACACCACTGATCCCGTCGTCCTTGGTTGTCCTAACAACATCGGTGTGACAGCAGAACCCACCCTAAATGGGGCTTTTGTCCAGTGGACCGCGCCCACTGCCAATGATGACTCCGGAGCAGTCTTTACCACCCAGACTGCTTCGCCGGGTGACTTTTTCTCCATCGGAGAGACCACCGTCACCTACACTTTCACTGATGCTGCTGGCAATGAGGCCTTGTGCTCATTCAATGTCTTCGTTTCTGGTAAGTACTGTCATCAATTAACCCTTAGCTCATGGCAGCAGGGTCTTAAGTCTATGGGATTGAGTTTATCTCGGAGTCAATGTGCTAAGCTTTTTTTTTTAAATTTTGTCATGACTTTCTGCACTTGAAGCATCTTGTATATTTCTATGATTTGTATTTATACATTTTCTATTGTAACTTGCAACAGCTGCTATTTTAGTGATTGAAAGTCTTTAAAAGCAACATCATGTTGCTTGGTAATAGACTTTTAATCACTGTAATTCTAAACCAATTCAACAATTCATTCAAAATTAATCCAACATTTCATTTAATGAAACAAGTGTTTTCTCTCAGGAAACAAAAGTTTGTATTGATGCTGTCTTTATAAATAAGGTTAAGTGGTCAATCTGTAAGGGGTAGAAGCAAAGAAAGAGGAGACCATGTGGGGATCACTTAATACCGTTTTTTGTGAGAACTCCTGGTGCATGGTTATGTTCAATATTATTTATAGAGCAATATCAAATAACATCCTTCCATCCCTTTGGTCTCTTCACCCCCCCTTTCAGATCAGAGCGACCCACTCATCGACAACTGCCCAGACAACATCGACATTACAGTCCCCTTCGGAGTCTCCTCTGCCACTGTGACTTGGACTGTTCCCACGGCTACCGATAACTCTGGTTCCGTCTCCCTGACATCCAACACAAATAACCCTGGCGACGCTTTCCCAGTGGGCAACTCCCAGGTGGTCTATATCTTCTCGGACAACAATGGCAACTCTGCTGTGTGTTCTTTCAGTGTCTTCGTTGTCGGTAAGATGTGTTGTTGGTTTCTTCTTTTTCCACCTTTCTCCCATTCTTATTCATGATGTCGCTATACTTTTGGTAGATTTCAAATAGTATGGACAAACTGTGCAAAAATAGCCACTTGCAACATTCTTAGCAACATTAGTGTGTAAGTATCACACATTAGCTTATGCTTATCAGTGTGCACTGTACCTATCAGTCATTATAGAATCCTGGCTGTATGCTGAGAGTATTGTTGTGCACTGCAGCACCAGAGGTGTGCACAATGTCATGTAAAGAATGCAATCCATTTTATGCAAACTTTTTTTTGTTGGAATACAATTCTGCTCCTTTGATTATTCATTGTACTAAAACAGTACAAGCATTTGATAAGTAACAACTGATTTTGATTTGATTTATTCAGTGCCTATATTTCACAGAAATTCTATTACAACATATTGAACATTACTGTATACAAATGTAATCATTTTCAAAGGTATTACAGTGTATATGAATATAGATATAGTAGGCATATGTTTAAAGTGCATGCAGCTCTTCAGAATAAAATGTATAGTTCCATAATAAAGCTAAATAGTACAGGTATTAGTAAACTTTAAAGAACAAAAATGATAACATATTGCCATCCTTGCACCCATCCTCAGCTCAAGGTGACACGACTGACCCCGTGGTCGTTGGATGTCCCAACACCCTTGCTGTGGAGGCTGATGAATTCCTGCCAGGTGCCACTGTTTCCTGGACAGAACCAACCGCCACTGACAATGACGGCTTCCCTGTCACGGTCGAGGTCAATTTCCCCGTGGGCACCTTCTTCCAGATTGGCTCCAGCACAGTCTCCTACATTTTCAGGGACACTGCCGGCAACGAAGCTACATGTATCTTTGACATTGTTGTCATTGGTAAGAAATTTTCCCTCCTCTGTCCCAAATCGTTCCTCGGAACACAGAGCTCATGTCGTCAGATGCCTAGTGTGTTCCCATTACCCTCTAGAGGCTTAAGGCATAAGGCTTCTTCTAGTTGTATTGGGTATTGTATTAAGTACCCATCTTGATGTCATTTGGACAAAGATCCAACACTAAAGATTAAACAATTTTACTTTGAATTCATTTCAAACAATTTGGGAAGTGTACAATTTTGTGACCATTACTTTTCAACTTGTATTTAAAACGAATAAGCATTGTAATTTCAGATACAACCCGTCCAGCTGTCAGCAACTGCCCAGAGGACATCGACCTCGCCGTCCCCTTTGGCACGACGAGTGCGGCCGTTACATGGCAGGTCCCCACTGCTTCCGACAACTCTGGCACCCTCACCAGCGATAATAACTTCAACCCCGGTGATCTGTTCCCTGCCGGTGTGGTCACTCTGGTCACCTACACCTACCAGGATGGATCCAACAACAACAATGTCTGCAGCTTTGAAGTCTCTATCACCAGTAAGTGTCTTGACCCCTCTCCTCTGATTTGGGGACTGTCAAACAAGTGCTGACATGCAAACCTGGGTTTAAGTTTAAGGTTTTAAAATGTTGCGCTCTGATGTGAAGTACGATAATCCACTTATTTTATACTTTATACTTAAGTCTTTGCCAAAATACAACCAGAAGCATTTATGTTTATCGTATACTTCTCAACCAAACCCAAACCATCAGTCATCATACACAATCGTGTATCATTATCATTAAATGAGACTAATGTGTTTTTTGGTATTAAAATGTATTTTGAAATTGATCATACATGGTATTGCAGACACATTCTTCAGGAAGGTCAAGTTGATAGTCAAAGCTCACCACAAATGTGTGACATTGTTATAATCATTAGTAATCGTCCATCAAATCTTATGATATTATGGCACATTTCCTCCTATTCCTCTCTCCAGTTGGGCCAGACATGACTCCCCCAGTCATCGTTGACTGTCCAGACAACATCGCTGCCGAGCTCCCCGCAGATTCCTCGAGGGTTGTTGTGGACTGGACTGCTCCAACGGCCACCGATAACTCGGGTCTGACCCCCTTCGTGATTGCCACAGCAAGCCCAGGCGATCTCTTTCCTCTCGGAGTCACAGAGGTCTCCTACACCTTCACCGATAACACCGGCAATGAAAACATCTGCGCTTTCACTGTTACCGTCGTGGGTGAGTTTAATCCCTTGTGTGTCGCAGATGCTGTCGAGATATGGAATGTATGTGTCTCACTTGTGAAAAGGCATCAATGGTACATAAAGAGGTAACTCACTTTTGTACACTATGTGATACTCTTTAAGGACTTTGGGGTTATTCTTTCAGAACTGCTCTCAAATTAGCTGCTCAGAGAGCAAAGGAGAACAGAAAGAAAGAAGAGTGGGAAGGGTGAGAGCCAGAGTATTCTGTTGAAAGGTAGCTCTGAAAAGAGCAATTACTTTTGGAATGGTTCTGAAAAGAGCTGTTCAGAGAGCGAGTAAGAAACAAAAGAAAGTTAACAGTTGTAGTATTTTCTCTCGTGGACAAATGGTGCTCAATGGGGTTTGTGTGTATTATTTGTGAATGCATTCACATGTGGCACCCAAGAGTTAATCGCTCCTCATTTCTACTTGCCTCTGCAGATAACACCCCACCAACCTTCCTCTTCTGCCCTGCCGACATCACCCTTGTCGTCTCCTTGGGAACGCCCTCCGCCACGGTAACCTGGACGGAGCCGGTGGTCGGGGACAACTCGGGCGTAGTTGACCTGACCTCTCAGACCAACACTCCTGGAGATGTCTTCCCCGCTGGGTCATCTACCACGGTCTCGTACCTCTACCAGGACGGCTCGGGCAATCCCAACACCTGCACCTTTGTAGTGACCATCAACACAAGTAGGTTTCATCTCAGAAAATGAAGGCCACCGCAGACGACACAATTTTGCCACAATAAGCCAGTTCATAGTTACATCATGGTCAGACCCTCCACTGAATCAAGAACGACTAGGGATTTGATCATGAAGTTGTGTAGGTGTGTTATTTTACAGCATGCCCTTCCCAACAATAGAAGCAGGTGCACATGGTGGAATGTTCTTTCACTAACTTCTCAGAGCTGAATTGCTGTTGTCATATCTGAATTATAATGGGTTTAAACGTTGTCCACTATCTATGGAATTTCCATTCTATTCTGTGAGTGGTAAAATTGGCCCAAGGTCATTCGTACCAGTAATCTGCTCATGCGCACATTGCAACTATGAACTCGCTTATTCTGCAATCGTAAATGCCTATGAGTGGAAATGTGACAGCACCTTCTTGCACAAATCCAATAACAGGATGCTGCGATTCAATTAGTCACAGAGTCACACAAATGATTGGATTGTCTGGGGTGACCTTACAATTTGAAAATCGGATTCAAAGTGTACTTTTAAAAGCTTGTGAACAAATTATACCAGTTGCATTGCATTTCTAAGTTGTCAATGAATATATATGTCACAAAAATACATTAAACTCGGTGTCAAATTGTGTATGAAGATTATCACTTTGCATATATTTTTGGCGTGATATGGTAATGGGCAAAGATCAAAAATGTCCATTGACTTTTGAAAGTTGACTGGACTTGATCATCAATCATATGCAAGAGATTCTATGAATTTCACATCTTTTTTTTCCCTGCACAGTTGACGACCTGGTACCAGAGCTTGTTTCCTGTCCAGACAACATTGTTGTCGATGTTGAAATCGGAGTTGGAGGCACACCGGTCACGTGGGAAATCCCTACTGCAACAGACAACTCTGGAATTGCACCGACTGTGGAGACCAACTACAACCCTGGTGATTTCTTTGATGTCGGCTCAACTGTGGTGACCTACATCTTCACTGATGCTGGAGGAAACGAAGTCCGATGCGTCTTCAATGTGGCTGTCACTGGTGGTAAGTCTCCTTACATCTCAAAAATGCAGTGTTTACAAAGTTTACCCTTTCATTACCAGGCCTTGAAAGACCCGTTGGTCTAGTATACATCGTTGTGACAATAGTGATAAGAAATTTAAAAACCCTTCTGATTTTCTGTATGCATTTAAGTGTATCACAGTGTCACATTGGTCTAATGTGTCTTTAGTGTAGAAGTCACTGATGGTAAACTTGTCTTCTTCACTTCATCACTTCATCTATCACTTCATCCTGCATTATTTTAACAGTGCTAACTGCCCTTTTGAATCTTCTTCATCGCTTTGAGTGTACCAACAGTGTCAAATTACTCTGTAAGAGTGGTGACAAAAGTTTCAGTATATCAGCTCCAAAACATGGAATAGTCTCCCACGTAATGTAAGAGAATGTGCCTCATTAGAAACTTTTAAGAAACACTTACAAACATACCTTTTTTCTCATCAAACTTTTTCAATTCCTTTTTATTTGTTTTGATATTAGTTGAAGATTATAAGAGCTATCATGGTACTTCTAGTGTATAAAATGCTTAAATACCCATATTACTACCGTAATTATGAGGAAGGTCTTTCCCGTACAAAAAATGAAGAAATATCTTTGCTTACTGCAGCCCCTTCTGAGGTAAAGGTAACTTCGCTATTTAACCTGTATGTGGATGAACAGCGTGACTCAATTGGTAGAGAGTTAGTCTCTCATCATTCGATGAAGAGCAGGATGAAAACCTGGTAGGGTGGACAAAAAGCCCACCCTGGAAAACAGGTGATTGATGCAGACCTGGTTTACCCCAGAAGGCTGATCAGCCTACGAATGGTATCAAAAAAGAGTTAAAAGTGCCATATGAAATAGTACCAATAATACCTGTACATGTCTTTCACCCCCCCACCCCCTACAGTTGACACCACGCCCCCCTTCATCCAGTCCTGCCCTAGCGACATCGTCCTCAACACTGACATCACTACCCTTGGTGCTGTGGTTGACTGGGAGAGCCCTGTTGTGGCAGATGCCTCAGGGGACCCCATCAGTATTGTCGTATCCAAGTCCTCCAACAGCTTCTTTGACATTGGTACCACCAACGTCATGTACACCTTTGTGGATTCCTCAGGGAACAGCATCTCCTGCGACTTTGACGTCACCGTGGTGGCAGGTATGGCAATTTTTTTCCACAAATTAAATCATACAAGATGGAGTTATGTCATATACTGTGTCCAGTAAAAAATGGTGTGGCAGAAATGATAAAAGCAATATGGCTATCTGAGATAAATCCCTTCAGTAACTTCTTTGTGGAGAGTGAGACATGTTCTAGCGTCCACCTTTATAGACACACCACATTTTCTGTTTTCCCCTGAAAATATTTCATGTTTAAACATGTGTTGAAGTAACCTGCACATAAGGACCATCTGCTCATAAAGACCACACTTAAAGATCAAGAAGATGCCTCTCTTACTCCACATTGGTGCAGTATGTGGTGCACATAAATCACACACAGAAACATTTCATGAATAGTGAATATTAAGTCAATTGAGTGCCGATAAGTGATACTCTGGTAGTACAAGAGTTAATGAATATTTACTTGATTCATCATCCTCAGTTGACGAGGAGGATCCTGTTATCTCTGGCTGTCCCGGCAACCTCGTTAGCACTGTCCTGACAGACACCACTGGGGGCAGTGTCTTCTGGCAGGTGCCGACAGCCGTGGATAACTCTGGGGACGAGCCACTCCTCCAGACCACCGCTCCAGAGCCTGGAAGCTTCTTCCCTGTCGGGGTTTCCACCATCACCTATGTGTTTGTGGACGGCGCTGGCAACGATGCTACCTGCACCTTTACCATCACCATCGACCAAGGTGAGTGATGAGCCTTCCGGGTTGCGTTGTGAATGCAGTGAAACCTGCTGTAGCGACCACCTGTGTAGAAAGACCACTTTCCTATAGGGACCATATTGTTTGTTTCTATCATGTTTCTCATTGAATTCTGTTTCAAAGTAACCTGCATTTAAAGACCACCTGCTCATAAAGATAACATTTCTGGTCTCCCTCGAGGGGTTTTTATATACAGGTTTCACTGTGATGTAGCAATAACCCTGTACCATGAGGTGTATATTAGTACTGCCAAAGGGCATTATGCACTTTACATCTATCCATATGAAGATTTAAAAAAAAAAAGAGCTTTGAGAAGAGAGATGCAACGATAAGGACCTGCTCTTGATCAGTATCCCCAGAGAGAAAGAGAGAGAGAGATGGATCTATTCATAATGGTGGGAGACATGCAGGTACATGTACATGTAAACCTATTTTTGTGGTAATAGAACAGGCATTCATTTTATGATGTCCTTTATGTAGGCACCCTTATATCACAAAAGAACTAAATGTAATAATTGTAAAACAATAGTATCTACGACTAGTGGATATAGAAATGCATTGAAATCGAGATCAAGTTGAAATCCTCTCCTCTGGGTATACCTTTGCCAACAGACTCTCCATGTGCTGCCAGTCCCTGTGAGAATGGTGGTGTGTGCCTGGCCCAGAGCCTGGTGGACTACGTCTGTGTCTGTCCAGGCTGCTTCACGGGAGTCAACTGCCAGATCGGTGCGTACATCAATCGTTAAACCCCCTTCTCTTCCAAATGTTGTTCTCCTCTATGAGATGTCTATGTGTTAGGATGACAAATATGTGTCAGAAGCTTCAAAGGGGTTAGAAGAAGTCCAAGCCAATTAACGAAACAATTCATGTGCCAAACATCAAACTCTATGAGGTTTGTATTTATTACTGATACACAGACTGACAGAAGCACTAAAGTAGTTCAAAGAAGACCATGGTGATTTACATGTATGCAGAAAGAGATTTAATGAATGCATCAAATAGGGGGATAAACATAGATATGGTGTTAATGTGAATTGAGGTATTTAATATGCATTATCAAATTGTGATATATAATACCTCGAGGAATGAATGTCACTTTTCCTTTTCCACTGACCCCTGTGCTTTAAACTGCGGTTTATTTCAGGCACACCTGATATTGCAGCATAAATAAAAGCAAAGTCTTTTTGCAACCTACACTGTAATCAGAGTAATTATGGCCACAATTATTTGAAAAGAAGGATTCAAAAGCAGGTTTAGATAGGAGAAGAGTATAATCTATTCCCTGTTTTCACTCTTTTTTTAATAGAGCTGGACCCATGCGCTAACAACAACTGTGTGAATGGTGGTGAATGCCAGGTGTTCCCGAACTCCTGCACACGCTACTCTTGCGACTGCCCCGCTTGCTATTATGGAGAATTCTGCGAGAACCGTAAGTGAATGTTTCTTTACAAGTTTCCTTATTCATGCATCTTATTTGTAAGGCAATAAGGGTTTCACAGGTACTATTGGCTTAAACACAAATTGAAGTACGATTTCTTAATTTGTTTTATTTTGTGTGAATGTTTGTTTTCTGTTTTTAATTGAATTTATTTCATTTGATAATGACTGTCAAAATTAAATTTTGTGAAAGAATATTACAATATCAATACAAACATGTCATACAATATTATGTACACATCAATATGACAATTTTAATTCCATACTAATCATTATATGCAGTATTGAGTGAAAGCTTAGCATCATTCATTCCAAAATGTTAGAACTGAACTTTTTCTCTGCCTACTGAGAGCTCCTCTATGGGTTTCATGTGTTGTGCTAGTTCATAAATGCCTCGTCTATGATATAACTAGACATTTCCTCGCTTGTTTGTTGGTAACAGGTGTGGATGCCTGTGCCTGCAACAAGTGTGAGAACGGAGGTGTGTGTGTGGGAACTACCGGAGGATCCTGCACAGACTACAGCTGCATCTGCACTGGCTGCTTCGTGGGCCAGTACTGTGAAAATGGTAAGTCCAGCTCATTTCAAACGACACATTCATATAGTAATCCTGCATTTTTGTCTTGCCTGAATGAAGTTCGGCTGAGACCTAGTAATCACTTTTCCTGTAAGTCTGTTAGTCTGTTACAAAAATGTTAAAGTGTTGGTTTCACTTGTTCTCATCCACATGTGTGTTGATGAGGATGATGGGGTCAAAAGGTCAAATAAAGGTCATATTGCATGTTTTATTGATCACGAAAAACGGGCGAGACTTGTGGTTTGCGAAACACTTGTTGTATGGCCCTATCAGGTTTGGGCAATGCCAAGGGAAGGATATGAGTAAATATTTAAAGCAAACTGCACAGAAAGTTATCCATTACCAAAACAAATCTGTTTAGCTATATGTAAAGAAATTTTCTGGGAAGAAAATAGACAATGTTCTCGCCCTCGCAGAAATAAAGAAGATCCGATGCTTGATGTTGTGAATGAATAGAAAACATGATCTTGGAACCAGTGGGATTCTAGATCATCACCTACAGCCTACTTAGCGGAGACTTGAGTCCAGTTTATTAATTTATTTCTATCATAGAACCATTGGTAAAACCTTATATCAGTTATTATGTTGCTTTGTCATTGATAAAAAACATAGATACTGATCACGAAGCTTGCTTAAATCCTGTATTTGCCAGGACTATTAGATGAATTGATTAAAAGGCTGGGCTTTGACATAGGAACATGTAATTGTATGTGTTGTGAATGATCTGATTTTGGAAGCACATGCACACATCTACCTGTTTTTAATTTCTTTTCCAGAATATAACCCCTGTGACTTTGGGCCTTGCCAGAATGGTGGTGTGTGCAGCAACATTGCAGACTCGTGCACTGCCTACAGCTGCGAGTGCCAAGGCTGCTTCACTGGCTACAGCTGTGATATTGGTGAGTCCATTCCCTTTGACATCTTGCTGCTTCTTCAACATCTTTGTCTGTTTCATATTCTTCTTTATTTTCATCATTTGTACAGCTCTATCGAGTTTGGGCAATGCTTTAGGAAAGATATGAGTAAATAATTATTAAAGAATAGTGATCAAGAAAGGTCAGACAGAAAGCATTGCGGGAATCAAACACAATGGAGAAAATGACCGGTAGTATATGTCCAGATTGTCCACCATCCGTGCCTGTGATTAACATCTCGCCTTTGATCTCAGATGCCCGTTAGAGAATATTGTTTAGAAGTAAAGAAGATGAAATCTTGATGTACATGACACAGAAAATGATATCTAGCGTATGTCCAGTTTGTGTCTAATAAATACCTGTAATTAACATCTGACCTTTGACCCTGTACCCATGTATCCATCCAGCAATCCCCGACCCGTGTGATGAGGACCCATGCGCTAACGGCGGTGTGTGTAATCGCATCGCTGGCAGCTGCTATTCCTACCAGTGTGCCTGCCTGCCCGGCTTTGCAGGACCACTCTGCGAAGATGGTAAGCTATGGTTCTTTCTTCAAGAAGATAATGTCCAATAATTTGTTGTTGTTCTTCAGATTGTAAGGTTTTCTTAGACTTCTGACAAATATGAATTTGAAATAAGCAGGGACTACTCTTACAGACTTTGATTCAAGACCACATTTTGAATGTTACATTTTTTTGCAGCTTCAGTGATTTATTCTTTGTGTAATTTTTTTTTGGTTTCATGAACAAAAAAAAAATGCCCAAAGGTCTGGTTTGGATTTTCAATTGTGTGTCTAGTATGTTAACCTATCCAGCTCAGTGTATGGCATTACAAATATTGTTTTAAAAAGGAGACATCCATATAACAATATAACTTCCCCTCATTCTTATTGTCATTACTTTTTTTTTGCAGCTGTGGTTGTGCTTGAGAATCCGTGCAACAACTTTCCCTGTGAGAACGGAGCCTCCTGTGTGTGCACTGGTGGCGGTGACTATGTGTGCTTGTGCCCTGCTGGCTACAATGGAATCAACTGCCAAGCTGGTCTAAGTAAGAACATACCCTATTGCTGTAACCGGTTTGCTAGAAATAGAGAGTCTGTAGTTTTGAGTATACTAGTGCAGGCAGTGGCATGTAGTGAATATCCATCAAACAATTATGCTTGTCAAATGAAGAGATGTGCTCACATGTTTCTTGTGACTCACTGTACTTCTTATCTCTGGCTACTAGATATCCATCGAACATAAATGCTTTTCAGATCCTTGCTTAAATGGATGAGTGTGATCACACATTTTTCTGCCCACTGGATCCCCTCCAATGACATTATTTGTGAATCAGTGTATTTTTCATCTCTGACCACTGAACATCCACTCATCAAACATGCTTTATGAATCCTTGCCTTAATGGAGGAATGTAGGGACATAATTTGGTAATCATTTCATTATCGTTTGATGATCGTTTGAACTTCTCCCAACAAACATCCTCGTCAAATTGTTTCCAAAGTGGACGGGCATTATCACACATGTGAATCTGTGTATATCTATGACCACTTGATATCCACTCAACAGATATATTTGTCAAATCCTTGCTGAACTGGAGGAATGTAATTTACATTCCTCAGACCTCTGGATCTCATCCCAACAGAGGTGCTTGTCATATCCTTGCCCCAATGGAGGGATGTGATCACATAACTTGTGAATCTCTGTATTTATCTCTGATTCCTTGGATCACCAAACAAACCTACTCATCAAATTCTAGCTTAATAAGAGCCTATGCTCAACAAGCAGTACAAAGTGAAGGAGATGCATACCTGTAAAGCAATAGTAATATTAAGATTTTTTACATTTTACCTAAAATTTTAACTAAAACAATGAGTAATCCATGGTTTCCATTTCTCTCTGATCTTGCACCACTTAGTTTCTGCCCAAGATGCCTGCCTGACCGCCCCTTGCCTGAACGGAGGCAACTGTGTGAACAGCTACCACAGTGATAGTGCCACTGGCACCTACACCCCTCAGTACACCTGTGTCTGTGCCTCTGGCTTCACTGGTGTAAATTGTGCCCTTCAGGAAGGTCAGTAGGCTGGAGCACAGCTCCTGTTTTCTTTGCTTTCTCATCCAGAGTCCTTGTTGGTGGTGTTAATAATTTAGGAAGCTGCGATCAAATGCATGCATCTTATGCTCTCAAATGAAATGTGTATTATAGTTATAAAATAGTTAGTCCAATAGAAATGTAAGTATCCCAAATGCCACATGATTTACTTAACTATGTTTTGATGATGTAGATCGTTGAACCATGACTTCTATTTATCCATATAATTTAATTTCAAATATATTGCAGCACTTTCATACCATTTTCTTGGTAGAAACAGTAAAGATGTTTTTTTGCTTGTTTGAAACGCGGCTTATTTTCTCCTGTCCCTCAGCTACCAACCCACTCCAGATTGTGTGTGATGCAGACAAGTGTGAGAATGGTGGAGTTTGCTACAACTCCTACTACGGCTTCGATCAATCTCTCTCCTACTTCTGTGATTGCCCAATTGGCTTCTTCGGAGAGTGCTGCGAACTCGCAAGTAAGTTCTATAAAAGCTATCTACGAAAGTTTGTTAATGCTTACAGTTAGATTCCATTAGGTCTCTCATTTTAATAGCATATTGAAATGACTTATTTGACCGTAACATTTGCATCACATATAAAATTGTAATGCACGAATGCATGTATAACAAAACAAAGAACCCAATACAACAAGACCAAACTGCATATCAAATTGTGAGAATTTGTGGCTGCTGTAGGTCTTTGTGTCAACATGAAATGGGATGTTACATTCAATTTCATCATGAGAAATATAAGAAAATAAAGTGTTAAAAGGGAAAACATGCATATTACTACAGAACATGTTAGCAGTAGTAATAATACACCTATCTTGTGTAGCTTATATCACCATAAACAGAAATGTGGAGAAAGAGTTAATGAAAAGGATAACCCTGCCACACAACCAATGAAGCTTAATTAATATAAGTATCATGTTCTAACTTATACGTAACAAGGAATGTATCTTTGATATTGAACACAGAAAGATGTGTTGCTGCTGCTGAAAAGAAGCTCTCTCCACAGAATTACATGACAAGAGACCTGGAATAATATATCTGTAACAGAAGTTACATATTTGTGTATGTGTGTCTAGGGTAGAGAATAATTTCTTTGAATGAAAAAAAAAATAGTGCTTTATCAGTTTCTAAAGATGCTGAGAGACCTCAAATAAAAATATATATCTGCAACAGGTACATATTTGTGTATGATTGTCTGATGTAATAGTAAATACATAGTAAGCAAACATGTAAAATAAAGACAATTCATATTATAGCATACAGTGTGAAATTTATATTCCAATACTGGAAATGTAAAGATAACTCAAAGGGTTCGAAGCTTTCTACAACTAAGTTTTCTCAGCTGTAAATAAATCAATTCATATGAATGTGGTGCGACTGTGGTACAAATAATGCGTTTGAATGAAAAATTAATTGTGTTTGTCAATCTGTGCAGAGCCTGACCCATGCCTGAGCAACCCCTGCACCAACAATGGAAACTGCCTGTCCTTTAACACCTACTTCATCTGCTCCTGTATCAATGGCTACGCCGGCATCACTTGTGAAATTGCACCAGGTAGGTTTGGCCAGCTCTGCCTTTGCTGTGTGGCGAGACATACAGCATCCAGGATTAACTCCTAATATGCCAAATAGATTTTGCTCCAGTAGGGGATTTATATCTGATGCTGATCCAATAATTTGAAAGTGTCTAATGAAGAGGATACTGTTTGGTGCATACTTTTGACCTAAAGTCACTTTCAAGGAGAGATATGAAAGAGAATGAAATTGAGTACTGGGTGTTAACCCTATCTACTTTTCTCCAAGTCTCACGCAACTTTTAAGATTAAATTTTGCGATGCGGGGGTACGCGGTTCCGAAGTTACATAACATTTTGTATGTGCATGTCAAACCAAAAAACGTGATTTCATGTACAAATCCAGTGCAAATTCTGTATCTAGCCAAAATTCATAAATGTCTCATTTTTACTTTTACTGATGAAAAACAAAAGATTTCATGTTATTTATGACTGAAATAGTGTCGCCAACTATTTCCAATGAAAAAACATAGAAAACATAAAGTTGAAAAAACAAGAAAATACATAAGAAATTAAAAAATAAAATACATAAAATTTATGATATCGCCATTATTTAAAATCCTAATTTGATAGTAATCTTACATGTGTCAGGACTGAAATCTAGCAGTTTTGGGGCTATATTCAAAGATTTACAGCCAAATTATGATTTTATGCATTAATTAGCATAACTGATTGATTAAAAGTAAATTTGAATAATTTTGGTGCAACTGATAATTGAAATGTGGAGATTACATCATGGGTGATGTATGTGCCAATTTTCGTTTTGATTGCTGTTTTGACCTTCAGTTGACCTTGTTTTAATCTTCAGATGACCTTGAGAGGCCTGTGCTGCAGTGCCCTGCAGACTTCACTGTGACCGCTACCACAACCAGCGGCGGCACCACCGTTTCCTGGGCGACGCCTACAGTCACCGATAACATCAACTGGGGCTTTGTGTCGGTGAACAGCGAGCCTGGCACCTACTACCCCATCGGTACCACCGTGCCTGTGACCTACACCTATACCGATGCCAATAACAACCTGGCCACATGTACCTTTGTCTTCTCTGTGATTGGTAGGAACTGGCATATTTTTTCATCCTGATTATTGTCAACATTTGACCGGCGTGATAATGACTAATTTGACAATTTAAATTGTTGGGATGTTATCCCCCACAATTATGCTGATGTTATTAATGACGGCTTTTGTTGATACAATCATTATGAGTAGGACTTGTCCTTATTCAAATTATTAAATGTTTTGCAGAGAGGCTTTAGATGATATTATCTTAGTTTTGCTGTTGCTAATAGTAGTAATAAGAATGATCAATTAAACTGTTAAAAGAATAAGCAGAGAAAGAAATGTGTGTCTTATATAATATTCATTTCCATCCCAGAAATCGACGACGTGGACCCTGTGCTGCTGTCCTGCCCAGAGGACATTCTCATCACCCTGCCTCCCGGAGGAACCTTCACCACGGTAACCTGGGTGGAGCCTACCGCCTCGGACAATTTTGGCAACGTGAACGTTGTCAACGACGCTAGCCCCGGAGACACGTTTGACCTCGGCACCAGGTCTGTCACCTACACCTTCAGTGATGACAACTCCAACTTTGTGACTTGCCAGTTCACAGTCACCGTTGAGGGTAAGTTATAGGGTCATGCTATCATTTCCATGTTAAATCTGTTAATCAAAACTTGTTGGATGTGATGTGACAGATTTAGTCCCCCAAGTGCGAAAGGAATGTCCATAGTTAAGTGTACCCCAGTGAAAAATTGGATTTTCTTATGGGGCATGATGAAGACCATGATTCAGTATGTCTGGTTTGTCATGTAATGCTTGAAAAGGAGCACGGCAATTTAGTTTACTACTCTTCCCTATTCCTCTCTCCCATCAGCCAAACCAGACTAAGAATATTGATTCGATACTAAAGATAGGTAGATAATTATAATGTAATGATGGATAAACTTTGGGGTGTAATGAAGTTACAATCGTCAAATTGTGCTTCCATTGCATCAAATCCTTATCCTCTTCTTCTAAAATCCGCCCCCCCCCCTTCATCAGCTGAGCCGGACACAGAAGTCCCCAGTGTCAACAACTGCCCCGGTGACCTGGACATTGAGATCGGGCCTGGCATGTCCACCTCGGTGGCCACCTGGATCGAGCCAACGGCCTCGGACAACGTTGGCGTTGTCTCCACCTCCAACAACTTCAACCCTGGGGACACCTTCGCACTGGGCACCACTGTGGTCACCTACATCTTTGCCGACGCCGCTGGCAACCCCGCATCCTGCAGCTTTGACATCACCGTCAGGGGTGAGTCAATTTGTTAGATTTATTGTCTATTATACAGATGGGCCCAAGATCAACTTCTTAGTGATTCCAATCACTGACTGCAATTGACTGATTGAAGTCAGCATGGAAGTTGATTTAGGGGTTCATTGTAACTGACCAATTATCACCGTTTCTTGCATACTAAGAGAAGAATGCCTTCCATTACCTCTTGTCTTTTCAGTCTGAAGCATGTCTTCCCCTCTCAATGTTTCTTAGTGATGAATATGCAAAGGACAAGGCTAAGCTTCCAGTGATGGTACATGTCACTTATCTTTTCTTCACTTTGGTGTGTACAAAGATGCCAATCATAAAACTCATCAAGCAAGGGATAAGTCCCTTGGGCAGGGTTTCCAGCCCATCAGGCAAATAAAGGAAAATCATTTTACTTTTTTCCAGTCAGGGAAAAGTCAGGGAAATTGATAAAAATGACTCAAATCAAGGAAAAGTCAGGGAGTTTGGATGGGACCCAAAATCAAAAGTAGTCTGTCAGACTCTTGTCTGTTATGTATTACACAGGCCTGTTTAATAGTAGTTACATTAGAGTGTTTTTATACTGCAAGTAGTTCACTGCAATAACGTAGAAAATATGTGAAACTGGAAATGAATTGAAATAATTATCATGGAACTTTGAGACTTCACAAAGTAAAAACCAGGGAATTGTGTTTTCTTGAAATGCTGGGAGCCCTGCTTGGGGCATACAGAGAGTAATCCTACATATGTTTCTACATTCCAGTTGGTGAAGATCTGATTGCGCCAATCATCCAGAACTGCCCTGGAAACATTGCCATCTTTGTCAGCGTGGGTATCACTGAGTCTGCTGTGACGTGGATCGAGCCCACGGCTGTCGATAACTCTGTGGGGGCCATCGTCGTGGATCAGAACTTCTCTCCAGGCTCCATCTTCCCAGTTGGAGCCACCGAGGTCAGCTACACCTTCACCGATTTGGCTGGAAATTTTGCTACCTGCACCTTCCTTGTGGGTCTCTCAGGTATGTACTGGCACCCCCCTCACTTCACAGGGGTTTAGAGTTTAGTCTTTAGTGTTCAGTTTAGTGTTTCGTGTTTGGTTTAGTCTTTAGTTGAGTGTAGTATAGATAGAGGGTGACACAGGTACAAAGTAGATCCATCTGTCAACTCATTTAAATTCGAGTTTCTAAGACTGTGCAGAGTATATAGAGGAACATTAAAGACAGGAGATGAACCCACCTCTAGTATAAATTAATATCTGTTATATGAGAAAGTGTTTAGAGTATTATGATTTAAAATGAGGAGGATAGAATATTGATACTTTGTCATGTTGCATCTTTGTGAGAGAGGAAGATAATTTTGGGATGAATAATAGCGGGGAGAAACCTAATAGTTCCTGTAGAACAATGCATGCCAGCAGCAATAAAGCGGTCTCGAAGCTCTGGTTTTGAGATTGAAACAGCTTCACTGGTTTTGTGGTCCCTTAGCAATTTGTTGTCCCTGATAAGTGTAAAGAGTATTTTTATCATTGATATTTTGTGTGATCATTTAAAGTTGCAGAAGATGACCTTTGTTTTTTTCTATAAATCATTCCCATAGTCGCCCAGGATGACATCGACCCAGTCATTTCTAACTGCCCCGGCAATATTATTCTGAGCGTTGCTCCTGGCGTCACCGAGGTCACTGCCTCTTGGATCCCGCCTACCGCTGTGGATAACTCTGGAAGCTTTGACACCGTCAGCAACTATGTGCCCGGAGATGTATTCAGCCTTGGCTCCACCCCCGTTATCTATACCTTCACAGATCTCTCAGGCAACGACGCTATCTGCGCCTTCAATATTGTTGTCCAAGGTAAGCCACAGATGGGGAGAGCTCTGAGTTTCAAATCAGAGTAGGTCAAAAAGATTAAGAGGTCTTATAGACAAATCTCATTATTCTTAAGGTTATACATATATACTATCTCAATTGAAATATGTATTAACTTGTTCTTTAATGTATTGACATGTTTTATTGGAATGTAATGAGGAATGGACATTCTCTCATAGATTTTCTTGGCAGCAGTTTGTTTCAGCCTGTGACGCATATCCTAGAGTTTTCGGACTTTGCCACAGCTGTAAGAATTGGCAGAGAACAAAATCTGAATGAATAAAACGAAAACACAAACCCTAAGACACATCAAACTGTTTCATGTACATGCAGTCATTGTCATGCTTTGTCCTACAGTCAGAATTAGGAAGATTACGTTAAGAAAGGTCCCATGAAATAAAAATGCAGATTGACGATTGAAAATACACATCAAAAGAAGCCATCATATTTTGATTTCATTGGGTATTTAAACTGACCTGCCTTGATGTATAATAATTTTGTTTATAAAGTGGATTGTACAAATGTGGCATCATCTGAGGCTTTATCAATTTTATGACGTACCATCAATGCTACCATGGCAATGGTACCCTTTTAGTAGTTACAACTGATGGTAAGTTACACTAGTTGATTTTCTATAACGAGAGAGGGGCCTGTGTTTCCGTTGCTTCTTCCTGCAGTGGCGGCCGACACCACTCCCCCCGAGATCAGCAACTGCCCTGGAGACATCAGCGTGACGGTCAGTACTAGCCTGTCCGGAGCCACAGTCACCTGGCTGGAGCCAACGGCTGAGGACGAGTCTGGACAGGTCTTCCTTAGCCAGACCTCCAATGTGGGCGACGTGTTTGGTGTCGGGACCACATCCGTCACCTACACCTTCTCCGATCTTGCTAACAACATGGCTGTCTGCACCTTTGTCATCACTGTGAGCGGTGAGTCCGTTATGGCCAAGATGAGTCCGAAAGTTATACAGAAATACTAATTTGCAGGCAAAAGTCTGATTTCGTGCCCTACCACATCCCGCCCCTTTTAAAGCAGGTTCATTTTAACAATGATTTGCAGCTGGTAAAGGGCACAATGTAATTGCCATTCCAGTAGTTAAATGTTAAAGGACATCTTAGGACCTGATAACAGGATTTTGTTGAATAATGCATATTACTAGTAGCCAGGATTCCAGGTTGTTTAACTGTATGGTGTTAAGGTACATGCAGCTAGAGTTTGTAAAGCCAGTAGAGTTTTGATTAAAAATGCCCATCAGCCTGAAAGGCAGGCTAAGGAATGAGAATTGATCCTTTTGGAAATTTGAAATAAATGAAAAATTACATGGGAATTATAGTGAATTACATTTCTATGTACAGCTTTCATCATGTAATATTAGTAATAACTTGCTTGATACAATGTGTTTTGATTGCCTGTACAAGACAAGTTGTACCTTTATACTAAAACTCATTGCTTTCCGTCTCCCTCCCTCTGCATCGACAGCTGTCGATGACATCGCCCCTGTCATCATCGGCTGCCCGAACACCATCACCTACGAGGCGCCCTTGGGAGCGACCAGGGCCCCCGTCACCTGGAACGAGCCCACGGCCAGCGAGACTGGCCTGGTGCTCACGCAGACTGCAGCCCCTGGCTCCCTTTTCCCCCTGGGCACCTCCCAGGTCACCTACACCTTCACCGACGGGGCCGGCAATTCGGCGAGCTGCACCTTCACCATCTTCATCACCAGTAAGTCGGACATAAAATTGCCGCCTCTATCAGGCTGAAGTGGGAATGTGGCTTAAGTTTTAGTTTGGTAAACCTTGGGCAATATTGTAAACTAGCCAGCTAATTTGCCATATAGTGAGTTATTTTGTTGACCATCTTCATTTGTTTGCTTCGGGCTAATTTCATGGATTAGATTATAACTATTTTCTGGACTTCAGGCTAATGCAAAAGCATTATAGTGATGATGCAGTGAAATTATCACAAAGGGGACTTTGATATTTTTCCCCGCAGAAATGCACATAAGAGCCCCCCCCCCCCCCCCCCCCCCTCATGACGAATGTAAGAGCCACTGTAAAAACCTAATTTCTCTCATTGAGCATGAAACATAGCATGATTCAAGGTGTTTACTGCATTTGAGCAGGCTTAAAAAATAGCCCCTTAAAATTTAGGTATATAAATGTCAATATACACAGCATGTATATAGCTCAAATTGTCTCTCAAGACAGAATAGCAACGGTGGTACACTCAGATATCGCACACAACAGGAATCAGTATGAACTTGTGTGAGTGATAGTAATCCATCTATGTATTCATCTGTATCCCCAGGGGGTCGCAATATGATACAACTTTTTTGCTGGTTTTCTATAGAGTAGTCAAGAAACAATGGTGCATTAGTATCCCAGGCATAGAACATGCTACAGATACATGGAGGTATAATAGAACATAAGATCAGCATAAGATCTGCATTATCAAACCTGCCTAAAAATAACAGTAGTCCATTTTGAAAGTGGTGCAATAACAAAAATAAAGGGCAAAAATTTATGTTCAAAATGAGACAATCAATATAGAGGAAGATCGTTAAACATGCTAGGTCTAAAATGTCTTCCCATTCTTTTCTTGCAGACGCTGTTGACGTGACTAGGCCGGTTGTCGTGGACTGCCCAGATCCAGTCAGTGTTCGTGTTGATGTCGGTGTAACCTCTGGCGTTGCCACCTGGACTGTTCCAACGGCTGTCGATGACTCTGGCGTTGTCAACGTCGCAAGCAACTACAACCCCGGTGATGTCTTCCCTGTTGGAACTACCACGGTCACCTACACCTTCAGTGACGCTGAGGGCAATAGTGTCCCCTGCAGCTTTGCTGTAACAGTCACCGGTAAGGAGCGGGGAGACCCCTTAAGGAATTCAACATTCATTGCCTTTTTGCGTATTTGCTATTTTTATTCTATATAATTAATTGAAATCTTGCCCCTATTCATTCACCTAAATCTAGACTGATTTAGTTTCATGGGTGCAATGCAGTTGCCAGTCCAAACCATCCAACAAGATTTAGGGTTACCGGTAGTAGTGTATTGCTTGATAGATGTGCATACAATTTGCATACATATGGAAACTTGGCCATTGTATGAAAAGTATGGGTCCACACATTTTCCTGATGGATGCATTGTAAAAGTGTCCCCAATACGTGCATTTCATGCATTCTCTGTACCACATATATGGGAAAGCTGTCCCACAATGCACCACACAGCTACAGTCATGCCCGCTGCGGTCTCTCATGCACTATTATACTAGCCCTGACGTGGACAGGATTGCACCAAAAATCCACATATGCCTGCAGAGTGCATCACAGGACGACTTTTCCTTATATACAGTATGAAGACTTGTTGTCAGTGCATCTCGGTTGCCATTCGATGTGGGCTGGAATTGTCCATATTGTATATGTCTTGCGTGCCTACTTCAAAGCATTCTATTTTTCAGCTTGAAATTATTCTTGAGATTGTACTGGTATTCTGTTAATCCTTATCGTCTACATTTCACACATCATAGTATATGATTCCTTCTAATTTCACCAACACACCATTCCTCTTTCAGCTGAGTCAGATACAACCATTCCCGAGATTGTGGGATGTCCCGACGACGTGGAAATCTTTGTCCCACTTGGAACCACTCGAACCACCGTCTTCTGGACCGAGCCAACTGCCACAGACAACTTTGGTGATGTGTTGAGAAGTCAATCTGCATCCCCTGGCACACTCTTTGCTCTAGGCCAGAGCTCGGTCACCTACACTTTCAGAGACGCCGCCAATAATATCGCCTTCTGCACATTTGAAGTCTTCGTCCGAGGTAGGCATCCGCTAGGCATGTAAGACCCATTGGCAAACAGTGTACCAATTATCCCGCAGAAGGGAATTTCCGCACAATGCAGAATTAGAAAATAAACAGGATGTGGCTCTATAGGCCACCATGAATGACACGATTTTGCTAAGATTCTGCAGTAAAAATGGCCTTTGACTGGAAATGTGCCGTTGCTTACTTGTACAAATTCACTGACTGGGTCCTGGGATTCAGCCAGTCGTAAAGTGGTACAACTAGTCGGATTGTGTCATCTGCAGTGGCCTGAAAAGGTAGATCAAATTTAGGTTTATATAATAGTGTTTGACATTGTTGGGAGGGGGAGAAAATGAGCAAGTTTTTTTTCTGTGTGACTGTATAAACCCCTTGAGTTCAAGAACCTAAAAAATACTTTTTTGGGGAGGGGGGGCTTACATGATTAAATTCAAGTTTCTGCATTGTAAAGCACACTTGAACATGATACATAATCATAAGAGTGATATTTGCTGGTAGGAATATATCAAATTGACTCATATTTACATTTTACTGCATTCATATTTTCCTCTAGTTGCTGAACTCGATACCACCGATCCAGTCCTCGTCTACTGCCCAGACGATATCACTGTGGCAACCTCGGATTCAAGCACTCCCGTTACCGCATCTTGGCTTGTTCCGCGAGCACTGGATAACTCCGGCTCGGTCACTGTCATCAGTACCGCCGTACCCGGTGACCTCTTCTCCCTGGGAACAAACACAGTCTCCTACACCTTCACAGATGACACAGGAAACTTTGTCACCTGCGAGTTTGATGTCAATGTCGTCAGTAAGTGAAGGCATCAGCCAAAATAGATATATATATATATATATATTTATGGGAATCTATCTTTGATAAAGAATCACAACAAAAAAAACAATAGAGAAAAAACGTTTCTGCATATGATAAGTGCATCTATAGAAGGAATGTCATGAAAAAATTTCTCACAAGATAGAGGATCTGATTAGGGTTGATAATGTAGTGTTATTGATGATTGAAGCAATTAGATAAATTTTATTTATATGTACTTTATGCACATTCAAACAGTACATTTCTAATAGCTACCTTAAAGCCTAATAAAGGTTAATCAGACTCACATTTCAGAGTGTCAGAGTGCTTTCTACCCCTTGAAACTTCATCACGAGATGGACGTGAATGTAATAATGTATGACTATGCAGTAAGAGAGAAAGTTTGAATTAATTTGAGTACATTATAGAACTGACTCTTGACAAAATAAAATGTAGCTGCAAATTAACTACATATGACAGAAGGGTGAATACAAATGACAGATGCAGAAATGATTCAAGACTTGATGAGGGATAAGTAGCCAAGGACATGCCTGTACTAGTGAAAGAAAGACAACATGTGTGCATTCGGGTTGCAAGTTGAGAGGGCAGAGGTCATTTGTGCTCCCTATCTATTATCTCTTTACCTCTCTAGTCGGCGTTATCGACACGACGCGCCCCGTCATCAATGGTTGCCCAGACAACATCGACATCCTCACTCCCTCCGACATGCCCGTGGTCGAGGTCTCTTGGACTGAGCCGGTTGCTTTTGACAACTCTGGCACCGTCATGGTAACGCAGAGCTCCGCCCCTGGCGACTCATTTGGTGTGGGCGAGACCCAGGTGGTGTACCAGTTCAGCGATCCGAGCGGAAACGACGCTTTCTGCCTCTTTGTGGTGACCATCACCCGTGAGTGACCCAGTGATCAGTTTTCCTAGTTTTTAAGCTTTCTGCCAAATGAGAATCATTTCACTTAGTACTTATCTTTTGCACATGATTATGAATTTGTTCTTTCATATTTTACTAGTGCTTTCTGTGTGTACCTAAGAAATCTGAACTTTGAAAGTATTTTTTAGAATTATGTTGAGACCAACTTTGTTATGAAATGGTCAGTAAAACTATTCTAAACTTTGTTTTACGGTTCAATTCCTGTATTGAGGTAAAAATGTTCTTAGACATTGTTTTTGATTTACCATCATGTTAATGCAACTTTATATTTGACCCGCAAAAAATGACTTCTATATTTAAAATGAGATGACCAACTGGAACCGTGTTACGATATTGTTCAAAGCTACCAATATCCAATCTTAATATTCAATGGGAGGAAATTTGCTATAGATTGTATCATTGAATACATATTTTTTCAGATCCAATTCATGTCATTTCCTTCTCCTTTTCCTTCTCCTTTGTATTTGTCTTGGGGTTTAACAGTGGATATCCAGACTGACTTTACCGGGCCAGTCATCGCCAACTGTCCTGACGACATCAGCCTGACCACGTCCCTCCCCGTTGCCACATTGCAAGCCTCGTGGGTCGAGCCCACAGCAACCGACGAGAACCCACCAATCACAGTGGACCAGAACTTCAGCCCTGGCGATGGCTTCCCTGTTGGGCAGACCACCCTGGTCCAGTACACCTTTACTGACCGTCTCGGCAACTTTGAAATCTGCACCTTCTCCGTCACAGTGGTTGGTAAGTACATGTTTGGTTAGTTGGATGTCGAGCCGACCGCATCGTTCACTCATGTGCCTTTGCCCATTTCATCATACTAAGCCAGCTTTGTACATATTGTAGTTATCATTAAGAACCAAATGCAAAGCTGTCTCTGAGAGTGATTAAATCTTTGTGTCATTATTCATAGTATACACACACATTTTTGGCAAATACAGGTTGAACAGCAAGATAAGTATTGCATAACACTTACGATTTTACTAATAAATACTATTTAGATAATAGTAAAACTTTCCGTAATGCCATGTGGTTGTATTCTTTTAAATAATTGACCCATTTATGGGGTGAAGAAAGGAAAGGAAAGTGAAAAAATGAAAAAGAGGAGAGGTGAATTTTTATATTTTATAACACTTACACAAGATTATTTTTAGCTTTAGTTTTTGGTGTTTTAAACCAAAAATAAGTTGGATGAAAGGGAGGTAGAAGAAGAGGGTGGGTGGTGATTGAGAGTTGTGAACTAGTCAAAAAGTAGTTATAAAGAGAAAAGAAAAAAAAACAATTCTGTTTTAATCTGTAAGCACTAGGCCTGAAAACCTTCCATGGGTATAGACACACAATCTGAAAGACACATTGTGTGCTACGCCCATTGAAAGTATTCAGGCCTAGTGCTTACAGATTAAATGCTACAATGCACATAAAAGCCTGGCAATAATGATTTGAACATTCAACCACAAAACTCTCTTACCTTATCATTTGTTTGTTCCTCAACTAGTTCTCTGTTTCCACTGTGTTGCTAGGGCTGTATATTCTAAGAATTCTTGTCCTTCAGTATTTCTATTGTATACTCATCTTGCTCTTATCTTGATATGAATTTCATGTCTTTCTGCATGTTATATATATGCATGTTACCTGCTTCATTTGAAGTATGTTTGCTATCATTTTGTTTTCACATTACATGCATGCTTATTAGTTGCGCCATTTCATTTGAGAGAAGGATGAAAATATGCCATCCATATGATTCACATATTCCCAAACTTTAGATACCTCACTCTTAAGGAACCAAAAGAAAGTTTGCACTGCAATTATTGCTTAACTTCTCCAGTCACAATTCTGAAGGTCAGAGTTATTGATGCATCCAAAGAAAACATGAGACTCCCTTGAATATAAATTTATGTGGAAAAATAGCGTGTAAAATCAGCTGAGGGATTTGTTTAAATGCCAAACCTGCGCGAGCATACACTTATACTGGCAGAAGAATGACTGTATGGTTTCGCACCCTCCACCCGCCCACCAACCCTTTCACCTTCAACCCATCCCACCCCACCCTACACCATTGTAGCTGTGATAGACGACAACACTCCACCAACCATCTCAAACTGCCCAAGCAACATCGTGCTGACCGTGCCGCAGGGCATCCCTAACGTAGCGGTCAGTTGGACCGAGCCTACGGCTGTGGATGAGACCAGTGCAGTGGACGTCACCAAGACGGCCAGTCCGGGAGACTCCTTCCCCGTCGGTCAAGCCACCAATGTTGTATACACCTTCACCGACCAGGCCGGAAACGATAACTTCTGCGTCTTTGTTGTAGACATCAGTGGTGAGATTGTGCACTCGCACCCTAACCCACGCCTGCCTGGCCCCAATTGCCTACGCGATCTCTTCATGTAGTCACAACTTCCTCACCTCTGCTATGCATAGAATAGGTCATAGAAAGCACCTAGGTTGTGTTAAGTTTAATGCAACAAGACATGGCTGCATAACAAATTCTCCAATGCGTAATAAACCTTAATCTTCTGAGTTATGAAAGACTCAATTCCAGATAATTTGAATGCTTCTTTCTCTCGCATTCCCCCAAACACCATGAGAGATACATTATTAAAGCACATGATGATTTGTAGACGGGATAGACGTGTTTACACATAAATGTGCAGCCTGTTGCATAAACTTTCCGCAAGTTCACTCATACATAGATGTTAAGTGACAGTTTAAACTTTGCTTGATCATTACGCACCCTATCACTGCATTCATTATCATTTGTTTTGCTTTTACACATTGAATGTCGATGTTCATTCTTGCACACCGAGAGTATTAAAGATACATTGTGTTGACCGATTACTGTTTTTTTTTTTTTTAGATTATCTTTTCATTGCGGAAGAGAAACGCTATATCCATGCATTCTTTAAACAAATTTGTACATGCCCTTTGCAGAAATTTGCACAGAGGACACAGTCAACAGAAAGAATTATGCTGCTGTTAATCTATTTAATTCACTCCTGATTAACCATACAAATATATGTGGTTTCCCCAGCTGTCATTTCTTGAGTTTACCTGATAGACCCATTTGTAATTACACATGTCTAAGATCACCAGTGTTAAGTAAAAGGGGCTTGGCTTTCACGTCAAACACAGCCAAAGTTTTATGACTTTACCAAAAAAATAATGGACAAAAAGCCATCTTGACAAGTTGTAAATTGAGTGTTTAGAAAGAAATTTTGGGCATACACCAAGAAGTAAGGATAGCGTGCTCCTTCTGACCTGTTTTTCATTCATTTACAGAATGGAGCACGCTATCCTTACTACTGGGTATGCCTAAAATTTCTTTGTAAATTGAAATTACCCCTGAAAGCCCTTTCACTAATAAAATGACCATGGGTCTCATTCTTATTAAATTTAAAGAAACTATGAAGACATCTTAAAAGTATTAAATCATTGGAAATGAAACAAAATCTTATTCTGTGATGACGTCAAAATGATTCTGCCATGATTACTACTTATACCACTTACATTTCATGAAAATGGGTACTATATGTATACCATTGTGCATGACTTGAGCTGTATACTGCTGTTTTATTGTATGTAAAGCAGACAAGTTAATAAGCTATCAATGTCCCATCT
Source organism: Arbacia lixula (assembly GCA_963669155.1). NCBI lineage: Eukaryota > Metazoa > Echinodermata > Echinoidea > Arbacioida > Arbaciidae > Arbacia > Arbacia lixula. Next base: position 19,005,638 of record OZ022581.1, read on the forward strand.
ATAACACAGTGATAACCACAGACAACACTGCACCAGTGGTCAGCAACTGCCCGGATGACATCTCTCTGACGGTTAGTGCTGGAGTGACCAGTGTCCCTCTGACCTGGACAGAGCCCACTGCCGTTGATGAGACCAGCGCTGTGACTGTCAGTCAAACAGCCTCCCCTGGAGACAGCTTTGGCTTGGGCTCGACCGTTGTGACCTACACCTTCACAGATGCTGCTGGCAACCCATCTTTCTGTACCTTCGTTGTCACTCTGACATGTAAGTTGGGCTCCAGCTTCCTCATTGTGACTTTTTTGTTCTTTTGTGCAGTGTTATCAGTTTTCTCAAAGGGCACTTCAACCTTAATAGGAAGTTAAAGACTGATGGTTGTTACCTTATAGATGACACTCTACAAGATGCTAATGATCAGCGCCATAACATTCATACTCTTATGTATTCTATTAAGTGTATTACTCAAAAGCAGCTTAGTTCACAGACGGAGCATGAAGACACGCAAAGTAGCGAAGTAGTCTGGAAATGAATTCAATATTACCCATATATATCCATAAGCATTTTGGAAAGCGCCATCTATAAGCTAATGAAGTTCAGACCTTAAATCAAAAGACTACCACCAGAGAAACAGATTGGGAAAATCATAAGGGAAATCTGACAGGTTGTATAAGCTCTCTGACACACTGAAAGCCTAGAGTATTCTACTGCAGACCAACAAAGTTGTTCTTGCTGGCTAATGATTTGGTGTGGATGGAGGAGGGGGAGCAAAGGATAGAATATCTGGGGATTCAGTTTAATTTTGGTCATCAATGAACACTTGTATACCTGCTATCTGTATCAATTGCACATCTGTACATTGGAGATAGGCGATTGGATGATCAATGACAATTTTCGTAATGTATTCAAACTTAATCCCTGACTGCGTAGTGTCTCGTTTCATTCACCCTTATATTGTGATTCAGTTGCAATTGGTGGAACGCACTCTGAATCTATTAGTACTTGCTACTCTGACAAACCTCGGACAAACTTTGGGGTTACCATTAATAACGTACTGTTCTTACGACAAGCAAAAGATACATATACATAACAGTAATGGTCTATTCAAATCAATTGCACTCTTAATATGATGCAAAAATTATTGTGCATTTCATTTCTAAGAATTACTAAAACTTCAACCCTCTTCTGTACAGCCTCAGCTCCCACAGATAACACCGCACCAGTGGTCAGCAACTGCCCAAGTGACATATCTCTGACGGTCAGTGCTGGAGTGACCAGTGTCCCTCTGACCTGGACTGAGCCGACTGCCGTTGATGAAACCAGCGCTGTGACTGTCAGTCAAACAGCCTCCCCTGGAGACAGCTTTGGCCTGGGCTCAACGGTTGTGACCTACACCTTCACAGATGCTGCAGGGAACCCGTCTTTCTGTACCTTCCTTGTCACTCTGACTGGTAAGAGGATTCTTGTCCAGGCTTGTCCATCTGCTCAATGATATATTTCTCTACTTTATCAGTGTAACTTTACAAGGATCAATGCTTATTACTCCTATATCATCAATTACTTTGATATTGAGTAGTCTATTTAAGCAATCACATTGCAAATATTATTGTTTCATGTATCCAGTTATCGAATCGATTGTATAGTGAGAAAGTGGTTGCCCCTAAAACATTTTCAGTGATCCAGGTAGTATACATTGCCTGTTGTCAGGAGCAGGAAACAATGACATATATCCTCTACTTTTAAGTTGTACTGCTCCTAATGTGGTGTCATGCTAACAATACTTCAACGTTCTCCTCCATAGCCTCAGCTCCCACAGACAACACCGCACCAGTGGTCAGTAACTGCCCAAGTGACATCTCCCTGACGGTCAGTGCTGGAGTGACCAGTGTCCCTCTGACCTGGACTGAGCCTACTGCCGTTGATGAGACCAGCGCTGTGACTGTCAGTCAAACAGCCTCCCCTGGAGACAGCTTTGGCCTGGGTTCGACGGTTGTGACCTACACCTTCACTGATGCTGCAGGGAACCCATCTTTCTGTACCTTCGTTGTCACTCTGACATGTAAGTTGATTCTTGTCCAGGTTTTTCCATCTGCTCAATGATATATTTCTCTACTTTATCAGTGCAACTTTACAAGGATCAATGCTTATTGCTCCTCTGTCATCAATTACTTTGATATTTAGTAGTCTATTTAAGCAAAAACATTGCAAATATTATCGTTCCATGTATCCAGTTATCGAATCGATCAGAAAGTGAATAAGTGGTTGCCCCTAAAACATTTTCGGTGATCCAGGTAGTATACACTGCCGGTTGTCAGGAGCAGGAAACAATGACGTATATCACTCTACTTTTAAGTTGTTTTGCTCCTAATGTAGTGTCATGCTAACAATACTTCAACATTCTCCTCCATATAGCCTCAGCTCCCACAGACAACACTGCACCAGTGGTCAGCAACTGCCCGAGTGACATCTCCCTTACAGTCGGTGCTGGAGTGACCAGTGTCCCTCTGACCTGGACCGAGCCTACTGCCGTTGATGAGACCAGCGCTGTGACTGTCAGTCAAACAGCCTCCCCTGGAGACAGCTTTGGCCTGGGCTCAACGGTTGTGACCTACACCTTCACTGATGCTGCAGGGAACCCATCTTTCTGTACCTTCGTTGTCACTCTGACTGGTAAGAAGATTTTCACAGAATCTTCTTGCTTTTTACATCCATAAATGAAACTGTCATACCTGACTAATTTTTCACCCAGGGTATATTGGTACTTCTGAAATGTCACTCATCTTCCTTTTTGAAAGTACTTCATGTACACAACTTTACAACTTTTCTTTGAGCATGCATTATTATATAATCTGTAAAGTATTCATGTGAGGGAGGTGCTATTTACTGTACCTCACATCGCCAACATCATGTTTTAGTAATACCGCCTACTTCAAAGAAATGAAACATTGAGTTAGTTTGCATATCCAGACACTTACTATTCTATCAACTCTTAAATGACCATTCCTGGGTAGATTAAAGGGCAATGAGAGCTAATGAATCCTTTTTATTGACTAGTGATGTTTGTGAATATATATGTGAAAGAATCTGGGACACATTGGATCAATAGCTAGTTCCACCAAATCAGCTTTCAATCTTTCCTGCATCTTTGCACATTTGTTCTGCTCAAAGGTATATAGCTTGTCTTTAATACTTCCCTCTTGCATATCATGTACTTTGTTCCAAAAATTTGGACTTAAGCATGCAGATTAAATCTGTAGAGTAGATTTATTCATACGTCTAGGTATGTATATATATATATATTCATTCTTAACCACCAATATTATATCCATATATTCAAGCCATTATATTATATTCTTTCAGAATTGTACCCTTAACACTCCCTGCTCCTACCTCACACCCCTTTCCTCTTATCTCCCTCCCCCTACCATGTTGCTCCAACACCCATACTTTCTCTTCATCCTCTTTCTCATCCTCCCTCTTAATCCTCTTCTTCCCCTTCTCTTCATCTTCCATTCCTCCTCCTCTTCATCTCCTCCTCCTCCTCCTCCTCCTCCTCCTCCTCCTCCTCCTCCTCCTTCTCACCGTCCTCCTCCTCCTCCTCTAACCGTCCTCTTCTGCACTGCAGCGGCGGCTGACACCACTGACCCGGTCATCACTGGTTGCCCTAGCAATATAGCGGTCACTGTACCCAGCGGCACCACCAGTGCCGTGGTCACGTGGGTGGAGCCCACTGCAACGGATTCATCGGGCTCCAGCGTGCTGATCAATCAGAATTTCCAGCCGGGAGACCTCTTCCCCCTCGGCACTACTCTTGTCCTTTACTCATTTTCTGACCTTGCTGGGAATATCGCCACCTGCCCCTTTGAAGTCTCTGTCACTGGTAACCACTCTCATAATGTGTATACCTGTGTTTCCATTATTTCCTGTCAGTGTTCCTTCCATCTTTTCACCAACTCTGTGTAGATCAGTTGATTTTGTTTATAAACCAGTCTGTGGCTGGCTGGTCCAGGTGTATGGTAATGAATACAGATCCTGTCAACGGGTCTTCCCATGGTTTGAGATACGTGGAAAGGTTTTAGCTTTACGCATTTTAACGGGGAGATCCTGTCAAGATTTCACAAAATATGTGCTACAAGCTACTGTGACTTTTCCTTCTATAGTCTTGCCTTAAAAAAATCAGAAGTACCCCTGCAAAAGTATGCAACATCACATACTCTGACATCAGCTCATAAATTGTGTGTCTTGGATATTTAAGTGTTCAAAGCTTAAATTCTGGAAAAAAACTTTTACGATACTTGAAAATCCCCACTTATTTCTAGAGCTCTTAAGTTGTATATTTATTATTGGGCAATGCTTTGAACACTTTTAAATGAACAAAAAGCATAACGTACAAAAACAAGAAACCCTAACCCCCTCACTTTGCATGAGATGGCCAAAATCATTAAGTTAATTGTTCATGTTGCATGTGTGTATTCTTGCACCTGTACTGCATTCAATTCCTGTAGAGCAGCATTGTATCTGGTGCAGGGAGGGTTCAGGTTTAAACAGACTTGGAAAGGAAATGGCTGCTCTGACCATGCTTTGATTCCCTACAGCTGCTGCTCCCACGGACAACACAGCACCTGTGATCAGCAACTGCCCAAGTGACATCTCTCTGACAGTCAGTGCTGGAGTGACCAGTGTCCCTCTGACCTGGACTGAGCCTACTGCCGTTGATGAGACCAGCGCTGTGACTGTCAGTCAAACAGCCTCCCCTGGAGACAGCTTTGGCCTGGGCTCGACGGTTGTGACCTACACCTTCACAGATGCTGCAGGGAACCCATCTTTCTGTACCTTTGTTGTCACTCTGACATGTAAGTTGGGCTCTAACGTTGATACATCTTTAAAAGGGAAGTCCAATCCATAAGTCTATTCCTCTAAGTAGGGCAGACAAATCTGAGAAGCAGAACAAAACGAGTTTGTGGAAAATCAGAAAACTAATGAAAATGTTGTGAATGTTTTAATGATACGAACATTGACATCTTGGGGAGGCAGATTGTATATGCACTGTTTTTTCTTTGAAGGAAGAGTGGTTGAACTGGTAGAGACATAAATTAGTTCTTATGCTACTGCAATCCTCTTGTCTGTCATGTAGTTTTTATTTCAATCTTTTTATAGCCTCCGCTCCCACAGACAACACCGCACCAGTGGTCAGCAACTGCCCTGCTGACATCTCTCTGACGGTCGCTAACGGAGTAACCAGTGTGCCCATCACCTGGACTGAGCCTACTGCCATTGATGAGACCAGCGCTGTGACTGTCAGTCAAACAGCCTCCCCTGGAGACAGCTTTGGCCTGGGCTCGACGGTTGTGACCTACACCTTCACAGACGCTGCAGGGAACCCGTCTTTCTGTACCTTCATTGTCACTCTGACTGGTAAGTTGGGATCTGACTGTGAACAAAACCTTAACCCATTGCCGATGTTTAGATTTTTGGGCCCTGTGAACTTGGATCCAGTTAGGATGTCAACATGTTTTAGGGGAGTGCAGTTACCAAAAGTGTGAGGCCTAATTGCACCCTATACAGAATTTGCAGTGTTTTCGTATAGCCTGTCATATGTTGCCTGTACAGCAGATTACGAGAGATACACACTGCTCAGAATCTGAGCGGAGAAAAATCAGCTTGCAAATATGAGGGCTCTGTACAGAACGGGCTCACTTTGAGTGAAAATGTTTCAAATGACCACCATGTGGATATGAACTGAATTTGAGGCTAGAGTACTTTAAAGAGCAAAGATGAAAACTTGGTTCACAAAATTCTACCCAATGCAAATGATGAAATGATTGAACTAACAAAAATGAAGTCCATCCAGGTAATTTTTTTATCAAACTTGATGGAAAGGTGGATCATCACAAGGAGATGAACAGGATAGATTTAAATAATATATGCATTAGAGATGAGTGTTGCAAAAGAAATGAGTTGTTTTATTGTGGCAATCTTTTCACCAATGAATGTGAATGGGCAAGTTTTTTCCCTGTTGAATAAGAAATAGTGCTGGTGTGTCATGCAGTATAATGTAAAAAGGTTCCACTTAGAGTGATGGGAATTAGTTCCGATGTTTCTCTTCTATCATACATTTTTTTTCTTTATTTCTCCCTGTTTCAGCTGCTGCGCCCACAGACAACACCGCACCTGTGGTCAGCAACTGCCCAGATGACATCTCCCTGACGGTCAGTGCTGGAGTGACCAGTGTCCCTCTGACCTGGACCGAGCCTACTGCCGTTGATGAGACCAGCGCTGTGACTGTCAGTCAAACAGCCTCCCCTGGAGACAGCTTTGGCCTGGGCTCGACCCTTGTGAGCTACACCTTCACAGATGCTGCAGGGAACCCATCTTTCTGTACCTTCATTGTTACCTTGACTGGTAAGTTGGGATCTTACGTTGAACATTTTTTTACTCCTTAATGTGCCAATAAAGAATAAAAGAAATAAAGAAAAAAAATGTGCCAATGATGTATTTCTACACAAGTGATGGACACAAATTCGATGGATTATCAATTTGTCTGGGGTTAAGACGAAGGGTTAAGACGAGAATACAAGCTGAGAATTTGTAGCTTTGATTATGTAATTATTGCAACCTAATGTTTGGTTTGCATGCTGGTTTATTGGTGAATCAGCTTCAGGGGCACGTCATTAAACATGACAATGTGATGTCTATAAGCAGCCGCAGGACTTCAGTTCAAGTAAAATCCACTTGCTTCAACCGTATTTTAATTGGATCTAATTTGTTTCAAGTGGTATTTAGAATGGATTCAGTGAAACTCGATTGGTTGTGATTGTAAAATGGTTTGCCCAAATCTCAATGTCAAGTTACCCATCTGGTTCCAGTTGTACCCTCCCCGGTTCTACAGATCAGCAGCCTCAACTGCCAACACAGTGACTGGGGGTCTCTGCAATCAGGCTTTCCTGGAACATTGTCACTCGTACTCCCAGCACAGCATTAACTTGTTTTCATCATTGATGCCAGCATACTTGCCAACTTTCCATCTCCCAGCTCAGAAATGGAACTTCATAAGAGGTGCCTTTCGAATTGCACAGTCACAGAGTGCCTTGTGCAGTCACAGAGAACATGGCACCTTCCCTTCGTAACCCAGACTTCTTTGAGGCCATCAGTAGCTCACCAAAGATTGCAGACTCCAGCGGTTTAGTTTGTCCCAAGTATTTACCTGATTTGAATGCAGATTGTGGCCAGGTCCAGAATGCTTGTCTTTGCCCGCTCAGTATCTGAAACGGCCTCCTGGATAGAATCTTGCCTAGATGATGTTACAAAATGAAGACAGTATAGATGACTTGGCAATCTGACAGACGTGACAAACAACCTTAGAGTACATGGTCTATTGACTTTGAATGTGACATGGGTGCAGTCTTACACAGATACTACACTGTGCTAATTTCATCGGTCCATCGAACGTTTGCAAAATAATTCAAACAATTGCAAATATTTGCCTTGCACAGGTACTAGCTACCCACGTTCTATAGAGCAGCATTTTGTCCGTCTTTATGTCCCTAGCCCCCGCCATTCCCGTCATCTCGGGCTGCCCGGCTAACATCAACCTCCAGGTAGCGCCGGGAACCAGCGTACTGGCGGTGTCGTGGACTGAGCCCACAGCCGTAGACAGCAATGGCAATGCAGTCACTGCAACCAGAACCGCAGCACCTGGCAGTGTCTTCCCCGTGGGGGTGGTCTCTACCGTCGAGTACACCTTCACGGACTCCGATGGCAACACCGCCATTTGCTCCTTCACCGTCACGCCCTCCAGTAAGAGACAGAGAGATGCACAGCTAGAGAGCATTGTATTGTCCTCTCGCTGCCAAAGCAGTGTTGCCACTAGTCCATTTGCACACCACCTGTTGAGGATCACATAGTTGCTGGGCACAGTGTATTGATTAGCTAATCCATGCATAGAAGCAGCTGTGTTGCCACTAGTCCATATTGCATGCTGTGTTTACATCACCTGTCAAGTTTAGACAGAGATTGTGTGCACCTTGTGTCAAGTGACTGACCCATGCATGGAAGCAGTGTTGCCTCTAGCTATATTGCATGATGTGTTTACACCACCTGTCAAGTTTAGACAGAGATTGTGCACCTTGTGTCAAGTGACTGACCCATGCATGGAAGCAGTGTTGCCTCTAGTCTATATTGCATGCTGTGTTTACACCACCTGTTAATTTCAGAAGATTGTGCACTGTGCTCCAAGCATTAACACCGTGCATGGGAGCCTGCAGTGCTAGTCTTACAATCTTTGTTGTATTTGCTTTGGAAGCTGCATATTTGTGTCATGGTTATGCAAGATTTTCCTTCTTTAATAGTTGCCATCATTGACCATTCTGGTGACCACCCTTGCCAGAAGACACCAAGGGATTTCAATTATAAAATGTGATATCATAGTGTACTGTGAGAAGTCCTGAGAAGGACTGTTAGGTTATTCCAGTGTTCTTCCTTTATTCCGGTGTAAAGCTCAAAAAAGAATTGCTACATTTCACATCTGAAAAAAAAAAAATATACAGACGAGAAGCTTTAAAAATTAAGTTTGTGACAAAATCTATATATCATACAAAAGAAGATAAGAATGACTAATAATCAAATTAAATATCAGTCATTTAAATTCATGTAAGTAACTTTCTTCATTTCCCCTTTCCCTCCTCTCCCCAGCTTCTGCCGGTGACACGACCCCTCCGGTCATCAGCAACTGCCCTACTGACATCACTGTGTTTGTGGCTCAGGGCGTGACCAGCACCGCTGTGTCCTGGACCGAGCCCACTGCTGTTGATGCTGTCTCCGCAGTAACCTCAACCCGCACCTCTGTGCCCGGGGCTTCGTTCAGCGTTGGCACCACCCAGGTCATCTATACCTTCACCGATGCCTCTGGCAACCCCTCCATCTGCAGCTTCTTTGTTACTGTTGGTAAGACTGCAGAGAATTCCTAAGGATCGCGCAGATCATTTTTATTAACTACTTAACCCATTTGCGCTCAAGTACAAATATGTGGTTTGGGGCTAGAACTTTTCAAATCAACCATTGAAAAGAAGAGAATATGCATCCCATGAAAGAGCATAGATTTGTGCACAAGATGAATTTGTTTTTGGCATTAATCAATATGTATTTAATACCTTCATAATGAATTTTCAAAGCCAAATAATTAGGGTCATATCATAACTAAATCACTGACTTTCTGGAAGCATGGGGATAGTTCAAGAAAGTTTCCCAGAATTATTTGTTATTATAACCTTCTTTGTTTATACAGTATAATTGTGTTCAACACTTTGAGCTCAATTCTCACATGCTGAACATGTCTATCAATCTTTGTTTATTAATGAGGTTTAATATCTATTTATGAATACATATATTTCGTATATAATCATTCTGAAATTTCTCCTAGTATATACAAGGGTCATTAAATGTATTATGAATTCAAATTCAGTGTTAAAATTGAGTCCGAAATTACAAAGAATCATCCCTTTGCCATTTGCCATATGATTTTGATGTTTCTTGATGTTGGGGTCTCATTCACAAGAATGCTCAAATTGATCCAGAGTGCGGACTCAACTACAACACTGTCTGATATCTGGGATCAGCTGTACATGCTTTTGAAGTTGGTCCCCTTCAAGAAGAAATATTCGGGAGCTCTTAAACTTGTCATGATACTTTTACAACAAGTAATGAAACTTGGAAGCATATGCATGCATGTGCTTTCTTAAGAGGTTGTTGTGTTTGAAATCACAAAATGGGGATTGGGCTGTTTTCCACATCTTTTCTTGCTGCGGTGTGCTCAAGTGCAGTATCTAAACTCAATCCAAACAAGGGGAAGATAATATAACTTATCTGACTCAATGTATGTGCTCCCTTTTCAAATGGACTTGTATGTTATTATTGCTGACAAAAAGAATTATCTTCCTTGACTTGCGGGGTGGGAAAGAAATCGAAATTGCTGGCACAGAGAATGGATGACTTGGAGCCTCACTTGTGCTTTATCATGCCACAATTATAAGCTCACTATACCCTAGGGGCCATATTCATGAAAACTTACTTGCCTCAGTACTGAAAATTCATGCAGCTGAAGCTCTTTTCAACTAACTAGGCTTTGTAAGTTTTCATGAAAATGGCCCCAGCTTTCTTGTCTTTTTACACCTTTGTGTCTTTTTATGTAATTGTGTGTGCATGCACTCCTAACCCTTCCTGTTCTCCTTTCATACAACTAGCTGTTGATAACAATGACCCCGTAGTGGCCAATTGCCCCAACGATATCGCGCAGCAGGTCAATGTGGGCGTGAACAGCGTGTCGGTCACGTGGACGGAGCCTACTGCCACTGACAATGAGGGCGCTGTGGCATCCAGCTCCACGGCACAACCGGGATCTGTGTTTTCTCTGGGCGTTACCCCAGTAACCTATACATTCACTGATAATGTGGGCAATACTGCACGGTGCACATTTAATGTCATTGTTTGTGAGTATATCACCTAGTACATGTAAACGTGTTCTTTTCTTTTGGATAGAGTAAAGGGAAAATTGAATTTTTTTTTAAAGTATGGACAGAAAATAAGGAAGGAAATAACATTCATTATCAAAGTTTGACAAATCCACAATTAATCCTAGTTACAAATTATTAAGAACATTGAATTCTTGTTTTCTCTCTCATTCAGGGTTCATGTTGACCGCTAGTATATGCATTCCTTAATCTTTAAATTATTATGCAAAAATGATATGCATCAAATTTTCCCAAATGTCTTATGTATAAAGATTTTTATTAAGGTGAAATCCTTCCCTTCCTTTCCAATCCTAACATCTATATAAATATGTTTGCAATATCCAAAATTTGTCTTTGTTTTTCCTTTGTGAAAAATACACTATCTGGTACCTTTTTGAGACAATTTAAGGGGCTGTTAGTAGTATATCTTTCTATTCAATGTTGAGTGAGTTGTGTAATCGTTCAGTTCGTAATGTTGTGCTTTCATAGAAGAAAGCTGTATATTTGCATGCACTCTTGCACTCTGTCATTAAAGGTAAGGGATAGTAGTAGAAATCATTACTCCTGGAGGGCGTTTCATGAGTGTTGTCAGCACTGACCATTTGGTCAGTGCTGACAACTTTAGTGAAATCCTCGGTTTTGATTGGCTGAGAGGCACTAGCCTCTGACTGTTACTATGGTAACTGTCAGAGAAAGACAGTTTTTCAGACGAAAAATGTTGATAAAACGCCCTCCATGCCCGTTCTGCCATTGATCTTCAGATATCATGGTCTTGTTCGATTTCAGCAGCTTAATTGTATTCGATACAATTCTGAAATTGAACAAAAATAGAGGCATGGATCCCAAAATCTACACGACTATACCTTACCTTAAACCTCTTTTGTGGCTTGCATTAGCCCCTTTTATATACAATAATTCTACAATTTTACTAAAGCATGTTGGGAAGCAATTTTCTTGCACACGTTGTACACATACACTATCAGCCACGGCAGCACATATGGACTGGTAAACTCTTTACACACCATGGAGGCATTTTTGCACTGATTATACACACAGTTCCTATAGGGCAGTGAGGAGTCTGGCAGAGAAGGAGTTAACCAGAATGGCAGTCAATGCTCAATAAATGTTCTGAATGATGTACATCATTTTGATCGTCATTGATGAGGTGACAAAACAGAAAAAATAATTCTATACTACACTATAGGAGCAAATACATGATCATAATAGTAGTATGACGTAATTCCGTCTCAAAATGCATTGTGACAAGCAATTACACCCCACCCCCAGATCACATCAATGCCCCATGCACAGGTACAAAATTTACCACTCTTTTAAAGAGGCAGTTTGTTAGACTCGCTATCAGCAATATTGCGAGAGTTTTGCTAGCGTTAAATCATCAAAATAACTACATAATGAATGGAAGGAAACAATGCTTTATCTAAATGGACGCACATCAATTAATTGCCAATGTTGTGCTATTTATTTTTTGTGGAGAGGTGGGCTCTATGAATGGGGTTGAAGAGTGTTCCCTCAAATTTGTAATGTTCAAATTTATCATGGAAGTGTTTTAGAGCCATCAAAAACGTTTGGTTGCACTTTTTGGCTGTGGGAAGATATGGTTGCATATTTTGAAAGGATAATCCAATTTCATTCAATCTCTTGTCCCTGTTTTCTTTTTCCCTCGTTTGTCATTAATTTGTTGCAAGGCTGGAATAACATGACATAACGGGAATCATAATTTATTTTCAGGATCGGCAGTTGTCACCAGAATGCATGCATGACCTGAACATTTGTACTGTTTTTTCTTCTCAAAGAGCAGTGTAAGGATTTCCACCCCAGTCTTTCATCTACACTCTCAAGTTTCAGCTTATGAAAACACTGCTTCCCTGCATGTTTCAGCCGATTTACATGCGGCACACAGTCGCTACCTGCACTGGACAGGTGGTACAAACACAGCATGCGATATAGAGTACAGCTTGGTTTTCTTTCATTTCAATTGTATATCAATGATCAAATCGACTAACTCAATTAAACCTCTCCTTTTTTTTTTACCTCAGCTGTGAGCTCCACGGACAACACCGATCCGGTGGTCAGCGGTTGCCCGAACAACCTGCTCATCTCGGACATCGACTTGGACGGAACTCAGTCAGCCAGCTGGGTGGAGCCCACGGCAACCGATGAGTCAGCCGTCACAGTGTCCCAGACACACTCCCCTGGAGACCTGTTCTTCGTTGGAGTGACTGAGGTCGTCTATACTTTCACCGATGCCTCGAGCAACCAGGCTGAGTGCAAATTTACAGTCACGGTCACAGGTAGGATGGATGCAGGTGCTGTGAGATGCTACACGTTGCTCCTACCCCCCACCCCCTCCCTGCCCCCTTCCCTTCCCTGCCCCCACCCAAAAAAAATATTCTAATACAAAGCTTCTTCAAATTTTAGATTTACTACAGTACAACATGGGCCCATGTATACTACCGCATCAAAATATACATGAAGAATTTGAATTACCTTGTTTAGAAAATGACATCGACTTATAGAACACCGATTCTATTAAATGGATATAGAGAGTAGTATGAACACAATCAGATTGTTGAAAGCAACTTAAATTTGATGGCTTGTAAGTTTGAGGAAAACCTATTTAACTGTCAGGATAAGTGACCATTCCATGTAGAAATTGGAAAATAAATTCAGCCCACCAAGGTCCAGATATTCATGATTTTTTTGTTTTATAGAAATGAACCGAGTCTCTTCTTATAAATGCAATGATATTTGTTATCTGAATTTAATTTAACATGATAGACTGGTTCACTAACATATTCAGGTATTATGCACACACCAGCCTCGTAAAGCACGTCTTCTCCTGCCTTGCACAAATCAGTAGTCTTGTGATTAGAAAGATGGGTGGGTAGCTGTTGCTTTTTTGGGCAAATTTGGGGTTGCATTCAATAGCACTTGGGAAATGAGTATGAATTAAATATTTGTAAAGCGCGGTCTCTTTATTGTGGAGCTTCGCTCCCTAACTGCAGTCGTACGTTAGCATTTCCAAGACATATCCACATGTTTCGGCTGTGTGGTGGAGGGGTGATAAAATATTACCAGATCCGCTCATGTTAGCAGACAGTTAGACAATTCATGCAGATCATAAGTACTTGTGCTCTCACCCTCCATGCAGTCTTTTTCCCTCATTGTGGCATTCCCAATCTGTACTCACCAATGCACGGTTTAGAGCATCCTATGCTATTAGGATTAGACTTCATCTTGTTTGTATGTTTGTCACTGTCTGTATATGTTTGTTTCTATTTATCAATTTCACAGCTTTGCATGATGCTCAAATAGAAATGCCTTTGCCAGTAATGTACCGACACTCCCAAATATAATATATATGTAGTCATCATTTCATATGCATTAATACTTCATTGTATGAGTACAGAATACTAAATCTAATGGGTTAAAGCCATTTTTCTTGAGGAGATATATTGTAATATATCACACCTGAATTGCTTTACCTTTGGCCTCTCTAGTAGTGGACACAATGAGAATTGGAAATTTATACTTTCTCATAATAAAAGACATCATTTTGCAGTCTCCATTTGGAATTCATTGACAATGAATTTCATTCATTAGATTTGTTTACATTGTTTTGTATACTTGTGGTATAAAACCTTCGTTTGCATGCATTCCTCTTAAAAACTTGACTTAATATGATCAAATTCAAATTTTCCAGGATGTTTTTAATTGAGAAGGGTATGAAATATACTTAGGATGTGTTTTTCTGATTGATCACTGATACTGCTTTTTTTTTTTTTTAGATGGGGATAGCATAATGATTTGCAATTTACAGGTTTCTACATTGCTTAATATGTAGCCCCCTACACCATATGATTCAGAACCTCATTGCAATAAACAAAAAATGTGTTTCAAGGTTATCACATACTATTTCTTAACACACCTTCCCGATTCTTTGTTTTGTACTAATTTTCAGTATTTAAAAGAAAATAAGTGCTGAATTGAGTATAACATGTTTTAATGTTATCTTGACTTTGCCTTCTCTTTCATATCCACCATTCAGAGACCACGCCTTGTGATAGCAACCCCTGTCAAGAGGGCACACTATGTTTCTACAGCGCAGACACTTACCTCTGTCTTCCAGGTGCGCTCAAACATTAGACAACAAACCCCCCAAAACGGGGAGGAGAAATTCCTTTAAACACAAGTGATCTTACATGCAGTCTGTATTGCAAGGTGTATTTCAGTGCTGTCTGAAGTGTGCGTTTCTCTGCCCATGCATTTGTAGCCAGATTTGTGAGCAATTTCTATGACGATATGTAGATGGGTTATTTGGTTTGCAGATCCTGGACAAGACTCTTATACATTCTATGATAAATTAGTATGAGAGGGGTGAAGAAGCTATGATTAAGACCAATATAGCATTGAGAATTCAGAGAAGATAAGTTTCAAAAAGAAAGGAGAAAAGATTATTTACCCCATGGAATTTCATAGTGAAAATATTTGTTTAATTTTTTGTTATTCTACTGTAGTTTTAGGATTGAAATCCTTCATGATTATGCTCCTAGGATACATTGTACATTTAACGCTTATAAAAGTAAGTTTGTTGATATAATTGACAAAGAAGTGCAATTATATTGAACTATTAGGTGATGAAATTGAGTCACACTGGTTGGAAATAAATGCATGGCAGAAACTTACCTTCAGGGCGCAATGAAATGGGTTGAATAACGAGTTGAAGTGGAAATGTTTGTGTCTCATGCTTCAGATTTTTGTCAGTGTTCAGAGTGTGGATTTAAGTGTTTAAAAGTTTACAGACTGCAGTTTCATTTGGGAGACACATGTATTATTTTTTTTCTTGGATTTATTTGTCATGTATCATAACAACATTGTCTTGATCATTTCCGCTTGATAAACCCTTTCTTTCACTCCATTTGAAGCACCCCTGATTATTTTTTTTACTCTCTTCA
This sequence comes from Arbacia lixula, assembly GCA_963669155.1. NCBI lineage: Eukaryota > Metazoa > Echinodermata > Echinoidea > Arbacioida > Arbaciidae > Arbacia > Arbacia lixula. The sequence continues at coordinate 19,021,113 of OZ022581.1, forward strand.
TTTCCCGTTCTGTATTCTCTATCCTTCCTCCACCCTCTCTCTCCCTCCCCCCCCCCCTCCCCTGATAGCCCTCCTCAAGTCCTTTCACCCCTTACCACTTTATTCCTCCTCCCCTCTTTAAGTTCTTCACCCCCCTTAACTGTCCTCTACCACCCTCCCCTCTCCATCACTCTCCCTCATCTCCCTTTCCCCTCCAATTCCTCCCTTTCCCATTTTCTCCTTAAACCACTTCTCTCCTCTTCCTAACTCTTTTCCCCTTCCCATTTCTCCTTCCCTCTCTCCCCCTTCCCATCTGTCCCTCCCATTTCCACCTCTCTCTTCCTCCCTTCCCATCTCTCCCTCCCTCTTGAATCTTCCCCCCTTCCCCCCTTCCCATCCCCCTCCCTCTTCCCCCCTTCCCATCTCTCCCTATCTCTTCCCCTCCCCCTTCCCCCTTCCCATCTCTCCCTCCCCCTTCCCCCTTCCCATCTCTCCCTCCCCCTTCCCCCCTTCCCATCCCCCTCCCTCTTCCCCCCTTCCCATCTCTCCCTATCTCTTCCCCTCCCCCTTCCCCCTTCCCATCTCTCCCTCCCCCTTCCCCCCTTCCCATCTCTCCCTCCCTCTTCCCCCCTTCCCATCTCTCCCTATCTCTTCCACTCCCTCTTCCCCCCTTCCCATCTCTCCCTATCTCTTCCCCCCTTCCCATCTCTCCCTCCCTCTTCCCCCCTTCCCATCTCTCCCTATCTCTTCCACTCCCTCTTCCCCCCTTCCCATCTCTCCCTATCTCTTCCCCCCTTCCCATCTCTCCCTCCCTCTTCCCCCCTTCCCATCTCTCCCTATCTCTTCCACTCCCTCTTCCCCCCTTCCCATCTCTCCCTATCTCTTCCCCCCTTCCCATCTCTCCCTCCCTCTTCCCCCCTTCCCATCTCTCCCTATCTCTTCCCCCCTTCCCATCTCTCCCTATCTCTTCCCCCCTTCCCATCTCTCCCTCCCTCTTCCCCCCTTCCCATCTCTCCCTATCTCTTCCACTCCCTCTTCCCCCCTTCCCATCTCTCCCTATCTCTTCCCCCCTTCCCATCTCTCCCTCCCTCTTCCCCCCTTCCCATCTCTCCCTATCTCTTCCCCCCTTCCCATCTCTCCCTCCCTCTTCCCCCCTTCCCATCTCTCCCTATCTCTTCCACTCCCTCTTCCCCCCTTCCCATCTCTCCCTATCTCTTCCCCCCTTCCCATCTCTCCCTCCCTCTTCCCCCCTTCCCATCTCTCCCTATCTCTTCCCCTCCCCCTTCCCCCCTTCCCATCTCTCCCTATCTCTTCCACTCCCTCTTCCCCCCTTCCCATCTCTCCCTATCTCTTCCCCCCTTCCCATCTCTCCCTCCCTCTTCCCCCCTTCCCATCTCTCCCTATCTCTTCCCCTCCCCCTTCCCCCTTCCCATCTCTCCCTCCCTCTTCCCCCCTTCCCATCTCTCCCTCCCTCTTCCCCCCTTCCCATCTCTCCCTATCTCTTCCACTCCCTCTTCCCCCCTTCCCATCTCTCCCTATCTCTTCCACTCCCTCTTCCCCCCTTCCCATCTCTCCCTATCTCTTCCACTCCCTCTTCCCCCCTTCCCATCTCTCCCTCCCTCTTCTCATCCGTCTCCCCCCCTTCCCATCTCTCCCTCCCTCTTCCCCTGTATTCCTCCTTCTCATCTGTTCCCATGTCTCTCATACTCTTCATATTCTGTGTCTTCTGCTCCCTGTCTATTATACATCTCCAAGAATAAATCATCTTGCATGGGATCTCTCTTTGCACTGCTTCAAGCATCATCCATATAATTCATCCTCTTTCATTTATCTTGCCCTCTCCCTGAAAAAAACTCCCCCACCAGAAAGCAACAGTAGTTATGTTTTAAAGGGCAACCATCAAAATGCTGAAAGCTCCTTGACCCATTTTCTTTGGTATGTACATTCGGTTATACAAATGGAACATTGAACTTTTCTTCCATCACATCTCCATCCTAAATTCATGAGATCATTCATCCACAACCTTCTACTCAAAAGGACTGACCCTTCTTACATTTTGCAGTCTGTAAGCTTTTAAAATGGGTTCTAAATCTCAAATTAAACAAAATTGCAATTTAAACCAATACAATTAAAATGGTATATTTACAAGATCAAGAAAAACAAATATGTGTAGTAATATATAGGATAATTGTCTGAAGCATGTAACACAAAAGCGTCATATGACCAGTAATTTCACGACCACTATTTAACCCATTCAACCACTTTGCAGTACCGGTAACTGCATTATGATCCAACTCTCAAATGAAGGGCAAAAGTGCAACTATGCTAGCTATGACTGCAAAATATAATGACCTGCTACATTATTGCATAGGCAGTGATTAGCTGCAGTCCAACCATTGCAATGCACTCCTGAGATATTTTCTTTTGACTAAGTTTTGAAGAGAAGTAAACAAACGTTCATGTATTAAAAGAAAGTAGGTTCGTGCCAATACCCGTTCTTGTGTGTTGATTTTATTCCCGGTAATAAACTCCTCAACGTCTCTACAGGTACTGGTGAGCATGTTCCCAGCTCCCATGACAACTGATCCAAAAGTTCTTCCTTTGTCTTTCCCATTCCTGCTTTGCATGTTAACCAACCTTTAGACTAGAATAGTGTGTCTACCTGTGTCTATGTTGTCAAATCCTTGTTTGTTCCTTTGTCATTGTTGCCAGTCGATCCCTCATTCATGCCTTATTCTGATGATTATGTGTTGCATCTGTACCCTAAAGCTCTGTCATTTCAGATCTGTCAACGTGCACTGCACTGTCACAGGGAGCATTCTGTATAGAAGAATACAGGTTTATTTCACCTATTGAGCTAAAATGGATATCAAGTACAGTATCTGTTGATAGGCCAGGCATACCTTGGCAATATTCAAGACACAGCCTTGACATTACTATATATTCATCATGCTGCTGGTACCACCTGTGATTCTCTGCACTTAGTTACTGCAAAGCATATTAATTAGTCTATATATCATTTGCACATTTCTAGAATAGTCGGTATCATGCAGAATGTGTGTCTCATGTGTTTTGTTCTGCGTCTTTTGTTGCAGCTGAAGTAAAGTATATTTTGAGTTTCAGCAGGCTTGTCAAGTTTTTAGAATTGCTTTGCAATTAAATTTTTTTATTTAGTTTGCAGAGCATACAATATGCAAATTTAGTTTGATTATCTATCTTTACCGTAGTTTGGGGATAACAGTTATATATTTTATTGCTGTAACATTACTGCAATTTTAACATTGAGCAGATGCACGAACAGGTGAACAATCCAAAGTTTAACCATTAGGCAACTAATATGATGCAAAGGTGTATGACCTGTTAGAAGATTTCCATTATGTTGGTATTTCCAGAGAGGTGTAAGGAATGGAGTCAGCACGAAGTGTAATTTATTCCTACAGCAGTCGCGTGCATTGATATCACAATGGAATATTTGACGCGTTTGGCTCTTTGATCGAGGGAGATCCGCCGCCAAACAAGCATGACAAAATGTAGGATGCATTTTGAGGAATATATATTCTGTATGCGCAGAAGATTTCAGAACCACTTCATGAACTGAAGTGCATGTGCAGTAGTATTACATCTTATAAAGATACGATTCTGTGAATTTCAGATTATATTGTTGCTTCGTTTTTGTGATAAAAGGAGAATACTGTAGAAAACATGCCAGAGAAATGCCTCCATATCGCACATTTCCGAATCATATTTCCTTAAAAATATCTTGTAAATTGTTTATTGAGTGTTTAATCTTTCATGGAAACAATCTCAATTTCGTGTGCGGAGGTGTCCGGAAAAGTTACGGACCAAATTCTTTCTACAAGTTTTTTCAAAATTCCCCTTCGCTCACCCCAAAACTAATTCACAGTGTGTGTAAATAGATCAGCTACGAGCTCCCAGCGAAGGCTGAACGGTTGACATGCTTCTCAAAACAGATTGTCTTTTATTATTCAGAGGAAGGCACTACCTAATTAGAAATACAGCTAATTGTTTAAAACACCTGAATGTCTTGAATTGTTATGAGGCGGCGGACCTCATAGATCAAAGGAAGTCTATCCGAGCGCAGTCCATCCATGATAGGTCCATGGTATTTCTTGGTTTCATCAAAGAATAATGGCATGCAACACACCATATATTATATCGATTACTTAATTGTTACCTCAAATTAGAACAGTGCTTTACTAGTGTAGCACATTATCTTAAGTCTCCTGGTGGCACAAGTGTACACCATGCCACACAAACATCATACAAAGACATTGTCTGGTATTCAGTGAATTAATGCCTAAGACTCACTACTATCCCTCATCTCTCTTCACATCTTGCAGATACTACTGGTAGGAGGCGCAGAGAGGCAGATGAATCCCTAACAGGTAAGTGGTCACTCTGTATGATATTTACTCCTTAAATGGTCAGTGTTCGCCAACTACAATGTTGACTCCTTTAATGGTCAGTGGTGACTATCTATAATGTTGACTCCATAATTAGTGGTCAATATGTATGTTGAATCCCTGAATAGTGGTCACTTTAATGTTGACTCCCTAAATGGTCAGTGGTCACTATCAAGTAGACTCCCTAAATGGTCAGCGGTCACTATCATGTTGACTCCCTAAATGGAATATGGTCCCTATACTATGATGTTGACTCTCTGTTCTGTTCTTAACTGCCCAAATGGTCAGTAGTCACTATCTTTAATTTTGACCTATGTACATAACGACCACCTGCTTAAAGAGACCACATTTCTTATCTCCCTTGAGTATGTATGTGATAAATCTTTTTCCTCTTCTCAGCAGCAGATTGCCCCTGCATGCCTGGTGGTGAGTGCAAGGTGAATGAAGACGGCAACACGATGTGCGTGTGCAAGCCTGGCTTCACCGGAACTCTCTGCGAGAATGGTATGTAAAGGACAAGAAAATGATGGAATATGAAACATTACTATTGATTCAATATCATTAATTTTGTCCTCAGAATCACTCTGATATATTGAGTTTGTCCACAGCATGATTACGGTACAAGGAATAATTGAAATCACCCACTGTTGTGTTTCTGGGATAAAAATCAATGACTTTTTGACAGCATCAGAGTTATTTTGTGTTCCGTTTAGTTAATCTATGTTAAATATGTGTTCTAAGTTAACCCACACTTCTGAATATGGGCCACAGTCTTAAAATTGTTCTTGATATTTTGTTTTAGGCCATAAGTATTTTTTGATATTTTTCTTTTTCTTTTTACATTGTGTTATTGCTACACAGCCCGAACAAGCACCAGTCTATGTACTGATGTGGGTCTTGGTTAAGTGAGTGATTCAATCAATCAATGAATCATAAAGGCAAGAGGTCGCTTAATACAATTCTATAAGCTGTGTCTGTCCTCTATATACATCATATACAGACATAAACCAAATGCCTTTCTCTCTTTTTTTCACTGATGCAGAGATTCTTATCTTGGATCCGTGCCTGCCCAACCCCTGCGGCAACAATGGAACATGCCGCCATACCCCCCGTGGTAGCAGCATGGCCTACTCCTGTGACTGTCCCATTGGCTGGACCGGCAAGCACTGCCAGACAGGTACGCTAGATAGCTTGAAGAGAAAGTCCACCATGAAGTTAAGATGGTTTTAATCAAAGCAAAAACCTCAAAGAAACTTTTAACTGGTGGTTTGTTGAAAAAATTTTGAATGATAAGAAAGTTATGATTTAATTAATTTTTCATTTTGTGACGTCACATGTGAGATACTCTTCCATATTTTGTTGATTCCATAAATCCCTCTTTCACTGGTTCTTGATTAAGGAATAAATTTGTTCCATAAAGATATGTGTGTAAGAACTCAAGAGGAAGCATCCAATGATGTATCAAATGCACAGCTAAAATGTTATTTATCGTTTGGGGAAAATGAAAATGTAAAAAAAAAATAGTACACAACATATGAAAAAGCATTTCGCACGTGAAGTCACAAAATTACACTTTTAAAAATGCATTAATTTCTTATATCCTTTGACAGATTTTTGTCAAATCTTCACAAAATGTCTATTTTAAGATTTTGCTTTTATTAAACCAACCCAATTTAAGGGTGGACTTTCCTTTAAGGCTGGGTTCACGAGCAATCGGTTTGCCGCGGCTGTTCAAAGTCTGCTATTTGATGCCAATGTGCTTTGTCTGCACTAGCAATCAGATCGTGGCAGCCGCATTTAGCAGTGTGCACATGGCAAAGTGGCCTGTTCCTTTGTGGGAGGTAAACCGTAAGAAACCATGTGACTGCATGGCCTGCTGGGAGATGACAGACATTGGTGGCAGCAAACAGCTTTTGTGTGAGCGTACCTATTAGTTTACTTACAAATAAACGACTGCCGTTAAACTATATGGTTTCACCTTTCATTTTACGACGACCAGACCATCACTTATGACCTATGACATGATTCTCATTTTTATCTGGTTTCCCATCTCCAGCTTTCCTGCAATATTGTAGTTATGATCAGACCATGACCTCTGACCTGTATCACTTTCCCCATCCCCACCTTCCGTGAAACATAGTGATGACCAGACCATGGCCTATGATCTTTGACATGATTCTTATGTGTGTCTATCTAGTTTCCCATCTCCAGCTTTCCTGCAGTATTGTAGTGATGACCAGACCGTGACCTCTGACCTATGACGTCATCCTCATGTTTATGTATCTCTCTCCCCATCTCCAGCTTCCCTGCAGGGACTCGGCAACGACCAGACCAAGATGACCCATGAGTTGGAGAGCGTCCTGAAGCATCAGACCTGGCTATCCGTGGCCTTCCTCACCGGCTGCTTCGTGCTCATCATCTCCGTCATCCTCCTGATCGTTGGCCTGGCCTGCCTCATCCCCCGCTACCGGACAATACGCACCGGCAAGGCAGCGCTCGATGAGGTCACCCTCGTCCAGTAACCTTGAGGGCGCCCTCCGCTGAATTATTTCTGTGCGTCGATGAGCGGGATTGAATCTTCTTTGTACAGACTTTCCTTGATTGGGAGTGTTTTCACAGACTGAAGAGAAAGAGAAATGAAGTAGTACAGTGTAATAGCTGTACCTGTTGCATCAGGAGGATTATTTACAGATTTCGTGTGTGATTCTGGTAGCTTTCTTTTTAAACTGATGCACAAAATGAAATTTCATGTGATACCAAAATACACATACATGATTTGCATTCTTCTTGTGTTGCAGTGGTAAAGATGATGATGTAGTTTGTGAGGGAAGTTTTCTGCAGTTTAGTGATGAAAGGTTTTTGGTGTATTTGGGCAAATTGTGAATTTCCAAATGTGTCGATGGAATGACAGGTAGTCTGTATGATGCGGGTTATCATCCTTATTATGCATTTTATTTGCATATTTATATAACATAGAAAGTGTTCTTTTTCTACTTACAGTGCACAACTAATTTTTTCTTAGATTTTCTTAATTCTTGTCTAGTGGTTAGATATCATATACTATACATTCTTCGTATAGATTTTCTTGAAAACGTAATTGCATAAACCTTTTTACGTTGTATTACTTTATGATTTAGTGAGTGATTTGACGTTATCACTATACCTTGCAACTGTTAAAACAACTGAAATTGTAGGCTCTTGTAGGAGTTTTGCTTGATACTTTCTATCTAGAAGCTGCTTCTAGCATGACTCTCCAAGCACCATGGCTGCTCTATCAATGGAGATTTGTATGTCAGTCAAATGGTATTTCATTGCTTACATATTATACATATAGCATGTCGCGGCCCAGTCATGTAAGTCACCCTACATGTCTCGTTTTATTTGCTTCATACAGCTTAATATTTTTCTTATCCCTATGTTATTAAAAAATGTCATGTATCTTACAATATGCAGCTTTTCATGTTTTAAATCAAATTATCATGATTCAAAGAATCAGATGTATTTTCAAATTTGAAATTTGACATGTCAAATAATTTTTGGTAGGATCTTGCATGTGTTGTGTGCTACACTTCTTTTCTGTAATATTTGCACTATATGTCTTGATTAAAGGTAGTCTGACAGATTTATTTGTCCTTGGACCTAACGTCAATGAAATCTCAAAGTCTGTGTGGGTATTTTCTTTTCCAACTCTTGTATTAAAGGTGTGGTTCACCCTGAAATTAAGTTCAGAAACATATTAGTGAAGGTGTGATGAAAATCCATCAAAGGAAAGGAAAGTTATGATCTTTTGAAATTCAAATTTGTGATCACGTGGGAGGTGGTCTTCCATTTTTTGTGTGCTGTATGGTTTCATAAAATGCTGTTTTTCCATAGAGGTATGTGTGTAAAAACATTTTTCGAATGATGTATCAAATGCACAGGTAAAATGATACATATCATTTTGAGAAAATAGACATTTTTTCAAAAGAAATTGTACATAACTTTATGGGATAGCACATTGCACGTGACGTCACCAAATCAAAACTTTAAAACAGAATTTTCTCATCCTTTGACAGATTTTCGTCAAACCTTCACTATTATGTTACTGTCATGTTTCTGCTTTTATTTAAACAAAATTATTTTTTTCAGGGTGAACTATCCCTCTAACCCTTTGAGTGTGAGGTTGCCCATAATGTGAAAATGTGAGATCAAGGAGAAGAGAAGGAGGAGAAAGAGAGGAAGAGGGGTTTCTAAGGTGTTTGAACTCTCGCACATTCTGTCATACACACAATCCCATTAAGGGAAGGAAAACGGAGAAATGTAGAAGAGAGATAGAGGAAATGAGAGTAAAAAAGAGATTAAATGGAGTAAACATACACTATTAGAAGAGAAAAGGAAATGGGAGAAGTGAAAAAATGAGGAAGGCCAAGAGAAATTGGGAAATAGAGAAGAGAGGAAATTATATTTTAAAAAGGGCATTTAAAAGAGGGAGAGATAGTGAATAGAGGGATGCAGAAAGGGAGGGAAAGAAGAGAACAGGTAAAATGTATCAAGGCACATACACACTACAAAAACACGCACAAACCCATTAAATATTAAATGCTCTGACATACACATGGCAGTGTTTTGAAATAATTATAAACTATGCAACAGTAAAATCTTAAATATGAAATTAGAGTTTACTTTTGTGAAGATATGCACAATGAATTCTCCATGTTGCATTTATTATGAGAAAATCGACCCATATATGCATCGCACAGAGATATGGGAATTTGTAGTCATGTCCACTTCCGGTTTCGTACACTAGCAAATAAGATTGGAAGCAGACATGACTCCAAACAAAATTTGAATGCGGCTATGCGGTGCATTATGGGTCGACTTTCGACCCTTCTGGACATTGAACCCTGGTTCATACGAAGTAAACCCGCAGAGGTGGAATATTCAACCCTTGTCGAGATTGGGGTGCTTAACGCAAAACACCTTTATTTCTTAGAGTATAGGAGATTGCAATCAAGCAAGTCATAAAGGTCCGATAGGTAGGAGATTGCATTCAAGCAAGTCATATAGGTCTGGTAAGTAGGAGATTGCATTCAAGCAAGTCATATAGGTCTGATAGGTAGGAGATTGTATTCAAGCAAGTCATATAGGTCCGATGGGTAGGACATTCCATTCAAGCAAGTCATATAGGTCTGATAGGTAGGGGATTACATTCACGCAAGTTATATAGGTCCGATGGATAGGACATCCCATTCAAGCAAGTCATACAAGTCCGATAGGTAGGAGATTGCATTCAAGCAAGTCTTATAGGTCCGATAGGTAGGAGATTGCATTCAAGCAAGTCATATAGGTCCGATAGGTAGGAGATTGCATTCAAGCAAGTCATATAGGTCTGATAGGTAGGGGATTACATCCACGCAAGTTATATAGGTCCGATGGATAGGACATCCCATTCAAGCAAGTCATACAAGTCCGATAGGTAGGAGATTGCATTCAAGCAAGTCTTATAGGTCCGATAGGTAGGAGATTGCATTCAAGCAAGTCATATAGGTCCGATAGGTAGGAGATTGCATTCAAGCAAGTCATATCTAGGTCCGATAGGTAGGAGGTTCATGTAGCAAGTGAACATGAAAAGTGCGCTTTATTAGAGTCGATCAACCCGACCGTTTTTAAATATTTCTTATTCCCAATGATTCTACGAAAGATTTTAAAGTCAGCTCCCAGTTGTGTTATCCCTGTTATCACTAACAGCAGTATATATTCCATGCGAAGGATCAGTTCACTACTCCAGGCAAATGTTCGATAATTTGATTCAGGATATAATAGATATTTGTAGCAGATTTGATATGCCTTTTTGTCTTGTTGTTGATTTTAATGCCAGAACAGGAGTCTTGGGGGATTTTATAGAAGTTGATGAGTTTTTAACAGATTTTACTGACTTGGCTAGTGATGAAAATGTTGATGTCCGTTCTGTATTGCAAGAAAGTGGACATTCTACACGAAAATGTAATATGGATGGTGAAGTAGATACAGTAATAATGGAAAGTAACTTATTGACATTTGTCAAAGTTTTGATTTCAAAGCTGGAATGGTATATTTGGAGAGGATAAAAATACAATGTATAGGTCAATTATCTTGTTATAACAAAAATGCATATATGGTGGTTGTAGCACTGTCAACTATGCATTAGTTTCTTACACGCTTTTTGATCACATATGTGAGTTTTAGGTTGATACTTTTGATTAATGTTTCTCAGATGTACATTGCCCTCTAATTACCTTGCCACGACCACACAAAGCTGAGACAGCGTGTGATAGCACTATTGGTTCTATTACAGCTGTCAACATTAGACCAGGTCACTCAGCATTTCGGTGGTCTCAAGATAAGGCTGAAGAATATATGCAAAATGTTGGTACGTCTCTTACCAATTTATCCGACGGTCTAAATTGTCTCAATAAGGATGTCAACATTGTGAGTGTTGATGTTTTTTGCTTAAAACTCAATACAGTTTTTGTCAAAGCTGCAACATACGCAGGTATGTGTTATTGGATTATTCCTTGCCAGACTGCTCACAAAAAGTGTGAAACAAATCAACCTTGGTTTGACCGTGAGTGCCAAATTGCTCGAAGGAAATATTTCACACTGGAAAATAGATTAAAGGGCAGGGCTGGTGCAGGTCCAGACTCTGGTGTCAGTCTTGACGATGAAAGGAAGACTTACAAAAAGTTGTTGAGATATAAGAGGAGATTATTTACAACGACGTTAAATAAAAGCTTTATACGTTCTTTGACGAAAAATAATCCCTCTGAATATTGGTCAATATTAAAGAAAGGTGAAAGAAAAGCTCCTATGAGTGATAAAGTTCCATTAAGTGGATCACTTTAAACTCCTTGGGAATAGAAATAATGTTCCAGTCTCAGATAGCTCACGGAGAATTCGCACATTCAGCCATTTTCAAACATCGCTGATTATGACAATGACATTTTGAATATTCCAATTACTGTGGAAGAAACCTTGATGATCATTTAGAATTGAAAAATGGTGAGGCCTCTGGTATTGATTTAATGAGGAATGAATTTTTGAAAAATTGCCCGTCTTCTGTCATTATTTTTTTCTCTGTTTAATGTAGAAAGTGAAGTAAACCCTTCTGATTGGTGTGTTGACTTTATATTCCAATATCTAAGAATAAGGGTGATGTTAAAAACCCTGACAACTATAGAGGTATAACCAAGTTAAGCTGTTTAGGGAAATTGTTCACTTCTATTCTTAACCATAGAATCACAGGATATCCACAATTGGTGAGGAACAAGATGGTTTTCGTTCAGGTTACTCAACAACTGATCACGTACAGTATCTACACTGAAATGTACAGCGAATAAAAGCGTTTATATTGTGCATTCATTGATTACAAAGAACCTTTTGATTTGGTCGATAGATCCTCCTTTTGGTTGAAAATGTTGGAATCAGCTGTAAATGGAAAAGTTTTCACTGTTTTCAAAAACATATATGGTTATGCCAAATCTTGCGCAAGTGTAAAGGGGAACCGTCAGACTTCTTTTCATGCAACATAGGGGTACGGCAAGGAGAAAATCTGTCTCCGCTTTTATTTGCGTTGTTTTAAAACGATTTTGATAAACACATTGGCAGATTGTATAGCGGTCTCCATTCGTTATCTGCTTTGGTAGATGCATATGTAAATGAAGCGATCGAGAGGCTTTTTCTAGACTATTCTACTTATGCCGATGATACCCTCATTTCGCTGAAAATCCAAAGGGGCTTCAAATTGCATTGCATGGAGTTGAGGAGTACTGCTTGAAATGGCAACTTCAAGTAAATACCAGTACAACAAAAATTGTAATTTCCTCAAGAGGAAAAGTGAGGAAGGTACAATCATTCATTAAAGGAGAAGAGTTGGACATTGTTTGTGATTTTGTTTATTTAGGAGTGAAATTCAACTACAATAGCAGCTTCAAATTGAAATTTGCTGATATCTTTAAACAGTACTGGAAAGCTTCAATATGGAGTTCCTGTAGTCAATTATAGAATGTTTAAAGGCCGATTGGAACTGGAAGAGTATTGTTTCTTAATAGTAAAGATGATACTACACTGTTGGTCATAAAGGTGGAATAAAATATTTTTGAATAAAAATCGACAGTTTCGTTGGTATTTGAAAGGCTACGCGTATACAAAATGGTAATTGAGTGATTACATAATGTTTCCCCATTACACAGGTGACATTATAACATGAGAAATTTGGATTACGTAATAAATTCTTTTGTTGTAGACTATAAAAGCCTATGCATATGATATTCTGTCCCTTTCCCTGATTTATTAGCACTGTGTATAAGAAGGTTGCATTTTTTCGAGTTCCTTGTACCGTTTGAAATAAAAATCGGTAGAGACGTTCCCTGGACTATGCCTGGTCCAACGGCAACAGCAATACGCGAAAGAGTGGTAGCACTGCGACAGGAGGGCTACAAGCAGACTGATATCGCAGAATAGGGATATCACAGAGTGCAGTCTCTAAGATCCTGAAACGTCAACGTGAGGCGGGGAATGTGCGGCCACGGAAATCTCCAGGACGTCCCAGATTGACCACAAGAAGAGATGATCGCCAACTGTTGAATTTCAGCCGCAGAAACCGGAAATTGCCCACGAGCCGTCTTCGTCGCTTGTGGAGGAGATATCATGGGATCAACGTTTCCCGGTCAACCGTTAATCGCAGATTGCTCCAACATGGTTACCGAGCACGACGGTTGACCAAATGTCCACGCCTGTCTGTTCGCCACAGAGTAGCTCGTCTTCTTTGGGCTAGGGAGCACAGAAGGCTTTCATCCAGGACATTGGCAACATGTGGTCTTCACGGACGAGAGCCGGTTCATCCTTGACCGAAAGGATGGGAGACAACGAGTTCGTCGATTAGCCGGGGAAAACCTTCGCGATGAATGTATCCACGAGACGACTCAAGGCGGAGGCGGCTCAGTGATGATATGGGCCGGCATCCATTATGGAGGGAAAACGCCACTGGTGGTTCCGGACGGAAACGTCAACGCCGCCGCCTACAGGGATATCTTGGAGTTCCACTGTCTTCCATATGCAAGACGAGTGTATGGGCACAATTTCCGACTGCAGGATGACAACGCTAGACCGCACAGGGCCGCTGCAGTAAGGGAATTCCTGGAGGCAGAGGGCGTCGTACAGTTGCCATGGCCAGCTTGTTCGCCGGATATGAACCCCATAGAGCATGCATGGGATGCCCTAGGCCGAGCCATCAACGACAGAGAGCCCTGATAGCAGAGACTGGTAAAAATCACGTCAATTTTACGTCTTTTGGAAGTCGTGTCTTACGTCTTTATGACGTCATATACATGACGTCTTAAAGACGCGACTTTGCAACAGCTCACGACGTCAAAAAAGACGTCATATTTTTACGTCATTTTGACGTCGTTTCGGTTAAAATACGACGTTTTTAAGACGTCTTTTAAACACGAAAATGCTGTTTAAATGACCGAAAACTGGTAAATATCACGTCTTAATTACATCTTTTTTACGTCGTGTCTCACGTCATTATGACGTCACATAATGTCGTCTTTACGACATCGTAAAATGACGTCTTAAAGACGCGACTTTGCAACAGCACACGACGTCAAATAAGACGTCATATTTTGACGTCATTGTGACGTCACATAATGTCGTCTTTACAACATCGTAAAATGACGTCTTAACGACGTCACAAAATGACGTCGTAAAGACGCGACTTTGCAACAGCACACGACGTCAAATAAGACGTCATATTTTGACGTCATTGTGACGTCACATAATGTCGTCTTTACAACATCGTAAAATGACGTCTTAACGATGTCATAAAATGACGTCTTAAGGACGTCACAAAATGACGTCGTAAAGACGCGACTTTGCAACAGCACACGACGTCAAATAAGACGTCACATTTTCACGTCATTATGACGTCACATAATGACGTTTTTACGACATTATAAAATGACGTCTTAGTCACGTCTTAAAGACGTCATTGACGTAATGTTTATGACCTGTATGAAAAAAATTATAATGGAGTGATATAATCTCACATGACTAATCATACATACACACATGCACATACATGTATTACACATATCCTAACCTTACTATACTCTAACCCTATCCTATCCTATTCCTATCCTATGCCTATCCTGACCATCAGCACACTCACTTTATATAGTAGTCCGGTAATATGGATCACAAAATATTGGTTAGTACAACTAAAGATTAATATTTTGTTGTAATTATTGTTGTCTGCACTCAATTTGGTGGCATTTCCTTTTTAATGTCTAAACTTCAAAACATTTACTGAAATGTATGCTTAAATATTCCTTTTGTCTAGTTATATGACAATTAATCTATTCAAAAGTACAAAAATATGACACAAGTCAATACCCCTATTGCAGGCATGAATATTCATTAGCCTCTCAGCTGTTTTTCAAGTTTTTCAAGTTTTCCATGCACATGTAGATAACATACTGCGCCAGTTGGGTGAACAGTAATTGCTTTAAGTGAAAGTAATCAACTACTGGTATAAATTCAGGTTAGGCTTAGGATTAGACCGAGATAGGATGGGATTAGGATTAGTTGGTCTTTTAAAGACGTCATAATGACGTGAATATTACATCATATTGCGGTCATGCAACAAGTAGAGATGTGTTGGTCATTTAAACACATCATATTGAGATTTTAACATTGGCGTTGATATGATGACATTTAAATAATGACATAAACCTTACATTATACTATGGTCATACAAGAAGTCAGTATTTATTGGTCATGGGAATAAATCTTATCGACATCGTAATATTGACGTAAACTTAGAAAGGCGCTAAATTTATTTCTGTTTAGTTGGAGAAAATTAGTGTTTTTGAATTACACACATATATATATATATATATATATATATGTCTCTGTTTATTGATCAAATGTATTTCTTAGGTAGAAGAGTAATCTCTATAGGTCATAAAAATGCAATTTAGAAGAATTCTGCATAGCATGTATTTTACATAAATTTTCATATCTTATCAATCTTTATAATTTAGCAATATTTAGTAACACTATTCAACCTGTACATGGGTATACTGAATACAGCAATTCGAAGACGTGAAATGTTATGTTCATCGATATCATTTACTTCAGTTGAATGTAGATGTAGAGTACAGGTTGACAAGCAATAAATATTACAACATTGACAAATCAATGGGTGCAGATCCATGATGTCATAATATTCATTAGGGGTACCATAAACTGTTGTAAAGGCAGCTCAATAGAGCAGAATGTCACTTTTTGTCAGATAGCTGTGCTGGACGCATGGTGCACAACAGTGGAACGTGTAGACTGATAGTGATTTAATGGTTGGTGCAGTCAATTCATGTGTGGCTCACAATCACTTTCTGGAGCAGATGCGTGTTTACCCTGTTCTACACTGGGGACCACCATGGTCCCATCCATAATGTGATTTGCTACATCGTTTCACATTGTTTTTATGTGAGCTTTTATCTTCTCCTTCACATCTTCGGTTCTAATGACCACTTCTCTTTTCCAGTCTGGGTTGCTGCTGTTTGACCTAACAGACTTAATGATGTTGGTTCCTTTTCTCTCCAGTGCAAAGATGCTGTGAAATGCGGCTGAACACACTTCAACTCCTCCCCCACTCTGCGTTCGGTATCTGCATCAGAAAAGGGAGGGGGTGGGGGTGGAAATAAGAAAGAAAATAACTCTACTGCAATGAAAAGAGCAATTATAAAGAAAAAAAGAAAACATGAGAAAGACATCACCCATTAAAAAGAAAAGAAAAAAATCACTGTAAGAAGACTGAAATGTTTAAGCAATCAGTACATAATTTGAAAATATTAAGTCATGCATGAAAAGGGTAACCTAGCTGGCAATTAAAATGCAACAATTGATTTTCTTTTACAAAACACAGATCCTGCTCGCCACATGCCCTATGAGCTTTCTTGAGCGATGTCTCTCATTACTTATGAATAGATGGTGTCACGATTGCAGGTCTATAGTTCACCATGCATTTTCCAGCCCATGTCTGTGTATGAATTTGCCAATGCAGATCACCTTATACTTGTCCACAACTATGTCTCGTTTTTTATGGTTTTGTTCATGAATTAGCAGCTTAAATTCCACAGAATTCGATAAAGGTTAGGATCAGGACTAGATTAGGGTCATGGTATGGGAAAGGTAGGGTTCAGTGAGGTTAATATGTGATTTAAAACCAATTTTATGGCGCAAAATTTGCAAAACCTAACGTTTGTTCTTTCATCTCAGCTACCACACAGGTTTCAATGGCTTTTCAATAAGCGCGCACAACCTCAGTAGTACCCGTGTCCTATTAAGTATAAATTCCCTAAGAAAAGTATAAATTATGCATTAGTGGAAGATTTTAAAAAGAAAAATCCATTCATTTCTTTTCTAATACTTACATAGAATGTGGGAATGTAGCTACATTCTCTTTTGGGCTTGTCAGATCCTTGGCAACGTATGACTACATGTAGGCTGCCTTAGAATGATGCTTAGAATGGTGCTGCTATGAACGCATCTTGACGCTCTTGGTTGGAATCCTTAAAGAACTCAGGAAAATGTCACAATGTCCCACTTGTCAAGGATTGCTGCTTTGCACATGTTGCAATAGCTGTGTGATGGATGACAGCATCCGACGGCTGGCCGTTAACTGGAATTTGAATAAAACACAACAAATTATAATTACCAAAATACAGCAAAAGCATTCATGATCCTAGTTAGAGCAAATTTACTTTTGTAACCCCCGGGACTACTCCTGCACAGCGAGAGCACCCTGAGGGCTCGCCATCATTCAGACTACTGTGTAATCGACCTGTGCATATGAATAAATTACTCATGTGCAATACATTTATCACATATGAATGACTATGCAGCTCGCTCACTGCGTCAGCGGGCTGGTTGCAGTAAAGTAAGATGTTGTTATTGACAAGGTAGGCCCTACTACGCACAGTTTACAGTTGCGGGTATTGCAGAATACTAATTGAACTATAATGCATCTTTGCTTGATTAATTTAATCAATTCTATTCTCTCCAACATCTATTTCGCATTTAAGTCAACAAACAACTAATGAAATATAGGCCAGCATTAGCAACAGTTGTGACAGTAACACAGACAGTACGTGTATTTCACAATCCCAACACCAAATTACACACATGGGACTGACAAATTATGCCAATGAACTCACCCTTACTACTGTTTCACTTCGGACTTCTTTCATTCAGTCTTTTCCTGGGGATTTTGATATATCAGCAAGCTCTGAAGTCTTTCAAGCCATGATGACGTCGCAAGAACATAAGGACCAGGTATTTGAGACGTGAGACAATCTATGCGCGCTCCTAGCTTGACACCGGCGACTACATCGCTACATGTAGTAATATGAGCAGCGACTAAATTAGGGTGGATGATGGTATGTCCGAAGGGTCAAATCAAAGAGGGGGTTATAAAATAATGTTACATCATATTTTATTAATTTGTTTGTAAAGACGTTACATCTCTACTTGTATCCCTACGTATGTTTATTTGGGCTTTCATTTTTTTTTCTCCTCATGTTTGTATTTTGTATGTTACGTTTTTAAAAGGTTGACTGCATGTATACATGTGTTTTTTCTTATGCGAAATGAATTAAATAAAGACGTCGTAATGTAGTCGTCTGTACGACGTATGACAAATTTATGACCAATTTAGACCGTCTTAAAGACGTCATTCCGCTATCAGGTTTAAAGAAACGTCGATGTCCCATTTGTAAAAGTCATAAAACTCGGCAGGATCGAATCACATGTGTAATATCGATGACCTATGTGAAATATCAGTGAAACATGGTCCTCATGCATATAGCTTCAACGGTCTCTAGGCTATAGGTCTGAGACAACGGCCAGCGCATAAAACCTCAAAATCTAGCGATTGCCATAATTTTGCTTTAAGTTCTATTATTTGAGGGAAATTCCTGATGTGGTATCTACTTGCATTTACCATGGTTTGTACCTCCCCCCCCCCAAAAAAAAAAAAAAAAAAAAATGACATGCAACATGGACATACTGTTTTTAAATAGGCGTTATTTTGCCACCATTTTGTCATTGATCATTTAATGGTCTTATAACACGGACACATTTTGGGAATGAAAGGCGTAAATTTTTATGACAGATGACAGATTAAGATCATTTTCGTAACATATATAGTGGTGAAAAATTAATGTAAGATTTTGGGATAATTCTTATAAAACGTCATCACATCTTCATAATCATAATATGGTTGCGCTAATAAGTGAAATTTTACTGTCATTTTTATATGTCGTATTTATATTCTGCTCGTACAATACCTGATTTTTTTTTATCATTCAAAGACGTCATTATATCGTCGCACCATAGTCATGATATGGTCGTTCAACAAATTGGATTTTTTTTTCATTTATATAAGTCATTATGACGTCATAACTTAGTCATAATATTCATGGAAAAAGAGGGTTGTCTCTGGTTACTGTTCGACTTCATTATGATGTCGTATGAAAGTCAGATTTTTAAGAGATTTGTTTGATCATTTATAGAAATCATTTTTACATCATAATTTAGTCATTATATATGGTCGTGCATATTAAAAGTGGGATGTTTTTGGTCATAGACGTCATCATGATATCGTATACGAGTCAGATTCTGTTCCGTATACAGTGTAATAAGATTTGGTCATTTATAACGTCGCAATTTAGTCATGATATGGTTATGCAAAAAGTGAGATGTTTCTGGTCACTGTTAGACGTCATTATGATGTCGCATGAAAGTCAGATTCTGGTCATACAAAAGAGAGTTGTTTGATCATTTAAAGACGGAGTTTCAGTGACGTCGTAACACAGTCATAATATGGTCGGGCAAAAAAGAGTAAGATTTGGGGTCATTTAAAGACGTAATTTTGACGTATAGTCAGATTCTGGTCTTACGATAAGAGATGTGTTTGATCATTTAAAGACGTCATTTTGATGTCGTAACGTAGTCACAATAAAGTCGTGCAAAGAAGCAAGATTTTGGTTCATTTAAAGACGTAATTATGACGTTGCACTTGAGTCAGATTCTGGTCGTACAATAAGATATTTCTTTGTTCATCTAAAGACGTCAACATTGCGTCTTAAAATAGTCCAAATGTGGTCGTGCAAAAAGTGAGATTTTTGGGTCATTTGTAGACGTCAGTATGACGTCGTATTTAAGTCAGATTTTGGTCGTACAATACATGATTTGTTTGGTACGTCATTCAAAGACGTCATTATGATGTCGTTATATATTCATGATATGGTCATGCAGGAAGTGGGATACGTCATTAAGATGTCGATCGAATGAAACTCAGATTCTGCATGGTCATACAATGAAAAATTTTGATCATTTAAAGACGTAATTTTGACGTCGTAATACAGTCATAATATGGTCGGGCAAAAAAGAGTAAGATTTAGGGTTATTTAAAGACGTCCTTCTGACGTATTATAGTCAGATTCTTGTCTATAGATAAGAGATGTCTTTGATCATTTAAAGACGTCATTTTGATGTTGTAACGTAGTCATAATAAAGACGTGCAAAGAAGTAAGATTTTGGTTCATTTAAAGACGAAATTATGACGTTACATTTGAGTCAGATTCTGGTTGTACAAAAGGGGATTCTTTGGTCATCTAAAGACGTCAACATGGCGTCGTAAAATAGTCAAAATGTGGTCGTGCAAACAGTGAGATTTTTGGATGATTTGTAGACGTCAATATGACGTCGTATCTAAGTCAGATTCTGGTCGTACAGTACATGATTTGTTTGGTCATTCAAAGACGTTACTATGATGTCGTTATATAGTCATGAATATGGTCACGCAGAAAGTGGGATACGTCTTTAAGATGTCGATCGAATGAAAGTCAGATTCTGGTCATACAATGAAAAATTTGATCATTTAAAGACGTAATTTTGACGTCGCAACACAGTCATAATATGGTCGGGCAGAAAAAGTAAGATTTGGGGTCATTTAAAGACGTCATTCTGACGTTGTATTATAGTCAGATTCTGGTCGTACGATAAGAGATTTTTTTGGTCATTTAAAGACGCCATTTTAATGTCGTAACGTATTCATAATAAAGTCATGCAAAGAAGTACGATTTTGGTTCATTTAAAGACGTAATTATGACGTCGCATTAAAGTCAGATTCTGGTCGTACAATAAGAGATTTCTTTGGTCATCTAAAGACGTCAACATGGCGTCGTAAGATAGTCAAAAAATGGTCGTGCAAAAAGTGAGATTTTGGGGTCATTTGTAGACGTCAATATGACGTCGTATTTAAGTCAGATTCTGGTCGTACAATACATGATTTGTTTGATACGTCATTCAAAGACGTCATTATGATGTCGTTATATAATCATGATATGGTCATGCAGGAAGTACGTGGGATACGTCATTAAGATGTCGATCGAATGAAACTCAGATTCTGGTCATACAATGAAAATCTTTGATCATTTAAAGACGTACTTTGACGTCGTACCACGGTCATAATATGGTCGGGCAAAAAAGAGTTAGATTTAGGGTTATTCAAAGACGTCATTCTGACGTTGTATTATAGTCAGATTCTGGTCTAAAGATAAGAGATGTGTTTGATCATTTGAAGACGTCATTTTGATGTCGTAACGTAGTCATAATAAAGTCGTGCTTAGAAGTACGATTTTGGTTCATTTAAAGACGTAATTATGACGTTACATTTAAGTCAGATTCTGGTCGTACAATGAGAGATTTCTTTGGTCATCTAAAGACGTCAACATGGCGTCGTAAAATAGTAAAAAAATGGTCGTGCAAAAAGTGAGATTTTGGGGTCATTTGTAGACGTCAATATGACGTCGTATTTAAGTCAGATTCTGGTCGTACAATACATGATTTGTTTGATACGTCATTCAAAGACGTTATTATGATGTCGTTATATAATCATGATATGGTCATGCAGGAAGTACGTGGGATACGTCATTAAGATGTCGATCGAATGAAACTCAGATTCTGGTCATACAATGAAAATCTTTGATCATTTAAAGACGTACTTTGACGTCGTACCACGGTCATAATATGGTCGGGCAAAAAAGAGTTAGATTTAGGGTTATTCAAAGACGTCATTCTGACGTTGTATTATAGTCAGATTCTGGTCTAAAGATAAGAGATGTGTTTGATCATTTGAAGACGTCATTTTGATGTCGTAACGTAGTCATAATAAAGACGTGCATAGAAGTACGATTTTGGTTCATTTAAAGACGTAATTATGACGTTACATTTAAGTCAGATTCTGGTCGTACAATGAGAGATTTCTTTGGTCATCTAAAGACGTCAACATGGCGTCGTAAAATAGTCAAAAAATGGTCGTGCAAAAAGTGAGATTTTGGGGTCGTTTGTAGACGTCAATATGACGTCGTATTTAAGTCAGATTCTGGTCGTACAATACATGATCTGTTTGGTCATTCAAAGACGTCATTATGATGGCGTTATATGGTCATGATATGGTCATGCAGAAAGTGGATACGTCTTTTAAGATGTCGATCGAATGAAAGTCAGATTCTGGTCATACAATGAAAAATTTGATCATTTAAAGACGTAATTTTGACGCCGTATTATAGTCAGATTCTGGTCGTGCGATTAGAGATTTGTTTGGTCATTTCAAGACGTGAACATGACGTCGTAAAATAGTCGTAATATTGTTGTTAAAAAGTGGGATTTGTTAGGTCATTTTATGACGTCATTATGACGTCGTAACATAGTCATCAACTGGTCGTGCAAAAGTGGGATTTGTTTGGTCATTTAAAGAGGTAATTATGACGTCGTTACACAGTCATAATATGGTCAGGCAAAAATGTAAGATTTTTTGGTCATTTATTGACGTCATTATGACGTCATAATATGGTCGCCTTTACGACGTACGACGTGTTGACGAGTTTATGACATATACACGACGTCTTTACGACGTCAGTCTGCTATCAGGGAGGTCATTCCTCAAAATCTGCAGGAGTTGGCAGATGCTCTGAGGGAAGAATGGGACGCTATGCCTGTTGACGTCATCAACAAGCTAGTGGACAGCATGCCACGACGTCTGCATGCGCTGGTTCGTGCCAGGGGTGGACATACCCGATACTAGTGACTGAGTAAGAACAATGACTCAAGTTTGATGCAAATTTGTCCATGAAATCACAAAAAAGAAGTCATCTGGAAAACTGAGAGAGATTGAAAATAAATATCTCATGATCCTTTAATTTACTGTATATTGTCGTCATTGTTGTTCTGTGCTCATGACATCCATCGCTTATAGGACATAAACTTGTAAAATATCACTGTCAAACGTGTGTAAAAGGCAGAATAATAAAGTAAAGTTGTTATCATGCACCATAAATGCCATATTCAAATCATGTGGTAATAATTACGCTGTGAAAATTTGGTGAAAAAAAATATTCCACCTTTATGACCAACAGTGTACTTTGTGTAGATTAATTCAGATACATGTAGATCAGTTTACCTATAAATAATAAAAGGTTTGACTCAGACATGTCATATGATGATATATGCGCACTCTGTCAGATACAGGGATGAATTCCACTATTTATTTGTTTGTCCTTTCTTTTTGGAAGAAAGAAAATTATATTAACAGAAATCAGTATTACGTAACCATAGACCTAGCTTATAGAAATTGATAAACTTTTTACGATGCGAGACTCTTGCCAGTTGAGGAAATTTGTAAAATTTGTTAACATGATCATGATTAATTATAGACATAAACCCAAAAGAAATGATTTTGTTACTGTTCAACGTCATGAACATGTAGTTACACGTTTAGTGGTAGAATTGTAAGAAATCCTGTGCGCTTAGTGTTACTAGTTATTGTGCAATCAACTTTCGTGGGTGACACAAGCCGTGGCGCGCGCCGTGCCGATCCGTTTTGAAGATCTCAGAAGCTGGCTGAAAAGTGGAAACGAAACGCGGCGCGCGGCGAGAGCGTCAGATTGTGTCAGCGAGGTACGGGTGATCTGGAACATCTGATCAGAATCAACTGACTGAACGACAATTCAGTAAAATAACCCCATAACTTTGTGTTTTTTCTTCACTTGATCTGTCATTCAGGAGGTAGGTCTAAGTGTATTAACTTTTCTAATTTAAGCAATGACATTGACAAGAGATGATCTGAAAAACGACTCAGTCCCACGCTACTAATTGTACGTCAGTACGCGCGATCATACAAGTTTGTGATTTTCATTGTCTGCTTTGCCGTTGACATCGAATGTTTTCGTGACTGCCTCTGTGTGTATGAGGGTTGTTCATTGTTAACTTTTCATTGCTAATTATTACTGACATGACTTGTTATGGCATTAGTCATTGCATTGCTGCATTTCATGTTTTGGAAAGGGCTTTGAAATGAGTTCACAGCTTTCTCACTCTGACTTTGCATGACTTTATGCTTCATATTTTGAAAATCATATTATTAAAATATATCAGTAAACACTTTGGCTAGATTTTATTGAAAAAATTTTTCAATAAAATTTTTCAATAAAATCTAGCCAAATTGTCCCTACGGCGGACTACTCATGAATATTAATGAGTCAGATGAAATGAGACTCTTTCGGGTATTTGTTTCCATGTTGTCGTGTCTTGACCCGTGAACTAGAAATAGCTTGCGTGGTTAAGTCGCTGCCCGGTAAGCAGTAGACTGCAGGTTCGAATCCCGTCTGGTTCCAAGATTTTTGTCTGACTTGTTTTTCGTTCATTTACAGGATGGAGCACGCTATCCTTACTACTGGGTGTATGCCTGAAATTTCTTTGTAAATTTCAATTACCTCAGACATGTCAGAAAGCCTTTTCAATAAAATCTAGCCAAATTGTCCCTACGGCGGACTACTCATGAATATTAATGAGTCAGATGAAATGAGACTCTTTCGGGTATTTGTTTCCATGTTGTCGTGTCTTGACCCGTGAACTAGAAATAGCTTGCGTGGTTAAGTCGCTGCCCGGTAAGCAGTAGACTGCAGGTTCGAATCCCGTCTGGTTCCAAGATTTTTGTCTGACTTGTTTTTCGTTCATTTACAGGATGGAGCACGCTATCCTTACTACTGGGTGTATGCCTGAAATTTCTTTGTAAAGTAAACACTTTCTTCTTCATTTTCTGGATCTGGATATTTATGCTGTTTGACTGGTCTCTTGTAAACACTGATGTGATTCGGTCTGTCGGCAGACCAGTACAGTAGTAGGTGCCTTTTCCACCGCAGTGTAGTTAGGCTGGAAAAGAGTTCCTGTGTATGCGAGGGGGGGTTACAAAAAGTCAAAAGGAACTCATAATGCTGCAGCATTATAACAAATGTCTGCCCTGCACCTCAATGGTTCAGCACTGGACTATGGCCATGTACTACAAACAAAGGAGAAAAAATAAGGCACCAGCAGCAGTAATTATTTTTCATTTTTCGATCATAGACTTGCCTTTGTGCTGAATTCATGCTGCTAGTTCATTTTTTTCTTTTTACTTTTGTGGAGCATTGCAAGTGTATGCCATAGTACGCTATAGGAATGGCTCAGTCGGTAATAGCGTTATTGCTGCACAAGCAATCATCAAAAAAGAAACAACCATATGGTGCAGCTACCAATTACCAAAGTTCAATTTTTTTACCCTCTCATACTGGAAACTCAATAATCACATGAAATGACATGATTAGTAATTGGAAATGGTCTCTGAAAATTAAATTGTAATGTGACATTTCTTAGATTACAGAAATGTGAAGAAATCATGCATTTTTTCCATGTGCATAATGTCCATTAGTTTCTCGAGCAGAGAAGTTATTCTAGTAGTAATAAATATTAAGCTTATAAATAACAAGTTTGTAAATTCATTGATTCCTTTCCTACACTTGCACTTCAGAATGAGTTTCTCCCTCACCTATGCGAACAAGGTGATTCTTGCACCTATGGTGCGGATTGGAACCCTTCCTATGAGACTTCTGGCTCTGGATTATGGAGCTGATATCGTCTACTGCGAGGTAAAACAAGTCCCTAGTCTACACAATTTCTCCCCTTCATAATGTTGACATAATTTAGGGTCAAAGTGTTTTGTGGAGATTGTTTAGGCATAAAATGATCAGAGATCACAATAGTAGTCTCCCTACAGGAAGAGCCCTAGGTTAGTTGATTTTACCCTGAAGTGCAATGTTTTTTTTTTCTTCTAGTGCAAAAGATGAGTTCCAGCTTATATATTCCACATTTTGATTATTTGAAGCAGTACATTATCAACAATATATCGCATTCAGTGACATGGTACATCTGTATGTCCAGCTAAACTTATTATTTTATAGTTTTGTAGTACTTAATAAATCAATAAATCTGGAAATCAGACATGTTTTTTTTTTGTATTCATTAACCAGATAGAGCATGTTATCAATACTGCTGGGTGTATGCCTTAATTTTTTCTTTGTAATCAAAATGACCTCAGAAAGCCCTTTCACTAAAATTTTGAGATGTTCCTGTTAGGAGAAGATGTTTCACAAAGTTAAATGTTATAAATTTGTAATTATGAGTACATACTTACAAGTATAGTCATAGACTATTGTGTGTTACATGTGTGTAGACTTCTTATTGATACATCATCATTTTAACACTTTTTTTTTTTAAATATCTTTGTTCTTAGGAGCTGATTGATTACAAAATGTTGTCCTGTAGGAGGGTGATCAACAGTAAGTACTGAAACGAAGGGGCATTCTCATTCACATCATTTGATGCAAGTGCCTATATGTATTTTGTGCATTACTTGATGCAATGTGTGTTTTGGTAATGAATATCAATCCTGTAGGGCTCTGCATTATATATGGCACGCATGAATATAATGTAAAAGAGGCCTGAATTATATCTTCCTTGGACAAGATGGATGTGTGTGGCAGTTATTGTGATTTAATTTAACAATAAATGAACATATGTGCAATATATGATATATAATATAATGTCATTAATGTGCCTATCATTGCAAGTTTAATACTAATAGTTTTTGTTATTGATGTAATATGTGATGATAAAATGTCATCAGAAGTAGTTGATTACATGTTTTATGAACTGCTGGTATAAAATCATAGAATATTGGGTTAATTTGGGTACTAATAAAAATACCATGGAACCTCAACATACATGTAATTCATGGAATAGTCTTTTGTGTTAAGTTACTAGGTGGGCTAAAATCATGGATGATGAGATAAGTCTGGTTTTGTGCTCTAGATATCCTTGGGACGGTTGATTACGTTGCTAAGGATGAGACCGTGGTGTTTCGTACGTGTTCCCGTGAGACGGACAGGCTCGTCTTCCAGATGGGCACCTCAGACGCTCAACGGGCTCTCCGCGTGGCCAGAATGATGTAAGGGCCCCACCGTGACTAATACTCCCCTTACCTCCATCCCTCTCCAATATCTCTGTGTACCCTTCTGTCCATTTACCTCTTCCTCAGCCACCTATATTGCATACACATACATATTTTGGCCATATTCCAGGTACTTTTTTTGTGATAGAGAATAAAGCCAAGATAAAAGGTTGAACTGAATGAAATTGAAATGATGAGGGAGAATCGTGTTGGGAGAAAGTTGACCATTATTTTTTCTAGGGTCTGTTTTACATGTAATGCTCTCTATAGAGTTATTTCCTTTTCAAGTTTACTTGTGGCTTATCTGGGAAAAATTGGCTTATACATGTAAGTGTATTTCATCACCCTGTTTAAATATGGAACAATAACATGAAAAAAGAAATGTAGACAAATTTGCATATCAGATTTCCATTTCAATATTTTAGAAGTCATATCATAGGTGTTAAAATGTTCAAATTTTATGGTATTGTGATTAGAGTGTACTCATTTACTGTTGCTATACTGTAGTGCAATAGGCCATTTTGTTATTTATGTGTAGGTATGCACATTTTATGCTTTTTGTTCAAACAATACATTACTAATGGTAGCTTGTCTGAGGTATGTGCGACTAGCAACAACTCGAAAGTTTCAGAGTGCATTACACCCATTTAAAGTTAATCACAAATTACAGGTGAATGTAATAATGCGTTACGATGTATGTAGTTACGGGTAAAGTTGTGAATACATTACAAAAACTCCTTATTTGGGTTTGCTTACAGTGAGGGAGACGTATCGGGGATCGATGTGAACATGGGTTGCCCTAAAGACTTCTCTTTGAAAGGGGGTATGGGGGCAGCTCTCCTCACCAAACCAGACAAGATTAAAGATGTAAGTAATCCTCTCTCCTGATGGTGTCACTTAACACACAGGCTCTCGCAAAATGTCACAGAATAGCAAAAGTTTTGTGTTTGCAAAAAAAAAAAAATGTTTATGATGGTGTACTCTGAATTAAGAAGGAAGGTCTGAAATGCAATAAGGCACACTCATCGACATTGGTGCGCAATGTCAGTGTCTGTTGCATGATGTTATACTATCAGCTTGATGGTGTTTGATGCAAAATACATGAAAGGACGTTTATTACTGGCTGCCTCTGGGAAAGGAGCGCAGACCATGCGCTCATTAATATTGGTTAAAATTTTCCTAAGATGTGTTTCGGAATACCAAAGATAAAATATTTTAGCGACATTTTATCTGAAGGGAGATAAACTTGTTATCTCTGTGGATTTTCAGGATATCACCTCTGGTATTGCAAAGTCAAACAAGAAGGGGACTCATGCTCATTGCACAATGGCACTCTATTCTCATATGGGTCCCTCAGTTTTTACCACTACTCCCCCCCCCCCCCCTTTTACTTAAACATACCATCTCTTTGTTTCCAGATCTTGACAACTTTGGTTCAAGGAGTCAAAATCCCTGTCACATGCAAGATCCGCATTCTTCCAAAGGTATTTTTGAGATTCTGGTTTTCCCAGGATTTTTACTCATTTTGTATAATAATTATTAAAAAAATACAGTTTAGCCAGTGCTGTCACCAAGAGTTGTTTCACACATGTCAAGAGAAGAGTCCTTGTTATAGAAATGGTTGAGCTACACACGATATTCCTCTTGATATTGGATATAAATATGTTGCACAGTGGGCCATAGAGTTGTTTTGCCATAAATGTGTACACTGTCACATGAGAATCGTCACTAGTGGGAGCTCTCACTTCATCCCTCTGGCAGTGGTACTGACTGACTGGTGATCATCACATGTGTTTATGGTCTCGTTGAAGAGGAAACTAGTAGAACAAGATTGCAAGCTTTTTGTTTGTATATATTCCTACAATACATTCATATTCATATTATGGAGCTTGAATGCTTTACGAGATACAATGGTCTGTATCATTGAGCTGCTGTGTGTTTGCTTGCTTTTCTGCCAAGATATTACATCTCTATTTGTCAACATACTGCAGTCATTAAGTTATAGGACAAAAGGCATTTTAAATTTGGTCATTGGGTGTACATTTCTTTTAAGTTGTACTAAAGTGATAACAACAAGTGGAAGTGCAGTGTCTTTTAACATATATGGTAATAGTAAAGTTGTGTTAGTTAAGTTTAGAGTTATATGATACCATAGCATTAAGAGTTGCAATGAGTTGTGTTCCTTAAAATTACAGATAGAAGATACCATAGCACTAGCCAAGATGATTGAGGGAACTGGTGTTGCTGCCCTCGCAGTCCATGGGAGGTTGAAGGAAGAGCGGCCCCGTCATCCAGTCCATAGCGACGCCATAAAAGCAGTGGCGGAAAGTGTGCACATACCAGTGATTGCCAAGTAAGATACGGATGTCAACTTAAGGCAACATTACGCTTATTTCTTGATATTTTGTCCTTAAAAAGTGAGGGGTATATGGTATCATTACTTCATATACCATTATCATTAACATGTGCTGTTGATGATTTTTAACATTATTATTGTTATCAATAATAGTAAGGGAAGCAGTATCGTCAATGTTGATATTTTTATTATTTAGTATCACTCTAATGGTTATTTAAAGTACAATTTGTCTATACAGCATGTGGTTATCATTATCAATATGAAGAACCCTTAACATACCATGGGCCCCGTGGCATAAAACTTACTATTAGTGGTAACTCTGCTATCAATGGTTACTACCATGGTGACAGCCAGTGAAGTGCATGGTTTCCATAGAAATTGCCATTGATTGCAAAGTTGCCATCAATGGTAAGTTTTATGCAACGGGGCCCATGTGTGCTGTTTTACATAAGTTATATGCACATATCCCGTAGAGCTGCAGATAATCTGGCACACAACAGGGTATTTCAGTTATTATTACAATCATTATATTATTTCCAATCTGGGCCCTGTTGCACAAAACTTCCCATTAACCATAACTAAGATAGTAACATTACTCAACAGCCAATCAAATTCTAGGTTTCCATAGAAGTCGCCATTGATAGCAAAATTACAATCAATGGCAAGTTTTATGCAACAGGGCCCCGTTTGTCTTTGTGCCCAGTGGTTGCTATTATCATTGTTGTTCTTGTTATTATGATATATTGTTTTGTCTTTGCATCCAGTGGGGGGTCCCAGGATGTGATCCATAGTTACGAGGACATTGAGCGTTGGCGGGTGGAGACGGGGACCTCATCCGTCATGATAGCCAGGGAGGCTCAGTGGAACCCCTCCATCTTCAGACGAGAAGGCATGCTACCCATTGAGGATGTCATCAGGAGATACGTCCAATATGTGAGGAAGATCACGGATTACGCAATCTTTACCATTTCAGTTTATTACATTGAATGTCTTGCTATATATCTCTGTGTGCCTTCTTGATCATCTACAATGTCTTTTCATGATAAATGTTTTTCTTCCTCTCTCTTTCCCTTGCTCCCTTTCTCTCTATACTCCTCCATTCCTTCCTTCCTTTCAACCTACCTCTCTTCCCGCTCTCTCTTCCTCCTATTATCCCTCCCTTCCTCTCTCTATATCTCATACCTTCCCTTCCCCTCTCTATCCCTCTCTTCCTTTCTTCAACCTTACAACCCTCTTTTCCAGCCACTTTCTCTCCTTGTCATTTTCTCTCCATCCCTCCTTCTCATCCTCCATTCTTCCTCCCTTCCTCCACTCTCCCTCTTTATATCCCTATGAACCTCAGGCTGTTGACTATGACAACCTGTTCACCAACTCCAAGTACTGCATCCAGCAGTTAATGAGAGAAGATGTCCAGACAGAACAAGGCCAGGCCGTCCAACATGCCAAGAATGCCAGGGATATCTGGTAGGTCAGAACCACTATAAACACAATTAACTAGCCAGGATACCAGTCTTCCAAGGCAAAAAATAGAATTTTACTTTTGGCTTATTATGTGGTAAACTTTTCAGGATTATTTTTTTATTTTTATTTTTTTTAATTACTTATTACTGGGTGTATGCCTAAAATTTCTTTGCAAATTGAAATTACCCCAGAAAGCCCTTTCACTAATATTTTCAGGATTAGTTCAAAAGTAAAAATGCCAGGGATAACTGAAAAGTCAAAACTCCTTTTAATGCTTAATATACCATGTGTGTGTTTTTTCATCATTAATGTGCATATATCCCATAGAGTCAATTTGACAAGCACTTAGATGATTAATGTCAAGTATTGCTTGATCCAGCTCAGCACTGGGAATGCTGGACCACTTTGAGGCCGTGGAAGCGCCGAGGAAGGAGGCCATGGAGAGAATGGGCCGCCAAGCGAGGGCCAGTAAACGGCGCAAACTGGACGATGGATCTTACATCATTGAAGCTCCTTTCAAGATCAACAAGTATGCCATCCACTGTCTCTGCACGTCTATTTCACATCCAAGTTGGGGATGCCTTCTCCCAACATAACTCAAAATGTTTATTGGTCGGTAACAGCAATGCGACTGACCTCTCCTTACCTCCCATATAAGGAAAAGTTGTCCCATGATGCCCCGCACAGCTGCAATCCAACGTTGTTTGCAGTTATATTTTCTAGTATACCTGTGTATGAGACTGGAAGTAAACATGACTGCAAACAAATTCTGGCTATGGCTGCGCTGTGCATTATGGGAAGACTTTTGCCTGAATATTGAGTATATGCAATGGAGAATTGTAGCTCCTCGTGCACTCATTTCTATTGATATCACCTTGCTCAAATAGATCATATTTATTTCTGTTACAGTGGTTGTGGTAGTGAAGTTTTTTCTAGCTTGATGTCATTGTGTGCATTCTTGTTTATCTAAACCCCTCAAAAAATGTTCTGCAACTCAAGTTTTAGGGGTAGTATATCGCTTGCTGCTTCATCATCGTACGTGACTGGCCACTATGACTACAAAATGCAAATTTTTGTAATATAAACACACTGTGCAAGAACACAAGAAGCACAGCAAAAAGCTGTTTGTCAGTATTGATGTAGCATATGAATATATTCCATTTAATTATGAGAAATTAAAGGATGTGGAAGGTAGTGGTGAATATTTCAAGAGATGTTGCAGTGGCAGAACATCTCTGCCATCCTTGTTTGATTTCAATTCCTACATCATTTTGGGAAGCTTCTTTCATGTGATCCTGATATCAACACAAGAATAGAATTGGTTGTCATGGCAGCAGGGTTCTGCCACGATCATGGATTGCATTTACCACCACAAGCCAGCATTTTGATTTTTTTTCCAGCTTGATGTCATTGTGTGCATTCTTGTTTATCTAAACCCCTCAAAAAATATTCTGCAACTCAAGTTTGAGGGGTAATATATCGCTTGCTGCTTCATCATCGTACGTGACTGGGGTATTAGAAAGCTTGATTATTCCTCTTCACATTGGTGTGCCATTTGCTATGATTATGCAATCAAGGAATGTGCAGTATTTCTGAAATTGGAATTAAGTCACTATTGAAATGTTGCAAAATGCGTTGTTTTCAACAGCGAAGGCTCCATTCCTTTTGAAGGTGCAATGTGTTTTGAATACCGTAGTGTCAACGTGACAATGAACGTTTACGCATCACTGCATCGCCGCATCAACATCATTCAAACTCATTTCATGTGCAAAACAAATGGAAAACACAGAATTTTGCAACATATCAATTTTGATCTTGCTGCATATTCAGAAGGTCTGCACATTCCATGATTGCATAAGCATTACAAACGATTTATCACTGTAAAGATAAATAGTCAAGCTGTCTTATGATACCACATTTATGTACGGCAATGAATAAACTAACTAACCCCTCAAACCTGAGTTGCAGAACTTTTTTTGAGGGGTTTATATATGTTCATGCTCATTTTGAAATTTCCTTTTCTCCCCTCCCTCTCTCTATCCCCTGTCCTTCTTTCAACTCCTCAGGAAAGAGATGAGAGCATCCAAAACTTCCTTCAAGGGTCTGCTGCTAGAGCGTTCCCGTCGTATGAAGGAGCCTGTCCCACAATACACTACAGTAAGTTTTTCATGCACTGACAGCATAGGGCCATGTTGCATATAGATTTTCAATTACTGTAACTTACAATCTATGGTAACTATCATAGTAAGTGGCGCAATAATGAGAGCTCACTGGTTGGTAAGTCACAATAATTGACAACCAATATGCAACATGGCCCCAAAAGCAACTCACTCTAACACTCTCAAACACAAACAAAATGATTTGTGTGTATTTTGTAACTCTTTGTGTGCCAAACAAGCTTTTTTTCTTTAGGATTTATGTGTATTACCTGTGAAAAAAATGTAAAACACATGTAATACTCATGCATGATGATGATGATGGCGTATCCATATCAGGATGTTGCTGCGGTTACGGTCTGCCTGTACAGATTTCTGTCCTGTGCTAATCTGCCAGCTGCAACAATCGTCATCCCTAGCTGATCTTTCGCACACAGCTCCCAACGCATTCTCTGCATAGGCTGGTAGAATATGCATTGTTATCTTGTGTAATGTAGCCACAATTACACACAAACATTTTGTAGTTTCTCTCTTTTTACAACTAATGTTAGAGGGGTCTTTGGAAGTTGCGATACTTTGCTTTCTGCTTGGCCCATCATAAAGTCTCGATTAGGGATATAAAACAAGTATATATCGCCTTCAGCTTGAGACACTAGTGAAATCTATCCGCCTTCAGTGCCTTCGATTATCACTACTTTCTTCAGGGCTGCACCACTCAGAAAATAGTACAATCAAAGTCACGTCATGCGGATAGATTTCACTGGCTTCTCTCACGGCTGTATGTATTTGTATACTATCTTCAGGTTTGCTAGTGGTTTTGCTACTGTACGCAAGCAGTAACATTGCAATGTATCTCTGAATACTAAGGGGACCCACCCTGGTAGAGCCGTGTAAACACCCTGATAGAATTGCTATAATGGCAAATGGCAATGTTAACGCTTTTCTCTGTGAAGTCTTCTAGTTTCCGTTTGATAGTACTATTGCTGGTTTGACTCATAAAGTCAACATTTTGAATGCCAATTCTTGCAATTTTAGAGGTGTATAAGAACGTTATCCATCCCACACTTTATTTGTTAATTTTGTTTCAGGAGGAGAATGAGAAGACTCGTATCTACAGATCAGTCGTCACTATCAATGGACAACAGTATGGTTCAACACTCTGGTAAATAAATATTCATTTTATGGAAAAGAAGATAGAAACCATCACTATATAAGGGGTATATGAAATATCTGACATATTACAAATAATAAGTTAAGAAAAATGTATGGTGTAGTTCATGTAGTGATCACTGCTGTGAATCTAGCATGAGTGACTATCTTACAATGTTCAAGATATTTGCTGATGATAACAATTATGGTGGGCAGTTGATGATATTCTAGGTGTGTAATTTCTTTTTTGTTAGTTTTCACTTCCCAGACCAGTTTTGGGGATAAAATCACCCTCAGCCCCCCCCCCCCCCATATAGTATTTACAATTATTTTCTTGTTTTCTCATTTTGGTGTAGGGATGTCAGTAAGAGGTTTGCTGAGCAGGCCGCGGCGGCAGTGTGCTGCCGAGAGCTTGGCTTGATCGAGGACCAGAGACCAGTGGGCAGCCGGGCAGAAGATGGACACACACCACAAGACTCGTTAACTGCCCAGAAGCCGCCTGAATCGGTCAAGTGTAGTGACCGTAACTCTGGCTCTGCCCAAGAAGTATCATCATGTGATCAGCGTGTGGCCAATGGAGGCCAGCCATGTGTCAATCATGTGACTGGTGGGATTTGGACACGTGATCATCATGTAGCTGGTGGGAGTGGGTCATGTGATAATCATGTGACTCTGGCTATTCAAGAGAAGGGGACAAATTCAAACTGTTGTGGGAACGTCGATCAAGAGAAGCAGTCAAGTCTTCAGAGGGATGCTGGCACGAGTAAGGCTGATGTTTCTGAGAACGGCCTAGAGAATCTAGCTGCTGATACAAATGCTGCTCAGGAGCAAATGAGGATTTCAGAAGGGAGATGATATAGAAGGTCAATTTTTTTAAAACTCTATCATATTTGTGTCATTTCTTCCAGCAGCATGGTAATATCTTTGATAGCTAGTACTTTTAGATTTTTTTATATATATATATCATCATCATGCAGATTTACCATGTATTTTTATCATTGCACCTTACCACTTTGGTATCGGTGGGCAGTTGGGTGAAGTTGATGATGACATTACTTAAGTAGGCATTGGTATGCAAGCAACTCTGTGTAAATGGTTGAAATCAGCAAGGGTTTGTCTTTTAGATGGTGACTTAAAAGGTCAAGCCCAGACATATATAATCATATCTGATACATGTCTGTTCATGAGTCTGTTCAAGTTCATAAATACAAATGACAATTGTGTTGCATCAGAGTCTAGTGAGTATGATATAAATCAACACAGCACAGCTCCATTGAAAACCTGGCAATGTGTGTGTACTTTATTGTGAGGCTTAACATCACATGACTTTAGATGGACATGGTCTGGAGGGCTGGTCAGTGTATTTATAGCAGGGGACATGATGTCCACATTTAAACAAATGGCCATGTGGTATTGACCTCAAAAGGACAGCAAGCTTGAATTTTGTAAAACACAAAACGTTTTGGTCATAGATCATGTTTTGAAAATATGAATGGCTATATCTAAGTGTCTACCAGATATGAAGTATTCACACAGATTGATCATAATTTATGGTATGATTTTGTGTAACACTATCTAAGGTTCTTTTGGTACCGGAATTCGAAACATTTTAAGAACTGTTAGTTGTTAGCTGCTTCAAAGTTCACTGCATACTAGAAACATGAAACTTAATATATCACTACAAAATTAATTAACTCTCCAGACAAACAACTTACTGATGACCATTGGTTAGAATAGAGTACTGAAATGTGACATCATTATGAGCATGTTGTCAAGACAACTGGTTCTAAACTATGTGGGAAGAGCAAACGGCAGTGATGATAGCGGGGACTGCCATTGGGATTGCCCGACACTAGCCTGGAAGACAATGTCAGACCTGTGAAACTCTCACTTGAGTAAGGTTGTTTAGAACCAGAACCTTCATAACAATAAATGTGATGACACCAATTCAGTGCTCTATTATCTGAACAGACCACAAATAAATACTGGTTGTCAGTTGTAGCTCATGTGAATTACAATTTGATGGAAAAGAATAGAGCTGTGAGGAGATATGATTAAACAGAAATTATACTGCAGATGATTTCCTCAAATAAAATAGACCTAGCAGATTCATCAATGTGGACCATTTTGTGAAACAGCTTGTAAAAATAATGTTTTGGTAAGAATTTGTTTATAGTGTCAATGCTATTTTATTATTTTTAATGTTCTTTATAGTAAAATAGTATCAGATAAATTGCTTTTTTTAATATACAATTCTATTTTTTTTTTTTTTTACTTTTCACTTTCCTTTCCTTTCTTCACCCCATAAATGGGCCAATTATCCGAAAGAATACAACCACATGGTGTTACCGAAAGTTTTGCTATTTTCTAAATAGTATTTATTAGTACACTCTCACCATGGAAACATTCAAAGAACATTTAATTCTATTTCTGTCAGCAAAAATCACTTGAAAATCAATCCAATTACCATTTTCTTAGATGGTCTAGCCTTGCAGACACAAGTGTTTTTTCTACTGTTGATTCTTTAATAATTTTGCAAGGAAAATTGAGCATTATAATGCAAATACTAGTGTTTCTAATCGTTATTCGGGTTATCAACTTATGAACTTCAGGAAATGCACTGTTCTTAAATCATTAGAACATCAGGAAATGCACTGTTTTTAAATCCTTAAAACATCAGGAAATGCACTGTTTTTAAATCATTAGAGCTCATCATGTAAAGTTTGATCGATGAACAGCAATTCCTCAAAACTGAATTGATTTCTTGTATACTCGCATTAAACCCCTCACTACTGAGCCAGGGAAAATCCATTGCCTTTCTACACATTTCATGCACCTATGGTAGTGAGAAGGTTAAAGAACATTTTTATCGGCGCTGTTCTCGGTGTGCTTATTTATTCATATATTTAATACAGGACTGCCTAACTTTTCAGGGCTCCGTAGTATAAAATGTACCATCAATGGTAATTACCATGGTAACATTGCTGGACGGCCAATCAAATTAAAGGTTTCCATAGAAGTTGCCATTGATAGCAAAGTTACCATCCATGGTAAGTTTTATGCAATAGGGTTGAGAGATGTATGCAATGTCATAAACTATAACATTTCAAAATTTAACATCCCCTTTCATGTGTGATTTCTTGTTGTATGCATCAACATGGTAATAATTTATATTGGAGAATGAGTAGTTTGAACCAATACAGGGAGGGAAAGAGAGGAAAGGAGGAAGCAAGAGAGAGAGAGAGAGACGAAGGAGGAAGAGAGAACAGAAGAGAAGTGAGAAATTTACCACTTGCACCACTTGCACACTGTTGGATATAACATTTTAGTCCTAGCACGGTACACACTGCACTGGCCAGCAGAAAGAGTATGTAATACAACCAGAAGAAGAAGAAGAAGAAGAAGAAGAAGAAGAAGAAGAAGAAGAAGAAGAAGAAGAAGAAGAAGAAGAAGAAAGAAGAAGAAGAAGAAGAAGAAGAAGAAGAAGAAGAAGAAGAAGAAGAAGAAGAAGAAGAAGAAGAAGAAGAAGAAGAAGAAGAAGAAGAAGAAGAAGAAGAAGAAGAAGAAGAAGAAGAAGAAGAAGAAGAAGAAGAAGAAGAAGAAGAAGAAGAAGAAGAAGAAGAAGAAGAAGAAGAAGAAGAAGAAGAAGAAAAATAGGAAGAAGCAGAGGAGGAAGGAGTAGAAAAAGAAGAAGAAGAAGAAAAAGAAAAAGGAGAAGAAGAAAAAGAAGAAGAAGGAGGAGGAGAGAGAAGGAAAACTTGCAATAGGATAGAGGTTTGCGTGTACATATTGTCAATGCATGTGCACACACATCTATGGGGTGTTTCACCAAGCTGTTCGTAAGCTAAG
>OZ022581.1:19061594-19104094 GCA_963669155.1 Arbacia lixula
GTGACAAAGTTCACTCTTAAAGAATGCATCTATTTCGAAGTAAATGTGTACATTAATATGGCAAACTTGCAGCAACTTGTATTACCTTATGAATTTAGCTCTATATAGCATTTACTGGCAAACATCTCGACATATCATTCATATTAACTTCTAAAAACATACAATTGGGATATGTTACATGTTAAAAAATAAGTACCCTGTATTGAATTGTTAACAAATAATGGAGACATCTCCAACCCTCTTGGTCTCTTTCTAAATAATGTGCTATTGAATATAACCTACGAACCTATCTTTCTTTAGTCATGACCTTGTCAATGCAGGCTTGACTTTAACCCTATGCTCAACTACTTGAGTACTAACAAAATTACAAAACTAAATTCCATCTCATCTGATTTGGCATGAACACAGCATGAACAAAAGTTTCATTCTTGTCCAATAAGCAAGCACGATACTAGGCAATTCAAAGCAGTGCAAAAAACAACAGAAACAAAATAAGTAACTCCATCAAATATGAAATCATATAAATGAATTGCATATACTGGTACCTGTATGTAAGTCAAAGAAAGTACTGTGTACAACATATACAATAAAAATACAATTAGAGTACTGAACAATTAGCACTTTAAATCTCGTACAAACCTGCATACTCATGTTCTGTTTGTTGTTGTTAAACAATTAATTACGTTTCTTAAAATGGTCAATTTAAGTTACACCTCTCGCAGCAATCCATTTGTTTTTACTCCATCTCATCCATTTCAACTGAATAAAATTCACTTTCCATTGCATACATTTTACAGAAAAATTATGATATGACTCATAAAACACATTTTACTAAAAAATCTTATCTTTAAGAAAAATAAAGGTATGATATAAAATGTTATTCTAATTACGTATATCCTTTAATTACAGTTATAAACTGGAGTTAAAGGGTTTGTGAATTTCCCAATGGTTTCTGATCCTTCATTACAGATGACAATACAGCAAAATTATTCAGTTTTCATGTCAATATTTCACATCAGCACACCAATACTAATCCTCAAAATCGTAAAAAAAATCCCAGTAGTTTCCTTTTCTTTGTTACAAATGACAACACAATAAATGTATGTCAGTATTCATGCCTACAATTCATATAAGCCCATCCATAATAAACCTCAGACAATACAGAAAAATGAACTATACATCACAAGATGAATATCAAGGTTATACTGAATAGGAAGAAATTACATCACATTTTACGATTTTGAACAATACTTGCAGCTATTTACAACAAGTATTGCACACTGATAGTTCATTAGCTCAATAATTAAGGTGGATATCTAATGACCAAATCTCAAATGAACATCATCTACCCAACTATCCACTCATGGAATGATTAATGGAATGCAATACAAGACATGATGTTCACCCAAATTAGAAGTAAAGTAAAGATATCACAAGACTGACAAGGGCTAGAACTAAAAAGACCTGTCACCTCAAAACACTATTATGTGCACCGCTATGTTAAAGAAGAAGACCTTTATGTAAAATAAGAAACACCAGCTTAAAAAAAAAAGAAAGATATTATTTTTCAAGTATTTTTTTTGATACTCTTGAAAAACTCTGTCTCTTCCCAATTTCACATTTGGCTAATACTAAACAGATGGAATTAATCCAAATTATAGGTCTTAAATGCCCACCATTTTTACTTCAAGTTTCACACCACAATTGAGTGGCTTACAGTGCATTTTAAACTTAAGTGAGTTTCAGTGTAATATCAGTAGGAGCTCATGTGGAGGTTTCGTCGTGTAGTGGTTGTGAAGTGTGACTGAAGATCTCTAGGACCTAGGCTCAAGCCCATCCATGGCACTTGTGTATTTCAGCAAAAACATACTCAATTCACATTGCTGCTATCCACCCAGGTGTATATTTGGTTACCCATTAGGAATGGAAAGAGTGCGCCTTAATGGCTGCCATGATTCTAGATGATCCGTTGGGATTGGATAGGTGTCACAAAGATTTACAAGCACCCACTGACCGGGCTTATAATATTGTAAAGCGCTAGGAGATGATCCTGTTCCATCTTAAGCACTATATAAGCACATTATAATTATTGTAGTTCAGGAATCATTTATTAATGCAATAACCACAGATGGTAGCGTAAACAAAATACGAATGCAGATGGTCTCACAAAACAAACATTTCTTTCATATCAACAAGTTAGGCACACTGCAACTGAAAAATAAACCACATCAAAGAGAAAATTATATCTTTCAATACAAATATGTCCATTGGCCTGTCTCCAATCCCAACAAAATTCTTCTGTCTATAGGAATTCGTGGACATGCATTGCTAGCTTTCATTTCCTCTTTATGAATAAACATATCATCCTTTCATAAAATATTTTATAAGCAAAATAAAGAATTACTTGTTGCATGATTTTCTTTACATATAGCTCTAAATAAATAGGATTTTGTATACAAGTCAATATTTTGAAAATCATGTGGAATGTAGTACAAAGGCAACCCACTGAGATTTCATTTCTCTCAAAGCTCTGTAATAATTTAGCACTTTAGTTACATTCATGTACATTCTTGGAGGTCATAAACCTTGCACTATATACAAGAACCATTGCTTTTTCTACAGAAAAAGAAAGAGGAAGGAAAAAATACCCTGTGAACCGTTGATTTTCTTGCATAAAATGACTTGATACACAGGGCTCCATAACTTTAACCTTATCAGTACCATGGGATGAGTAAATGTAGATTAACTCCATAGGCTTTCATGGATTGGTACTGAGAGGGTTTGGTCAATAATACTACAGCAAAAAGAAATGAGGAATAAAAATACTATTTGTAAAGCTTGTGCCTAATTCAGAGGTTTCTACTTACGGAAAACAAATGCTCAGCACATGAAAAAAGCATGAACAGCCTTCTTTGCAAGAAGTATACTATATGAAAGCACACTCTGGTTCAACTTGGGAACAAAAAGCACAACTAAATTGCAGCCAGATGTATGTGTTTATAAGGACAGCACAAAGTCCTATAAAATAAGAGAGGGTTAGCATTACCTAATATTTTCTAAAATGAAGTGAAG
Organism: Arbacia lixula; assembly: GCA_963669155.1. NCBI lineage: Eukaryota > Metazoa > Echinodermata > Echinoidea > Arbacioida > Arbaciidae > Arbacia > Arbacia lixula. The sequence goes on from OZ022581.1 coordinate 19,064,667, forward strand.
AAAAAGAACTTGCAAGATTCCTTGGATGCAAACTAGGCTCAACTATTTTCAGGTATTGGCAAGGGACAGCAGCATAGAGTAGTGCGAGTTTTTGTTTACATGACATCTCTGGATAAACTAAATATTGCAATGCCAAAGCACATGTAATACATATCTAATGAGAGTGTCAGTTGCTATCAATTCGTATGCATGTTTAAGCAAAGCAAAAAAACGAATGCATTAAGGCGGGGGGAGGGGGGGGGGGGGGGGGGGGAGGTTACTGGCTAAGCATAACCCCATAAGAGTTTCCTTTGGAAAGCTTGTTTTTTAGCAACCTCTTCTTTATAGCAATGCAGTACCATGAGAATCCCACTTCATTCCACTGGAGGCAGGCCGGCCCCATGTCAATCCTCCTTCTTATTCTGCGGCTCCACCCGTCTCCGTGGCGACAGATCAGAGGACAACTGCGCAACCAGCGGGTTGTCGGGTGTGGACGGTGACGGGGTGGGCGGGGGTCCCTCCATGAAGCGGGTAAAGAGGGTGGCGTACTCTGGCTTCTTGGCGGCGTACGCCTTGAACTCATCTGTGATGTGAGGCAATGAGTGGATTGTTGGTAGAGTTATTTCATGTGAAAATTAACTACAGCAATTTGACTGCCTTGTCGGGATCAGTGAAGTTTGGGCAAATATTTGTTTGGTTATTTCAAGCAATATCATTTTAGGTCTTAACCTTGACCTTTGACTTGTCTGACCCCAAATATAATAAGTCGAATGTCCTGTCATACATTATCATTTCACTGTATTTGATGGATATCTCTCATTGCTTTAATCACTGCATGAACAAAATATAATACCAAATAATATATGAGCTAATACTTTCACGAGAGTCTTATCTTCAGGAATTTAACAAAATGCAAAAAATATTGCCTCAATAATCCTAATCACTACCACCGACTATTAAAGCGTGTGCACCCTATGCTGCTCAGTGCATACTTGAGGAAGCGCTGTAGATCTCATGTTGGGGTACAGGGTACTCTATATACCTCGGGTAGTGACATGCAGTCGCACACTGGCCAGCATAGCATTGCAACGCACAATCGAGCGTCACTACAACATGCACTTGTACAGTTTCTTTTCTCCCATTTCCATGTTTAAATATGATAGCGGGCCCGGGAGCAGTGCATGTCTATATCATCGTGCAAACGTTGGGGGTCATTTGCGAAAACAACAACCCACGAAAAATGTCTCCAACCCCATCATTCGCAAAAGATATCTGTATGCAAATATAAAGGTTTATACAGTAGACAAGTACAGCTTGCTTCTCACCATATGAGATGTGGTCCACTCCCATGGTATCTATGTCATCAAACAGTCTGTTTGTCTCCTCTCTCTCCATCCCAAAGGCATTGTCCAGGATCTGGAAGAGATCTTCTCTGCTAATGTAGTCCTTCTCCCCTCCAAACATCTATCCGGGAAAGAGGCAGGGACATATGAAGACATGAATACCAAACTGCTTCACAACAGGGGGCTTTGTTATCGTAAACCAAACCCTAAACCCAAGCTTGAACCTGGATCTTGCAGAGATCTTCTCTACTGACGAGGGCTTTCCTTCTTCCACACACATGTCCGGACAGGGACATAAAGACACATTGCATCGCTTAGACATGAACATGTATACTTTCATTTTGCCTGTATATATATATATATATATGTATGTATATCTATGATTCTGTAGTTAGTAAATTGTAGTTGCATTATTGTTAACAACACTTTAATAAATTTGTATCATTATGTAATTTATGGTGTTAGAGAAAAATGGGACTGCCCTAGACAGGCCAATGACCTTTTCTATTCTCTCACATCCCTGCAACACTACTGCTTTTGTTTGTTGTTTGGTATTGTACTATATCCTTTATTATATGTTGTAAATAGTTTGTATATTCACGTAATTGTCGTTGATTGTACATTTATGTTTTTAATGGATGTGAAATATACTGAAACAGGGACATAAAGACACATTGCATCGCTTAGACATGAACATGTATACTTTCATTTTGCCTGTATATATATATATATATATGTATGTATATCTATGATTCTGTAGTTAGTAAATTGTAGTTGCATTATTGTTAACAACACTTTAATAAATTTGTATCATTATGTAATTTATGGTGTTAGAGAAAAATGGGACTGCCCTAGACAGGCCAATGACCTTTTCTATTCTCTCACATCCCTGCAACACTACTGCTTTTGTTTGTTGTTTGGTATTGTACTATATCCTTTATTATATGTTGTAAATAGTTTGTATATTCACGTAATTGTCGTTGATTGTACATTTATGTTTTTAATGGATGTGAAATATACTGAAATGAACATACCAATAATATCAAAGTTACTTGAACTGAGGCAGAAAAATAAGGGAGCTTGATTTAAACAAAACTTTGAAAAAACAAATTTTGCTCACATATACTTTTGTAAAAAAAAAAAAAAAAAAAAAAAAAAAAGATAAAAAGTGGTGCTTCAAAATATTACATGTTTTTATCTGAATAGGGGACTGTGCTTCTTATTTCTGGTTTCTTTTTGCCTGTGGAATACACCTCTAACAGTGTACTTGTATATGAAGTTTTTAACAGGAAATATCACAGTGATCACCTTGACACGCAATTATGAGCAATTCAGCCAAAACAGGTCATTGAGTGAAGAATGGTGCAAAGAGCCCAGAACTGAAGGTCAGATAAATAATCAGGAAACACCATTTTACTGTCACTTAGCCTAGGTTCTAGGCTGTAAAATGCCACTTTTTTTTTCTTTCCCATGCACTGCTGCTATCACACATGTAAGTAAGTCTGGATACAAAGGCTGTGGCCTTCCCACTTAACCCACACACAGGCAGAGGGAATAAAAAACCTAGTCTGTAGATCCAGACCTAATTGTTATGGCAGCATATAGCAAACATGAAGAGACTATAGAGTACCGAAGTAGTGTTGTCATATTCATCGTTATGCAGGTTTCTGGTTCTAAACAACATTACTCAAGTGAGGGTCTCACTGGTCCGATATTGTTTAGCGGGCTAGTGTCGGGCATTCGCGATGAGAGTTCATGCTGTAATCACCGCTGTTTGCTCTATTCACATAGTTTAAAAACAGCTGTCTTGACAGCGTGACCATATGAGGTCACACTTCGGTACTACTCTTTAACGTAGGCTAACTGTCACTGTGCTATGGAGAAATTAGAACATGTTGTTTACCTTGAATGCCATTTTGACTGTGTCTTCTGTATTGGCTGGTTGACTGATCAAAGCACACCCAATCACGTACTCTCTGAAATCTATCCGGCCGCTGCTATCCTGTTTGTTGTTGGGTTGAAAGGGAATGACAAAGAGGAGAGAAAAGGGAGGATGGAAGAGAGAGGATGGAAGAGGGAAAGGTGGCAAACATACCAAAAGATGGACAGAAAAGGAAATGATGAGTAAAGGAGAAATGGGAAAGAAAGATTGAGAGATGCAGAGCAGGAAAGATATAAAAAGGAAAATAGGGATAGAAGGAACGTGTGAGAGATGCAGAGATATTTAAAGAAGTCAAAAAAATGCTTTGATTACCGGTACAAATTTTCATAGCACTGTACCAGTTGCAAATATGTACTTTTATGGTATAACTCATACCAGTTATATCATTCAACCTCATTTTCCACTTAATTGAACTTTAATGGTTGTCTAAAGGGGGGGGGGGGGACCAATCGAAACCCACTTGAAACACTTACCCTGTCATAGACATCAAACACATCTTGCAGGGCTGGTGATACAGGCACGTTGAGGTATCTGGCTAGGTCTTCGATCGTGATGTAGCCACCAGAGCTGGCTATCTCTGCATACTTTGTCAGGTGACTACGCAGACTCTCTAGCTTGATGCTGTAATCATTAAACATACGCAAACATGTACACAACATTCATAACAGCCATATCATGATGATAGAGGTGATCATTACGGGAGACGTTATGATTGAAGATATCGATCTTGTTTGACTTCAGCGATTTTTATATAATTTTGAGATGCTTCCTTCGGGTGATACTGGATTAAAACGAGAAAGAGACCTGTGGTCACAGCGGGACAGCTATAGCATGATTACAGGTCCTATCACTACAGCACTCGCAACTACAGGTATATGTGTGAGTATATGTGTGAGTGTTTTGCTGCTCCCAGCTTGTTCATGCTGCATGTACACAGCAGCTTATGTCCTAACCTTTAATCACAGTATTTTGCTGTCTAAAAATCAGCATTTTCCTTTAAAATTTGATTGAACTACTGGTACTTTATAAACTTGGTGACACACATTAAGCACTTTCACTAATATTTCCAGCATTCAGACTAATTTTCAGTCAAAACGAAGAGAAGAAAATCCATAATAGTTGGTACATCTGCATGTACTATGTGCTATGTAACATACAGTCCACTTTATGTGACTGTGACATTGGATCCACTGAAACAAATTGCAAAAAAAAACATTTTTCAAACAAGACAAGAAATACATTTTTTGAATGCAATGCAAAAAGTAAGGTTACACACGGGCCCTGTTGCATAAAACTTACAATTGATGGTAACTTTGCTACAAATGGTAATTTCATTGCAAACCTTTAATTTCATTGGCTCTGAAGTGATGTCACCATAGTAGTTACCATTGACAGCAGATTTACCATTAATGATAACTTTAAAGCAACGGGGCCATGGTCTTAACTTACCCCAGTTTGGAAAGGAGCTTGTGGAATTCAACCACGCCCACCTCACAAGGCAGGCCCATCTGCTGGGCCTCTTCCATTAGACGACAGTCCTCGTACGTATGGTCCGTGACGGGCACCCCCAAGCTCCTGTGGAACACAGCCAAATGAGAGACATGCACTGTAACGCACCTTTAACCCTATATGCACTATTCTGCCCTTCTCTGACAAAAGAAAGCAAGTGACAAATCACTCAAATCTGGGTTTTGGGTATTCTTAGATTAGCATTCCCTACATACAGCCAAAATCTGGACAAGAAATATTCATCTTGCTGCGAGATATTCAATCTAACATGATGTGGTGCTGCACTGATACCAATGCAAATGACAAGACACATTTAACTCATTTACAAGAAAAGTCTCTTTTGTTAGTTGCTTCCTTTTGTCAGAGAAAGGCAGTATCCCCATAGAGCAGCACTATATCTGGTAGACAAAAGATTAAAGGGTCAGTATTTTCCTTTGAAGTAGAACTATCAGTATCTAATGAAAGCAATTATAATCTAAAGAAAGAAATAGAAGGGGGTAAATATAACCTTTGTTTCAATTCCAAAATTGCGTGTACTTAGGTATGGAGTACCCAGTGCCATCCTCGTTTTTTTAAAGCTTCATTTCTGTAAATTTATTGCCACAACTTATTTTGGTGGTTTATGGAGAAATTGTGTAATGGTAATGGTGTTTCAAAACAAATTTGATTTAGACCTTCAAAACAACATAGTGCTTCATGTGTGATAAAAAAAGGTCACACACCCAGCCATCCATAAAAGAGTGCACTTAATTTCCAGATTTAAACGTATGGTTTCCCTTTTACATGTCAGAACATATTGAAAATACCACACACAATGGAAGAAAATACTGTATGAGAATTTTCCTACAAGTGGTTCGAACTATTGCAATTAGATTGCAAATCCATAGGCCAAATCCATAGTATCCTCTGAACTCTGTTTGGGGGATACTATAACTCACCTTGCCATGGTGGCACGGACATTACTGGCAAACAGCTTGCCGTTCTTCCGCTCAGCCTCGCTGGGTGTGATGACCGGCAGGAAGTCCACCTCCAGCTGGTTGGAGAAGTTGCAGCAGGACAGCCACAGGCAGGCCAAGCCGCCGGGCCCATCCCACGTCCAGATGAAGGTATTGGGCCGGTTGGCATAGCGCAGGACTACCGGCTGGATGGCCACTCCAGGATAGAAGGCACCTGGCAGGATGAGAAGAGACAGACACACAGACAACCTTGAGTTCGGATAGGGGGTGCGGCCGGCTCAAAAATAACTTCATCAAAATACGTTTCTACCTGTCCATGCATTCTATGTATGTTAGGTTATGTAATTTTCTGTGTGATACAGTGGAAGAAGAATTTCCTGTGCAGGATAATAAATGATATACTATTGATGTGCTTTGGGGCAACTGTGATACAAGATTCCACATTATCATCAGGAGCATACATTTACACTAAAAAACAAATCACTTTTGAAAATGGTGTGGATTCATCTGACCATTTCAATACACTGGTTTAAAAAGGTGTACCGTTTGACAACCAAAGAAACCCTATAAAGATGTTTTGGCCAGTAGTGTGCATGTGCCACATGTCTGATAGGCTTAAACACAAGACTGATGCACCAAAAATCTTTAAGTAATCTTCATTGCACATATATTCAAAAAGTGTGTATAAATCTTTTAGTAGATGTTCTCATAAGGCATTTTCACAAGGACTGTACAAGGATTTTCTTATCTTAGGAAGACAAACATACAGTCTGCATTTAGTAGATACGACTCACAAATTTCAGATGTAGTTTTCATACAAGTTTTTTATACTACAAAGCTACAGTATGAATGGCTCTTCTGAAATTGTGTGTGTGTATACATGTGTATACATGTGTGTGAGGGGGAAAAGTGGGGTGAATAGTAAAAAATTGGACATATAATATAATTATGCATAACAAATTTCCTGTGTGACCCCAAACAAATTCTAAGATGTCATCAAGGATTAGAACTGGATTAGGACATCTTGTCATATTTTTTTGTATTCATTTCAGTGTTGAAGAAAATGATAATCCCAAAACTTCCACACACATCAAGGAAAAAACACAAAAAACACAAATAATCAATAGTGACAAAAGAAAATGCAAGCATTTTTTCCATCAAAATCAAATGTAGTCAATTGTATGCTGAGCTACTGAATGCTGAGCTAACATGCGCACAATTTTTTTTATAAGATGCGTCGGAAGAAAATCTGACATGCCTAAAAGGAAAATGAGACCCTTCAAAGCTACCATCTGCTGACCCCCATGCCAGATGCCTCTCCGTTTCTCCCTTGTCGCTCTGGATGGCTAGAGCGAGAGTGTTCTCTGGGGAATCCATGAACATTTAATCTGGAGGTACCATTATTGATCTCGTCTGGTGTAACAAGACACTCCGCATGGATTCACAGTTCATTCAACTTTCCTCCTTCCAAACGCAGGTCGAAGAAATGAAATACGTGTACGTTTGTGTATGAACTAAAAATCAGATGGGAGGGACTTGGTTTCTCTGTTCTCACCTTGTATTAAGTAACAGCTGTTTTCAGATTTAATTACAGAATAAGGAAGTGATCAATACACACTCACACATTCGACACAATAATGATGAACAAGTAAATCAACAAACGTGACAAGGGATAAACTATTCTCCATAGAATGGAAAATTAAAATATTTTATGCTTTCAATTGGTACTAAATTAAATAATGGAATAACAGCCATTCCGTGTAAGTATCATCATCTGCCTCAAAAGTTAGAATTGGGATATACAAGGTAAAATTGTTATATTTGGCAAAAGGGATATTCAAATTATCTTAATTCAAAATTTCATGCATATTGTCCAATCCCCCTTTTTTTTACAGGTTGTAGAACACATAAAAATTTATTTATAAACAAGGCATTAGCAATATTGTGTCTCGCCCACTTGCGAAAATAACCAGAAATATCGCGATCTTCGTTGCTACGCAAAAGAAAACTGAAACAAACAAATAAGCAACTTTAAACAGACAACATCAAAATCAGGTGCAAAATAGTGACTTTGAATAAATTTGCATAAATGTGCATGAGTAATGTTTGCCTAAATCTACATCAGTAATGCTCACACATGCTCACACAATTCTGTGCACAAGTTAGGAAGCCTTCACCAAGAGTCTTGCAAGTAAACTTTAATGTATGACCTCAAATGACCTTTGACCTTATCATGTGACCTCTTACAGCACAATAACATGCAGGTGCCCCCAGTGCATCCATCATCCAAGTTTGATTGCCATTGTAGCAACATGTGATGAGTTATGTGTGATAAGAGAGTCTTGCAAGTAAACTTTAACGTATGACCTCAAATGACCTTTGACCTTATCCTGTGACCTTCAACGGTACCATAACATGAAGGTACCCCCAGTGCATCTATGACCCAAGTTAAGTTGTAATCCAAGCAACCTATGTGAAGTTATTTGTCAAAAGAGAGTCTTGCAGGTAAACTTTAACGTATGACCTCAAATGACCTTTGACCTTATCCTGTGACCTCCAACAGCACCATAACATGAAGGTACCCCCAATGCATCTATGACCCAAGTTAGGTTGTAATCCAAGCAACCTATGTGAAGTTATTTGTCAAAAGAGAGTCTTGCAGGTAAACTTTAACGTATGACCTCAAATGACCTTTGACCTTATCCTGTGACCTCCAACGCCACCATAACATGAAGGTACCCCCAGTGCATCTATGACCCAAGTAAGGTTGTAATCCAAGCAACCCATGTGAAGTTATGGATCATAAGAGAGTCTTGCAGGTAAACTTTAACATTTGTGACGGACGACGGACGACGGACGACGGACGACGGACGACGGACGGACGACGGACGGACGACGGACGGACGCCATTTGGATCCCTTAGTCTCGCCTTCACCTCCGGTGGGCGAGACAAAAATGGGTCAGGAAAGGCCCCCAAAGAAATTAAGAAGAAGTTCAGAAGTTCTTTCACAGTGGATTTTTAGACTAAAAAACTGTCACGCGAGTCACGCTTAATATGCATTTTGTTAGTTAACTTGAAAAAAATGTAAAGTTTGCACTCATACCATACGAGTCATTACCCTTTCACTTATTTATCATGATTTATTGATGTAACACCACATAAGTTTCATGTTATCTTTCAGCTGTGTCATGTGAGTCACGTTTCCTACACCTGAGTTACAAATTCAAGAGGCTGTCATTAATCAGTGAAGCAATATCATTCAAAGCCAATAAAGCACAGAGTGCAGAGGGTCATCCAAGTTTTTATTCCTGAAGTTTCAGATTGATATTACCTAAATTTCCATAGGATATTATACAAGTCCATGTATGCAGTGACGTCAAGGAACCTCATTTTTATCTGTCACACGAGTCACACGGCTAAAATCATGTGTGTTTTTTTTCAGTGAATTCATAATTTTTCAGAAGTTCTTCCTATACTTGGATCTACTTCACCAATACCCTTACTAAATGATATAAAGTGAACAAGGGATATGCAGTTGATTATAGATATGGCAGAAGATTTAAAGTGCTACTTTTCTTCAAATGTCATGCGAGTCACTGTGGAATGGCTGATCAGCAGATTTGTGACATTTTATGCTCCTTCACGCATGAATATGACCTTTTGGTCAGCTTTATTCTCAGCATACTACTGAGCTCTTTCATTCTATGCAAGCGAGTTTTACTATCTCACACAAGTAAACACAAAATACAAGTCCTGCATTGTTTTTGTACAAAGTACCTTGACCTTTCAACTCAAAACTTTGATAGCTATTTTGTACACCACCACTAAGGGTGTTTCCATGCCTGAATTGAATCAAGGCTTCAAATAGCAGCCATCTTTATTATAAAAAAAAAAACCTATGCAATAGCCACTTAGATTCTCCCCGTACCTAGTTTGAATTTGAGTCTTCAAATAGCAGCCATCTTTAAACGGATAGTTCACCTGAAATTAAGTTGGTTTTAATAAAAGTAGGAACATGAAAGGTTTGACGAAAATCGGTCAAAGGAAAAGTTATTAGATTTTAAAGTTTTGATTTTGTGATGTAAAGTGTGAGGTGCTCTCCCACATGTTGTGTACAAATTTACCATTTCACCTGCACATTTTATATATCATTAGAAACATGCTTTTACACACATACCACCTAAGAAAGAATGTATTCCTTAACCACAGAACAGAAAAAAGGTAACTTAAGGAAAAAGTAGTTTACACAACATATGGGAGAGCACCTCTCATATGATGTCACAAAATCAAAACTCTGTAAGATCATAACTTTCTCAACCTTTGAAAGATTTTCATGATTCCTTCACTAATGTTTCTTTCATGTGTCTGCTTTTATTGAAACCAACTTAATCTCAGGGTAAACTATCCCTTTAATATAAAACTGATGCTATATAACCTATGGCAGCCCAACACCTTAAAGGATCTGCCCATCTTCTCCAATCATTCTGTGCCAATTATCTCTCTTCTCTGCATATTTAATGGATCCTAAGGTTGATTTCTTTCTCCATTCTTCAATTTTCTTTGAGATATGTCAGTTTGCGACTTCCTCATGCCCCCCCACCCTCTCTATTTTTTCTGTCAAGGTCAATCTTTCAAAGCCTTTATTCCAGAGACAGTGTCCAAAAGACTTGTTGAGATGTTATATTTGTCAGGAGTTTCCTGTCTGTATTTGCTGTGATCAAAACATTTCCATGTTATCTATCAAATACCTGGTTTGAATGTGATGAGGCAGGAGCCATTGGTGGTGGTCCCCTCTGGGAAGATGATGATCTGGGGCCAGTGGGTGCCCGGCTGGGCCCGTCGCTTGATCTCTGCAATGGTTTTCTGTCTGGAGTCTGGGTCCTTCCTGGCCACCAGTACAGGCTGCAGTAACCGGGCCAGAGCTGGGGGTGGGTTGGGGGGAATTGTCAGGAAGAGATGTCAGTTTTTTGTTGAAGGGAGTGAATGAATGAATGAATCAATCAATCAATAAGTGAGTTTATTGTCCACAAAAATTACATGGAAATTTGCCTTCCACCAGCATTACATTATATAGCTAAACATTACAAGTATAGATGGACCTTAATGTAGACAATATAGAAAATATAGACAATAGTCCATAGAGCAACATAGACAATACATCATAACATACATGCAATTATTATTACTATAGACTGCTGTAAGCTGTCTGTCTTGTTGCAGTCATCTTTACTATTTTCTAATCAAATGATTACAATCAAAACATAATAAACATAAGTTTTCTTCAAAGCTGGGAGAGGGCTAGTAATTTTCGTTCACACAAAAAAGCAATGTTGACCGCAGTCAAAATCACACTATTTTTCATGACCATTCACACATAAGGAAATATTGTGCATCACGAATCCCCTAAAAGTGACCACGGCAAAAAGGCCTCCGCAAACAGACTGCATTGTGGGATAGAAACCATGGATGCACAAATCTTGCCTGTTCAAACTCCCTGCATCCTACTATCCTACATTTTGTAGTGTTCTTTTGAATGTTCAACCTTACCAGAAAAGGGGATTTAACTCAGTTCCAAATTGTATCAAAATTTTGCTATAAAAGTTTTCAATACCTTTTTTTTTAATACTCAAACTAGTGCCAATCTGCTTCTCTTGATGTTCTGCTAATGTATTGACAATAACATTTTTATTGGAGTGAACTACCTCTGCAAGTGAGTTTATTGGTTTGAAATTTTGGTTGTTGGGAATGTGTGCATGTTTCACTAAATTCAATAAATAGTATTCTCGATACCTATCAACCCATGTGCCCCACATCAACTGTCTACATTACTTACTTCCAAAGACGGGAGCTTCAACGTTCTCCTGACGTGACACAGCACTGGGCAGGCCAGTCATGAAGAAGACAAATGCATCATAGAAGGTTGTGTGGGGTGCAACCACCAGGATGGGAGCCTCTTCAGTGGTTGCCTGGCGACCCCTGACAGTCACATGATGAAACCCCAAGCAGAACATCTGAATCCTTGCCATGATAAGGACAGGAGTTTTCAGTGCTCTGCAAGGCATTAGCAACAACAGAGAGAAGGAAGATATTGATAAACATTTATCTCCATCTAAACATGCAAATTGTATGTTTGTTTGGGGAGAGAGACTAATCAATTGACAGATGCCCCCATAAATATTCGATTCAATTCAATTCAATTCAATTCAATTAAATTACATATCATTTTGAAAAATGTAATAGGGCGTTAAAAAGTCTAGCAAATGTTATTTTTCACACATTGTCATGTTGAATAAATCAAACCAATAATTCATAGCTATATGTATGCATAATAACTATCCTGAAATTTTTTTAGAATTTTGTAGAATTTTGACTCTGAAGACCCCCTCTCAGGGTATGAGAGTACAAAACCCCCCAAAATAACGATATAATGTATAACAGACATGCAAATACAATTCATGAACATTCTACATAGTTAATTACACAGAACAACAACAAAGAAGAATATATGAAATAACACACATGAAGAATGTAACAAAACATGAATACAACTGATTACCGGTAGTGAATATAATATCATTAATAATAACATTATTTACAAGTTGCATTAAACCGGTTGTTTCACTATCCTACCGCTACGAGTATATGTAGGTCTAATTTTTTTCTATTCCAATTCTATCCTGAATGGCGAGGGGTCTTCAAGTCAGGGCTGCATGTCATAATGCTGTTCAATGTGCTTTATGGTTGGATGTTCCAACTTCTTGTGTATCTACACTTTGGAGCCAAAGTTAGCACAAATTTGTAAATACTTGTCAATTCATATTGCCAAAAAAAAAAAAATGATCAATGATTTTTTAGTCTGTTTTTGCACATTCATAATACTTCTGTTGTTCTGAATATTTGCAGTCAAATGTTCATGCCAAATGAAAGAACATGGTCTAGACGTGACAAAGGTGAACAATTTTTGTCCGGAGATATCACATCAGGTTGAGAGGGGCCTATTTCAAGGTTAAAGTTAGCCCGTCCCTTTTGCAGACCTAATTCTGAAAGTTCCCTGATTTTGTCATCATTTGAGAGACAGTGGCTATATAAACCTTTGATAATTGATCAAGCTTTCTTTTTTTGTACTCCGAAAATAGTCATATCTCAGTGAAAACTAGATAGATTTTCATTTATTCTAAAGGAGTTATAGTACCTCTGACCTTAAAATATCACAGTTGGTATCCAAAGATACGTGCTAAATATGTGCAAACTTCCATGAAGTTTGCAGATGGTTGTAAAAGGGACGGTCCATCTTTAAGTGATCTGAATTTAAAATAATGTTGTACCGAGCACAATTCAAAGAAAGATTTCTTACCATGTTTACTTCTCAATAATCCTAGAAACAAAAACAAGGTTTGAAAAGATAAAATCATGCACAAATGAAATGGTAAAATTTGAAATTTGATTATAACTGGATGCACTTCGAATATGAGCCATCGTGAACAAGTTATCTACAGGCTATTTAATAGTATTAGATCAATCACTCATTCTCTGTTAATCTTGGATTTTAGAGGGAAACTTTGTTTGGTCGCTAACTTGAGCCTAGCATTAAGATGAAGACCCTAACCCCAACTAAAGTGCTGGCTGAAGAATGCAACCTAAATTAATTTATTCTCTCATTATGCCACAAGATTTACTTTCGCCATCCTTTGAGGGGTTCGTTGTTGTCCTCTTCACTCAATCCAAGAAGAGCGATCCGACTCAAGATAAACGCTGGCAAGAGAAGGAGTGTCATGCTCAGGACCCGGAGGGGAGCTATAGTCACCGACATGATGGCAATCTGGGTTCAGAATGAACACAGAAATAAATAAAACATCAGATATAAAATGCTGGCAAAATGCTGGTATTGTTTATCTGATCAATATGCTGATAATATAGAAGAGATTTGGAGTAGATTAGAGTATTACAGATTAGGTAGACCCCCTATGAGAATTCACGACTAACTCATGATGATGCTTGATATTTTGGTAGAAATCATCCGTGAAGTAATTACAAATCAAAATCGTTACACGGACTGCATTCTGTAACCTAAACATTGTTGGTCATTCAAATGTAAAATATGTAGCATCATCAGCAAGTAGCACACGCTTCACATTCCTTAAAATTTTAGGCTTTGCATCCCCTATTTAAAAAAGAAAACATGCTAAATTAGTGTTACGATGATGCGAAGTAGTGAAACAGTCATGACTTACTCTTATGTAGTCCCACACCTTCCATTGCAGAGTGTGTCCGAATGGATTTGGTATTTCGGCCACCATGAAGGATTGCTCTCGCGTAATTCTCGGTCTGCCCGGCATCTTCAATGCTGCTTCAATTCCTCTGAAGGCTGAAGAAAAAAGTGTACACGTGTAACAATAAACAGAAAATTGAAAACAACCATAAATAACAGAATATGTAGTAACTAAAAGTAACAACTCCCGTTACAACGTTCACCGGAACACTCACTGTACGAATTCGAGCTATGCTATATATACGCGTTTGAAGAGTTTTGACTTTTGAACACAATACCGCTAGTGTTACCACAGTGTGTGTTCATGCAGTACGCACGATCGACCTACACAAATACAATGTATTTACGCAACTGTCAAATTTGTAAACAAAGTGCGAACGAACAGCTGATCGCCAGTGACACACACAAACACGAGTGCATTACATACCGGTACAGTCGGCAGTAAGTTGATTACCGTACAGTGGTCTACAACCTAGTCATAATACGGTAATCATAATCTACATGACCTAGGCTTGCAGAGTACACACATTCATGTACCTCATCAAGGAAGAAAAAATAGTCAAACGTTCGGCCGTAGGCCTATAAAGTCTCATATTTGCGACGGACTCGAGCCACATTATATTTACAAGTTGTACGGTGGATTGGATTTAGGTGCGGGGGGGGGGGGGGGGGCAAACTCGGGGGAAAGGTAATTTATTCATTCATTAAGTGGATTTAATCTTGCAGTTTTGTAGCCTAATCAACTTTCTTGAAGAATGATGTCTCTTTAAGAGTTTATGATAGGCTAATTTATGTTTTCACATATCTTTATGAAAAAAAATATTCCTTCATCAAAAATAGAAAAAGGCGGATTTTCGTCAAACCTTCACTATAATATTTCTTTCACATTTCTGCTTTTATTAAAATCAACGTAACTTCAGGGTGAACTGTAACCCACCTGTTCATGGAGTGTGTTCCTTGTGTCCATCATAGGCCGCTTGTGCATGTCCACATTTTCTTCCACATTACCCTTTGTTGCTTGTCTTCATCATCATGCCAATGTTTGGTAAAGAGATGCATGGGTTTTTGGATACTGCTGGATGCAATATGTGGCAATTGCTCATTTAATTCGGGTTACTGACATATCTGTGCATCTTTTTGAGGCTTTCTTTGTATGTTGTTCCGTCTCCACCTTTAAATTTCCCGCCATCCGCCATCTTCAGGATTGTTTCGGACCCGCCTGTTTCAATCAAGGAAACTGGTCATGTGTAACCATGGACCAAGCATGGATGGCCGGGCTGCGCTCGGACAAACTTCCTCTGATCTATGATGACCGCCGCCTCATAAAAATTCAAGAAATTCAGGTGTTTTAAACAATTAGCTGTATTTCTAATTAGGCGGTGCTTCCCTGAATAACAAAAGAAAACAAGAAGGATGAAGGTGGGTAAATGACATGGGTGAGAATGTTCAACAAAAGAGGTAGATGCGATCGAGGATGGAATGAATGAGCACATCTGAATAGGAAAGGAATAAAGGTGATCGGAGAATAAGGGTATATATTGACCGATAATTAAGATAATACGAACATAAGAACCTTTTGAAATTGAATTGAATACAAACTGAACTGCATTCCAAACAGAACTGAACCAATGCAAATTACTTTGTGGAGAATGCCATGCAGTCTCCACTTCTCGACAAAGTGGCATTCCTTGACTTAAAGATGCATTACTTTCAGTTTGATTCAAGATGCAACTTATTTTAAAAAAACAATTTCAATTCAATTCAATTCAATTCAATTTTGGTTTATTGATAAAAGCATACTGAAAAAGAAAGTGTCCAAAGTTGTATTTAACAGCCAGCATAGCTCTGATGTACTCCTATAGCTCCCTTTCCCTCCCCTACTCTCCTCCCTTTTGATTCCCCCTTTTGAAAAAGGGGTAATCAAGCAATGTCGATCATGACGTGGTTTTGTTAAGCCTTTCATCAAGTCATCTACATTCAGGAATTCGTAGTGAGTGGTCGCTCGGGTCGGGGTTTATATGAAATGAAGACAACCATGGCTACTATGTATCACACCTGTCAATCAGCGAGTAACTTCAATCAGAGTACCATTAACAATGCATGAAGCTATTGGCAGAAAATAATTTGTGGGCTGACGTGTGTGCGGCACAAGGCCATTGTTGTGTTCTGAATACCGTTTTCGTAACATAACTTCCCCCTACCTGCGTAGTAGCTCGTTATTGCAGTCACCTGTATCTGGTCATTCAGATTCAATGGATGGAATGCACTTTGTATCTATTAGTTGTTGCTTAAGCTTTGGAGTTCCCAATAGTAACGTTTTGTTTAAACGACGTGAATAAAATTTGCATACATAAAGAAAATGGTCTATTAAGTATCTGATACACACAGAATTAAAGCCTCAAATTTGTCCTAAAGTGTATTATTCACATGATTTCTTCAAGGAAAGTAATTGACGAAATTTCACAAAACCTCTTTCTAAAAAATGTTACATTTACAGTCTACACTGTAAAGTGTAAGAGATCAAGAGAAAGGAGTTGAGAGAGGGCAAATGAGAAGAGGGAAGTTACAGGGAGGAGCGTGAGCTTAACTAGGATTCAAATAAAGTAGAAGGAAAAATTAGAGAAAGAAAATGGGAGCGAGAGAGAAAAATAAAAGTGAAGGCTGTTGAAAGAGGGTAAGCTACAGAGGAGCTCTCGACAGTCGAGACTGGCACTGTATTGTAAAGTGTAAAAGATCAAGAGAAAGGAGTTGAGTGGGGGAAAATGAGAAGAGGGAAGTTACAGGGAGTTACAGGAGGAGAGGAGACGGCACGACACTGTAAAGTGTAAAAGATCAAGAGAAAGGAGTTGAGAGAGGGCAAATGAGAAGAGGGAAGTTACAGGAGGAGCGTGACTTGGCACGACAGTCGAGACTGGCACGACAGTCGAGACTGGCACGACAGTCGAGACTGGCACGACAGTCGAGACTGGCACGACAGTCGAGACTGGCACGACAGTCGAGACTGGCACGACAGTCGAGACTGGCACGACAGTCGAGACTGGCACGACAGTCGAGACTGGCACGACAGTCGAGACTGGCACGACAGTCGAGACTGGCACGACAGTCGAGACTGGCACGACAGTCGAGACTGGCACGACAGTCGAGACTGGCACGACAGTCGAGACTGGCACGACAGTCGAGACTGGCACGACAGTCGAGACTGGCACGACAGTCGAGACTGGCACGACAGTCGAGACTGGCACGACAGTCGAGACTGGCACGACAGTCGAGACTGGCACGACAGTCGAGACTGGCACGACAGTCGAGACTGGCACGACAGTCGAGACTGGCACGACTAGAAGAAAGTTTTACTCTCGACCCTCTACCTAGCTGCTTTTCCGTGAGCAGAACGACCGTTCACTGTGACGTCCAGAATGTAAGTGACTTCACAAGAAAGCGTAACAAAAATCCACACTAACCTCAATACATTTCTTGACCACGTTTCTCTTAAACTGTCAGTCAAGAATCCTCCTGTAGGGTGGTTATTTGTTCTTTTGAATTATCTTTTGTTTGGTTTATCTTTAGCCGTGTTTGGTATTTAGTTCAATGAAGTTGGTTCAGTTCTGTTTGGAATTATGTTGGTATTCATCTTATCAGTCATTATCCCACTTCTCTGATCACCTTCATTCCTTTCCTATTCAGATGTCCTTATTCATTCCATCCTCACACCTGGCTCTTTTGTTGAACATTCTTTATTACATAATCACTCAGATCATTTACCCATCATCATCATCCTTCTTGCTTTCATTGGTTGATTTGTTTAATAGGGTTCCTACATTTTGTTGGCCTGCTCCATTCCTTCTATTTATATTGGTTCTTTTTTACATCATTTGAATATGCAAATGCACTTTATGTTAATTATGTTCATGCGAGAAAATCTTGCTGTGAGCAAAAAGCCCCAGAATAAATAAGTGAACCTCAGGCATGTCAGGACTTCAAGTCTGCAAGACCTATTTTTTGTGGTCCATCATGTTGTTCAAATGAATGAAAACTATACGGTCAAAAATCTTGTAATCTACTGCTAACTGGGCAAGAAATGGTACGCATATACACCTAGTAATAGTAATAACAGCGTGATCCATCCTGTAAATGAATGAAAAATGAGTCGGACAAAAATCTTGGAACAAGATGGATTTGAACATGCAGTCTTCTGCACAGGACATGTCATTCATTTACAGCAATTACTTTAGAAAGCTCTTTCACTCAAACGTATAGAAATAGTTATACATGTAGTCATGGGTGGCTGCATTGGAAAAACAGCCTGGAAATAAGAGTAATAAAATTTCTTTGATGCGGAAAGGGGAGGGTGGATGAGGACAATGATGGTCGGTGTAATAGGTTAGGAAGACAAGGTTGGGACAGAGGTGGAACCGGGTATGAACGAGGATATCTAGATAAATGGGAATGAATGGTGGAATTAGCAAGAGCATTTAGGTGAGGACGTCAAAGGAAAGGCGACAGAGGAGAGAGAAAGAATTAAGGAGAAGGAGAGAGCAGAGAGAGAGAGAGAGAGAGAGGGAAGAGAGGGAGAGAGAGAGAGAGAGAGAGAGAGAGAGAGAGAGAGACTGACAGAGAGAGAGAGAGAGACAGACGGACAGACAGACAGACAGACGGACAGACAGACAGACAGACAGACAGAGACAGACAGATAGAGAGAGAGAAGGAAAGAGAGACAGACAGAAAGACAGACAGACAGACAGACAGAGAGCTAGAGAGAAGAGAGAAAGAGGGCATGGTAGCATGGGTAGTACTGAAATTGCTTTTAAATATACAAAATATACCGAGGGGGCAATACAGGTTTACCTTACATGGACTATTCTAAAAGGTTGATTAGTATCAATGCGTTTGGGAGACCAGTCTGCATATTTTCAAGGTGGACTTCTTTTTGCAATATGCCCCTGGAAAGAAATGGCAACCATTTTTCAAACTGGCCGCCGAGAAAATGTAGTATTGACCACTATTTAAGATAGCATTTGAGTGGAACATTTTCACACATCATGAGGTGTCATATCAAAGTGGATAACATTTCCTACTTGTTGGGATTGATGGTGATTCTTATAACAATTCTAGGCAACGAATGTGAATTTTTATCATATTTCCCCCCTTTTTTTTATTTCATGGTAATACACATTCTTTCATACTTTCAGACAAATAGAGATTAGTGAGATAGCAATTATAGCACATATCTTGATATGAAGTTATAGTAATCTAAGGTCCATACCTTGATGTTAGTCAAAGCCGCTTTTTGTACATTTCTGGTCCTATGCAGCTGTGGTCTTTACGAGAGCACGCCATACAACTTTAACATCACAGTTAAAACAATTTTTTTTTACTTAATTTCATATGCAGCACTTTTGTGTGTGCGAACTTTAGACAGATGTAGCTATGTGAAAAGTCTATAAGCTTCTTCAAGATTCTTATCTAATAATTGTGAATTTCGTGTGCCAAATACTGTTGGAAAATAAAGTGGTACTTCCTTTGATTAAACGTTTCTTCCGATTATTCTTTTTCACACAAAAAATTACGTTTCATTGGAGTAGGACTGAAACACTTATTGTCTGCTCAAAGAAGAAAAAGCGACACTTAGAGGTGTTTAACTTACTGAATATATTTGAATCATATATTTTACAATAATGTATTTGAATAATATGTTATCGTTCGTTAAATAACGTCCTCGTCAATAAATCATGTCGGGGAGGAAGATATACGAAAATGAATTGGTGTGACAACGTAACACAATACACTTAGCCCATAGCTAATTGTTAACTAGCGCCGATGGATGCGCAGAATGGCCCACTTCTCCATTTTGTGCTGAATTTGGGATGTTCTTTGACATAACAATATGCCTATCTCCAGGGATATATATGGGGGGGGATAAAGAGATAAATAGGAATAAATAAAGAGAGGGAGAGAGACAGAGAGACAGAGAGACAGAGAAGGGGGGCGTGTGCGTGCGCGTGAGAGAGAGGGCCAGACATACAGACATACAGACGGACAAACAGAGCGTACACAAAACCGCACCTGTGGCTGTGCAACTATAATGGTCTCCTTCTAAAAACGCTCGAATCATGAAGGACGAAGCATTCCGCACACGTTCGTTGCCGACACAGGGCAGAGAGCTGAGCAAAGCTGGCCAGCTCGTTTGTACTCGAGGCTCATCCGATAAATGAGATCTCTCGCGAAGGCTTGACCGAGATCGATCAGAAATTAAGCTGACATATCGCAAATGTCAGAGAAAGGGAGGACACGACTTAAAGTGCAAGGTCAAAGGCAATCTCTCTGCAATCCCCGACTGGTGACTACTGGTGTGGTGGTAAAAACGTGCCAAATATCTCCTTCTGTTAAGCAGTGGCAGATTAGAAGAAACGATTGGCGAAGGAAAAGGTAGTGTTTGGTTCTGTCATGTTTAACTTTGAATCAAGCTGAGTTGACATTTTTGTGACCATGAAATGAGAAAATTGATTGGTTTTATTGTGCAAGACTGTTGTTGCTGTTTTTTTATTTATTTATTTATCTATTATTTTTGGTGGGGGAATAAATGGGTAACTTAATTGCAATTTACGTTTATTTTAAGATTTAAGAAGGAATCGGTTTTCTCCTAACCATTCCGTGAGAATAGCTTTTGTTGAAAGTACTATTAATGTGTGCAGAAAATCTGCTGCTATATGAGTTTGTGTGTGTGTGTGTGTGTGTGTGTGTGTATGTGTGTGTGTGTGTGACTGTGTGCGCGCGTGATTGATTTACTTATTTGGGGGTTTGAAATCGCTCTGTTGAAACAAACCGGTTTATATTAACATAAATATACATGTATATGTGTATGTATGTGTGTGTGTGTGCGCACGCGTGTGTGGGTGTGTGTGTTAACTAACTAATATATGAAGATTTTTGTTTAGGAGGAGGGAGAAGGAGGGGGGGGGGGGGGGAGAGACTTAGAAGGTGTAATAGACCGAAAAGTTCTCCCTGAGTAAACGTTGAAATAACCCGAATAGAAGAAAGCAAACTGTTGTCGTCTTTCCCCAGAGATATAGGCAGACCTTTTGAGTTTCATTTCCCAGAACAGGTAGCCATAATGAAATAAAATAAATCATTTATGTTCTCCTCTTTTTCACTCCAGTCCTTTTTTTCCACATATTACTTTCTACGTTGCAACCCCATCTGATATTACGTTCCGCGGATAAACATTACTATTGTTATGGGGTATCACAAACTCGGTCGACGAAAAGTATGAACATCAATTATATCATTCTTAAAGTGCAACGTACTATTAGTAACAAAATTCTAAAGAATTTAGGACCGATAGCAATATCTCCAGCTTCAAAGTAATAACATTATTCGTCTTCTTATTAGAGCATGCCTAACATTTTAACATGAGTTCATTCTATTTTTATTAAGAGCAATATAGCAAAGGGTGTAGTGTCTTACCCTTACCGGTTTTAAATGACATTCCTCATGTCCATTATTGCAGATGGTAATGATAATTGTAGAGGAGTACAGTAATGTTTTGTTCCTTGCCCTTAGTCGTTTCTTTACATTTATCATTTGTAAATACCCTAGGGTCCGTTAAAGAACCATGTCTACCACGAAAACAGCATCATTTCAGCAATACCGTTTTTGGCGTTTCTTAACACCGTTTCTTGTACTAAAAACAATAATTTCTACTTCGACATGGTATTTATGTAAAGACACCATTAGTGATGTTACTTTTGTCATTCATTTGTGGCGAAAAATAACACATTTTAGGACAATTATTTTTTCAAGTGAAGTTTCGTGTTTGTTTCTTTGCTTCTAGTCGCGAACGAATGTTGTCAGCAAATTTATTGTTTATGTATGCTTGTTATAACTCCAAGCCCGTTTCATTTTCTTAATATTGTGAATTCTGATCTTACTAATGATATTAAGAGTAATATTAAAGATAACAAAATTTATGCATTTAATAATACTGGAATGATTATCTACTAGTTAAGGTGACACGTGACTGTGAATTGTGCGAAAGCAAGTCCCATGTTATAATCTGCTTCATCATGTCCGTGTTCACGTCACTCACCCTGCTTTCCGACCCCCACCACCCCACCCCCTCCTGCCCCCATCTGCGAACCTTATCCCCCACCTCCCCCAGTCTTACCGCATACCTGATCTTGATCGATATAAGATTGAAATTCGATCAGGGCAACTCCTTTTCTCCCGTCCACCTAGGCGACATATTATTTAAAGACGATGTCGAGGGGAAAGTTTCCCCACGTTTTATACCTCACGCACAATCGAGCTTTACAGCGACTCCAATAAAGGCTTCGTATATTCTTCTATAGCTTCATTTTCTCCCCCTTTTTCTCTATCTGATTCTTTTTCGCTCGCTTCCCTTGTTTATTGTCGAATCATTGAGCTTCGAGCCGATGCTATCAGATTTCATCGCCCGACCATCGCCATATTTCTTTCAATCTTTTGTGATGTGGTATGGTCTCCACAAGTGCACTTTCATCTCCGGGCCCGAGGCTTTTTTGACCAACTCTCCATTTCTTCCCGTCTTTCTAATGCTTAATATATATATTTGCTTGTTATTCGAAATCTACATCTCTTATGTTTTGTATGCTGGATCAAGGATTGTACGCATCTCACTGAACAGCATTGATAATCATTCGAATAAACCTCATTTTCACGATATTGTTATATGAATGCTGTATTTCATTTTTGTTTACTTCAACTTTAGTATTTAGTAGATGATTTTTCTCCCTCCCCCTTCCACTATTTTCACCACCAACATCCTCAAAATCAGTTTAAACTATCGCCATCTCCGCGAACGTCATTATTATGTTTTCATTATCATCATCATCATCATCATCATCATCATCACTATCATTATAATCATTATCATGAAAGCCGTCATCATTAACGTTATCATCTCCAACCTCATTGATCATCATTCCTATTTTTGTCACAAATGATTACCTTCATCCTAAACGTCATGAATAACTTTATCTATACCATGCCCCTCAGCAATGTCATCATCTTTATCTATCATGTATTATCAGAGAAGAGTCATTATCATCATCACTGTCATTTTGTCATATCCTTTATTTCCATTAGTCCAGTGGCATAGCTAAATAATTCTTTACTTTTGTCTAAAAACACAAAGTTTGTTCCACAGATGAAGAATTAACATATCTAGGCAAAATTTGATATTCAGCCCTCTTGAATTTTGCCCAGGGAAACAGTTTGAAAAAGTATATATTGCTAAGCGAGGCGAATTGTTAAAATATGAAGAAATGTGTAATTTATGAAAATGCACATTTGGGAGAAAAGTTGTTAAAATCACATTTTTTTTTACCCAAATGTATTACGAATATCAAACTGGAGCCTGCTAAATCTGATACTATCTTGTGGTAAATTTGACCCTCTTGAATATGGCACCTTATACAGTGTTATATGATCTGAGAATTATGCCATTCAAAGGTTATTAAAAAAATGGTCAATACTACTTTTGCATGACGGCCATTTTTGGCGCCTCTCCTGGGCAAAATTCGAGATGGCTCCATATCCAAATTTGCCTAAATTATATCACTCTGCATGCTTGCCAAATTTGGTGCTTGCAGACATATGTAAACAATTAGGTCATTATATCGAGCGATAATGGACTGCATTATCACCCCCGTCATCAAATCGTTATTTGTTTCGTTGGAGAGAGAGGGAGAGAGACAGACAGACAGAAAAAGCAAAGGTGGGAGAAGAAGAGGGGCAAGAAAAGAAGAAGGAGAAGAAAAAGAAGAAGGAAAGAGGAAGAAGAAGAAGAAGGAGAAGAAGAAGAAGAAGAAGAAGAAGAAGAAGAAGAAGAAGAAGAAGAAGAAGAAGAAGAAGAAGAGAAAGAAGAAGAAGAAGAAGAAGGAGGAGGAGGAGGAGGAGGGGGAGGAGACTAAAGAAAAAGAAATAGAAAACAACAACAACAACAACAAGAAGAAGATGAAGAAAGAAGAAGATAAACATATACACAGAAGTAGAGGAAGAAGGCGAATGATAATAACGACAACAAGAACAAGGGGAAAAAGACGATAAAGAAGAAAAGGAATAAAAGACTGAAGAAGATGAGGAAGAAGGAGAAAGACGAGGAGGAGGAAGAGGAGGAGGAGGAGGAGGAGGATAACAAGATCACCCCCGATAGTCATGCTCCATGAAGTTCACTCCTCTTTGTGGTGTACTTTTAAAGCAGCCCGTGGGCAAAGGGAGGCTCAGTAGCTAGTTAACCACGGAATATGAATTCCTTCATCAGCATGAACGCCCTCCGTCTCAAACGTTGTTATGAGGCCATCAAGGGAAAGACTGGAATGGCATTAGCGTAGCGAACAACATAACAACATGTCAGCATTCTAGGAGGAGAGAGGGGGTAAGGGGTAAGGGGAAAGAGAGGGGGATGAGAGATATAGAGATGGAGAGAGAGAGAGAGGGAGAGATAGAGAATAGGAATAGCATCAGCCTGATGAATATAACAACATGCTTGCATCGTAGAAGGAAAGGGGGCATGTGCAAAAAGGGTGAGAGGGAGAGAGAGAAAGAGAGAG
The DNA here is from genome assembly GCA_963669155.1 of Arbacia lixula. Classification (NCBI taxonomy): domain Eukaryota; kingdom Metazoa; phylum Echinodermata; class Echinoidea; order Arbacioida; family Arbaciidae; genus Arbacia; species Arbacia lixula. The sequence goes on from OZ022581.1 coordinate 19,089,252, forward strand.
AGAGAGAGAGAGAGAGAGAGAGAGAGAGAGAGAGAGAGATGTGTGTGTGTGTGTGGGGGGGGGGCAGAATGGCATTAGCCTGATAAACAACATAATGATATGCTAGCATCCTCGGTGGAGAGAGAGGGACAGAGAAGTAGGAGAGAGAGAGAGATAGAGGGGGGGGGGGTGTATGAAGAAATAAGATTCGAGGCGGTGGGGTGAAAGACTCATTCAAAAGAAGACTGACTAACATAAAGATGAATGTGAACTAGAAGGCGAGGGGGAAAGGTATGAGAGAGAGAGTGAAAGATGGAGGAGACATGTAAAAAGTGTTTTGTCGATCTTGGATCTCAAGAATGAATACTGGAGGGTATAAGATCGGCGCGGTCATTTGCTGTGGCGTAGCCCGTATCCGAACGTTTATTATTCCGGATGAGGCTGTAATGGTAAACAACTGCGTGCATAGCAAAACCATTGGGAATAATGTAACAAAGTGCGATGTACACAGCAAAGATGGGAAACATGTTGTTTACCACTTCGAGGAATAAATATATATCAATTAATTGGTATATTACATGATTAAAAGCAATGTTTGAAGTAAATGTGAAAATATATTACCAACAAAATGATAATATTCCTGAAGGATTTCATGATTTGAATTTATCATATTAATTTCAATAATTGATATGGGCCTACTGTTGTACATCCGAAGTATTCATGGATTTCTCTCTTTGAATGTTTTAAAGCAACATTTTGTCTCTTCCGTTGTATGGTTGTTAACTTTTGAAAGGATAGACCAAGCTTGGATAATATCGTGTGCTCTATTAGAACACTAAACGCAACTTTTTGCCTTCCGAAAAAGTTATTTTGAGTTGTTTTCAACACACTCACGGGGTATCGCCATAGGGCGTTGAGCATTAAATCTAACTCTCACGTGGCCACAATATTGGGCTCAGCTGAACTATTTACTTTTGAATCACTATAGGGGCGTCTTCATTAGCTCGAGCTGGGCAAAATAGCGAGCTTGTTCTGATCGGGTTAGCTAGCCAGATCACGAAATAGCTAGCTATTTGCGTCTTCATTAGCCAGATCAGGCAAAATAGCGAGCTATTTGGTCGAGAAAATTTCCCAAGAAATCTTGGGCTAGATGGGGCTAGCTCGAGCTAGTTCGCGAAATAGCTCGAGCTAGTTCGGAGCGTCTTCATTAGCCTGAAAATTTCTCGATCCCGGCATGCATCAGCGCCCACGAGGCATTGTTTACGTAATAGGTTTTTACACGCGCGTGAATGCGAGCTCACAACCGAAGCCATGCGGTCATGGCCTATTCCTGTCGCACACTGCTGGTATGTGCGAAACTCGGGATAATTTATGCAACCCGAGCTCGAGCTTACGTATCCCGAGTTTCGAGCTAATGAAGACGCGATTGCAACTTCAGGCTAGTTCCCCGGATCAGAAAAATAGCTCGCTATTTCCTCTGATCGGGCTAATGAAGACGCACCTTATGTGTGCCTGTCTTATCAAAGGACGGGTTCTCATCTGTAAACAGTTCCCGATAGAATGATTGTATCGTTATCGGAAATTTCCTTAATAGAATGTGTATGAGTGCGTATGGCTAACATTTTTTTTAAGGTAACGGAAAGGCGATGGGGAAGGGAATTGGAATGATGTGATGTGATGTGTGTGTGTTGGTTTGTGTCTGTGTGAGTTTGTGTGTGTTTGTTTGTGTGTGTGTGTGTTTGTGTGTGTTTGTGTGTGTGTGTGTGTTTGTGTGTTTGTGTGTTTGTTTTTGTCTGTGTGCGTGTTTGTGTTTTGTGTGTTTGTGTTTTGTGTGTTTGTGTGTGTGTGTGTGTGTGTGTGTGTGTGTGTGTGTGTGTGTGTGCGTGAGTGTGTCGGGGGGGGGTGGGGGTTGTTTATCTACGCCCCAGTACAGAATCAGAATTTAAGAGCAGGTTCAGAACCTTGTTTTCATATCCCATCATCTTCCGCTGCCCACGTCGAGGACCCCCTCCCCCTATTCTCCCACCCCTACCCCTCTCCCTTCCCCATCCCCCACACCCCACTCCCTTCCCCACTCCTCCCCCCCCCCACACACACTTCTGCCCTATTTGTGACCCCATCATTCAAATTCCCTTCCCCACACTATCCTCCACCCCTTCCCCCCTCCTTGTTCTACCTCTTCCTATATTCGTTCCTACCTCCCCCATCCCCCCCCCCCCCATCCACCACCACCACCACCACCACAAATCGGGAATCACTGGGGGAAGGGGGAGTCAAACTCAGAGGGCGGGCCGCACAAGCCTGGCTACTGATAGGGGATGCGGGGACCCTGTCACACAATCGGCCTCCCACCGCTTTGATGAAGATAGCTCGCGCAACTATACCAGGAGGCTTAATTCATTTGACCCAATTTTTGCGGGTGCGTTTGCGAGCAGTTGCCTCAGTACCTCACCGCGAGGGGAACGGCGAGAGACAGGGGTCGCTCGGCATTGGAGCCGACGAGCGAGGGGGTTGTAATTAGCGAGTAAATTGGACGGGCTGAGCAAGAAACGAAGCAGCGGGACAGGGGTAAATGAAGGTGGTGGTGATGATGGTGTCACGACTGGAGAATGGCCGTTTATCACTCAATGAAGAGACGGGAAGACCTTTTAAAAGTAAGATGAGTGCGGACTGCGGAGGACAGGAAAAAGCGTGTTACCGGCGATGTAGGAGATTGAACTTTTTAATGTACGTATGTGACTGGTTGGTAATCAGAAATTTACCCGGAGGTCTAGCTAGACTATTAGTCGGGAGAGCACTGCTCGGATAATAATAAGAGTCCAGTAACCTCGTCCTGCTAACAGGGACAATCATTCAACTGTTATCTGCATTGTACCATATTGTACTTAAATGTTTAAATTTGCATCTCTTCTATAAGTACCGAAACCATTATAACTCATCTACTCATCTACTCATCTACTCATCTACTCATGTACGTGATGACACTTTTCATAATGATGATAATCATGAAAACACATATTCAAATCATTATGATTATTGCTGAATGAGCATACAACACCATTTTGCGCGTTTTGAACAAAAAATCATTTTATCATCGAGATCATTGTGAACATAGTGTGACGACATCATACCGTATCTGAAACTTTGATGATGACATTGGGGGAGTAATATTCAGGACCAAATACTCCGGCACAGAATCGCTGGAGAGAGGGTGTGGTCAAGAGATGTTGTGTGTGTGGGAGTGTGGGTATGTGGTGTGAGTATGTGTGGCGATGATATGGGGTGGGGGTTCATGACTGTCCTTCCATCGATGTACACCTTCTGATTTAGCTCCAACCATGCCAACAGCTATGCGTCCATCATTCACATGCTGTGTTCGGAAGTTAGGATCCAGATACTTGCTCACAGCAGCACTGGCATGACTGACGCACTGGCTGGGGACAGGCTGCATGGTGGGGGAGATTTCATAGTGTTAGGTTGCCACGACTGTGACTGCGACATTGACTGTGAATGTGATAGTGACTATGAGTGTGACTGTAACTGTGATAGTGACTGTGATTGTGCCTGTGAATGTGATAGTGACTGTGGCTGTGACTGTGACTGTGACTGTGACCGTGACTGTGGCTGTGAGTGTGACTGTGACTGTGATAGTGACTGTGAATGTGACTGTGACTGTGAATGTGACTGTGACTGTGACTGTGACTGTGATAGTGACTGTGACTGTGAGTGTAACTGTGACTGTGACAGTGACTGTGAATGTGATAGTGACTGTGAGTGTAATTGAGAATGTGATAGTGACTGTGACTGTGAGTGTGACTGTGACTGTGACTATGATAGTGACTGTGACTGTGAGTGTGACTGTGACAGTAACTGTGAATGTGATAGTGACTGTGATAGTGACTGTGACTGTGTCTGTGACTGTGACTGTGAATGTGATAGTGACTGTGAGTGTGACTGTGACAGTGACTGTGAATGTGACTGTGAATGTGACTGTGACTGTGAATGTGACTGTGACTGTGACTGTGACTGTGACTGTGAGTGTGACTGTGACTATGACTGTGACGAGGACTATAGATGTACTAGTGTACCATCCGGGTAAAAGTGACGCAATCGCATATGCATCGCATTGGCCGGGAGCCCAGATGATTTACCACATATGTGACGTCACTACCAGAAAATCCTTTTTCAAAAGGGTAGGAACATAATACATGGTACCATCATAACAGAGGTGTTAAAACATATATTTGTATGCTTAATGATCTAACTTGCTTGGTACGTTACGCTTTCCTAATACATGTGCAACATCATCATTGAGTTTGTTTGGCAATGACAGCTATGTGGTCGCAACGACGTCGGCAAAATTCAACACTTTTTAAAAATAGTTTTTTGTGCTCCTTTTTGGTTGAAACTTGTTCGATTCTTGTTGTTCAAAAACCATACCAATAATCTTTTTTAAACTGAGCTGGTTGTGCTCGGCATCTCTTCGGCTTTTCAAAACATAAATGGATGTAACATATTGCCATGCGTCTGGTCATCTTCTAACGTTTTAGGAGAATGCGCGTAAAATCGGAGAAAAATTGCGTACACTCTATGTATGCAAATATTTTGGATGCGTGTTATTTTTTGGTTGAAACTTTTTAGCCGTTGTAGTTCAAAAACCGTACGACATAATTTCTTTTGAACATATTCTAAAGATTTGACATTTCTTCCGCTTTCTAAACCATGCATTGATGTTACATATTGACTTTGCTATGGTCATCTCCTGTCCAATAGCATAATGTAACGTTTCGGAAGAATGAGCGTAAAATCAGAAAAAATACTGCGCACGTTTTATATAAATGTATATTGTGGATACGTGGTTATTTTTTGGTTGAAACTGTTTAAATCCCTGTAGTTGGAAAACCGTATGACATAATTCCTTTTGGACATATTATGAAGGTTTGGCATTTCTTCTGCTTGCCAAATGTCTTTGCTATGGTCATCTCCTGACCAATAGCATAACGTAACATTTTGGAAGAATGAGCGTAAAATCGGAAAAAAATACTGCGCATGTTCTATATAAGTGTATATTCTGGATACGTGGTTATTTTTTGGTTGAAACTGTTTAAATCACTGGTGCGGTATTCAATTCAATACTGAAGTATAAAAAAATAAGACAAATACGTAGTATTTTTTCAAATTTTATGTGCATTCTACCAAAACGCTACGTCTTATTTTTGGTCAGAAGATGACCAGAAGCATGGTCACATTCACATTATGTTTTGAAAAGCTGAAGAGATACCAAGCACAACCATCTGAGTTTAAAAAAATGTTGTTTTGGTTTTTGAACTACAAAAAAAGGAGCACCTCTCTGAATAGATAGAGCGCGTCTTATGAGTGCATTGCACGAAACTGGGTTTTTGACCGATTGCAACTCTAGGTTGTACAGCCACTTTAAACCTCTCGCCCCATAGAGAAGAAACTATGTTGTAATTACCATGAGACTGTCATCGTTTGGTACTGATAGCGTTAGATTATCGGGGAAAGGTGTCAAATTCGTGCATGGGTGGTAACTTCCATCCTCTACTCTGCAAAGAAGAATGCTACTCTATAAATCTTAACATGATTTGGGTGAATGAGTGACTCAATAGAAGGTAAGCCTTCTAACATTTACCGACCAACAAAATGGGCGATCTTTGACCAATGTTTTTGATATCTTTTATATCTGGAAGTTTTGTACGCAATCTTGAGCATTATGCATACTGTTTGTGGAAATATCAAATATCCCTCCACCCATGGGGGAATTCATGTATCAAATTTCATCCAATATTCAATAAGCGTGTGTAAGAATGTGTGAGCATTCATAGTGCAGAAATGCGCCTGTAGCATACGGACAAGGAAAGGGAGCCGCCAATAGACATATGATTAGAATCTGGACCAAAAACTAGCGCAATGCAAACAGTTATTAGTGCCATGCTATCGGCCTAATGTACATCACAGGATATTAAAATGGCTTACCCCAGTTTATCGGCAAGAGAACTAGAATGCAAAGGCAAGTGCCAATATTATGTGACGGCACATTTAGGTTAAAATTGCAAAGCATTTTCACGAAGGAGTTGCTCATTTGGGTACAAGGAGTGATCTTTTTCATCCGTGATCCGTTTTTCATGTGATAAAGCCCCTCCCCCCCCCCTCCCCAACAAACATGATTGTGGTCAATTCCTCGCAGGAATCTTTAGATCATCGTGCGTTTGTGGCATTATCTTTCGGGCATTATGTTGTTGTCGTCGCTGTCCTGCTTACCAAGATCTTTACACACACATAAATCGCTGCACTTTGATTAAAGGAAAAGCGATGGACGAAAATCCGTTTTTCATGTGATAGGGAATACATCCCGACACAGGGTACATGTACGGATCACTCCGTCCGAGAATCCTATTAGCGCATTAGCCGAGAGCGTAAAACTAGTCGAGATCGTCCCCGCAATCTCAACCACTTACGTTCGTTTATCTACCATCAGAATGTCACGATGCCCCTGTTCCCGCTGTATTCCTCACTTTGCTGACCCAAATTCCCTCATCATCATGTCAAGAAAGTTTGTTCTTTTCTTGTATCTCTCATCCATAAGGACCCAGTCTGGTCCCTGCAAGCCACTTATACTCAAGACCTGGATATAATAATCTTGCCGATCCCCCCCCCCCCCCCCACGGTTTTCTGTTTCTCCGGTTATCTTACTTTCTTTGAATTCAGTATGTATGCCATGTATAATGGGAGAGGAGCAACTGAAAATATAATAACTTGCGTGCGGTTATGTTGATTCCTGATAAAGAACATGAATGTCAGGAGCCACACGAGCTGTCATGGAAGGTTTCTTTTTCGGGAGGGGGAAGTGGTGGTGATGTTGGAAGACGGAGTTAGGAATGGAGGGGGGGGGGGGGGTGGATACCGCCACATGTTATCCTTTTTTTTGTTCTATAAGGAGAAGTATGCACAAACCAAGAGAAGAGTTGAAAGCGAAATTGAAACAGGCGAATGTGTTTGAGGTAAAGAAGACCAGAAGAGCAACACGAAAAATAGAGACTGTTAACGATCTACGGAAATCGAGAAGTACAAATGCATTTCAATCATCTCTATGCCGCCCTTGCCCTTTGTACACGATGGAAATAAGAAGAGTTGAGTTGCAGTATTAGTTTATCAATTATATCACAGAAAGCTCCAATGACGGAGAGGTTAAGGCGGGATGGGTGAGGGGAGTATCACTTGCCCCTAACCGGAAAACATGTACTAGGTGTTAAAAAAACAACACATTTCGACAATTTTGAACAATGATACAAAATAAGTTACAACTTGAATCAAGCTGAAAATGACACATCATGAAGTCAAAACATGACATTTCTTAAAAGCAGATTTCGTGATACTTTATCGATTTTTTATATTATTTTTGTGATAAACCTTGGAATGTTTAATGAGATTTTTTGTTTCAAATTAGGAACTCGAAGTTTGTGCGTGTCAAATAATTGATTCAGAACACAAAAATGACCATTGTGTATCACACAAGTGAATCCACTAGCAACTGCCATCACAGTGTCATTAACAATGCATGATGCTTCTGGCTGAAAAGAATATGTAGGTTGTGTGATGCTCAATGGTCATTGTTATGCTCTGAATTAATTATTATTTTTTATTATTATTCAAAAGTGTTAGCAGTTTTTTTAACACCTACTTTATTTATCAAGCCTTTGATACATGTACAGGCGTCGCTTTTTCCCTCTTCAAATCTGATTTACGTTTTTAACACCTGAATTTCACGTGTTTATGCATTGTTCTCTACAATGCATTTTCAGATTATTTCCTTACACTACGTATATATTGTAGACATGTTTGCAGTTATGATGATCGTGATGATGGAAATTAAGATCAGTTCAAGCAATCAATGAATTATATGCTTCCCTCCAAACCACTGAAGGTACGTTCACATGAAGGCGATTTGCCGTTTGCCGCTTGCCTCGTGTGACAAGCGGCAACGGCAACGGCAAACTTGGCCTATGGGGAGGAGGAGGGGGGGGGGGGTGCTAGAATAAGGCGATCCCTGGATCTTCTAAGCCAGCAACCCTAGGAGAGCCCGTATAATAATTGGAGCATGGCAATCAGTTTCTGATGGACACGAACTCGTGTTAGATCTTATTAATAGATGAGGACTCATTTAGTGGCCCGATTAGAGAGGCGCTATCTCCGCTTGCTATCTGACTACGGTGACACGTAAAGTAATTGTAGTGTGCAGACCGTGAAAGAAAACCCGCGTAGAAACTCTTTCTATGTAATTTATATCAGCGACCATGCTGTCTGGACTAGGGTGTGGTATAACAATAAAAATTAAATATACTCTGATGTAATAACTTGTTCGGATTTACATCAGCAGTGGCCGAGGGCGATGCATTTGTTGCCAAGTATGGCTGTTTGAATGATTCTTCGTATCAAGTCCAAGCTTAGCATTAACTCTAATACCACTGTGTTGAATTTAACACTCGTGTCATTATGTCGGTATGACACCAAGGTGTTGAATCTACAACGTTACATGATATGATGACACGATTACATGGATCACTTAATGATTTACACCCTCATTTATTTCAGTGAAGGATGGAGGAAGAGCGTCCTATGATATCTCTATGAGATATTTAAATTGCATATAAATTACGTCCGGCAAATGTAGATACAGTTGCATACATACTCACTTGGATATTGTCTGAATGCTCCTACAGTGAAAAACCAAAAAGATTCTGGTTTGCCAAAAGTGCCTTGCGCAATATTGTTCTTTGAGCGATCCACTAACGAATCGACGTTCCGATCAGTGTACTGTGACCATGCTGACCATGGTGACCGTCATTCAATTCATTTACTATTGACCTGTTTTAACATGGTCTTTTTTGCTTGACCACAATACTAGCCATTGGTCTTTTTTCAATCAATCGTAGCCCTCAGAGGAGTATTCCAGTCTCAATCTCATTTGATCGTGATGATAAAATGAGCACGTTTGAAAGTTCCTAAAACTAACATTTCGTGGAGGATCCACCTTAAAGGGATAGGTCGCTCTGAAATTATTTTGGTTTCAACGAAAGGAGACACATGAAAGAAACTTATCAGTGAAGGTTTGACGAAAATCGGTCTAAGGAAAAGAAGTTGATTTTAAAGGATTTATTTTGTGACGTCATGTATGTGCGAAGTGCTCTCCCATTTGTTGTGTACAAAATAATTCCATAAATTGCTTTCTTTGTGTGTGTGTGTGTGTGTGTGTGTGTGTGTGTGTTTTACCACGGAATGATCTTTTTTCGTACATGTATGTGTGTAAAAACGTATTTCTAATGGTGTATCAAATGCACAAGTAAAAGGATGCATATCCTTTTGAGAACATGCACAGTTTCGAAAAAAAATGTACACAACATATGGGAGACCAACTCGCACGTGACTGATTTTCGTCAATCCCTCAATAATATGTTTCTTTCATGTGTCTCCTTTTGTTGAAACCAAAATAATTTCAGGGTGAGCTATCCCTTTAAAGAGAGAGTGTCCCACTTGCAAAAGTCATGGAACTCGGCAGGAATTGGTAGTATACACAAACGATAACGTGCATAAAAATCTCACAGTGAGAGCTTCACGAACATTTTCAGGAAAAGTGAAATACTATCCTTCTTTACGCTCAAACTTCGGTGCATAGTCTATATTCATAACCGTATTGTCCCTCTCAGCGCGTAATTCGAGCGTTGCTCCCATTGAACGCATGCACCGTCGAGCGGATCGCGGTGGGGGCCATAGCGTACAGCGGTCTGCGGTCTCTAGGCTATAGGTTTCGGACGACCCGTCCAAAACCTCCTTAAAACTGATCGCTACATATAATTTCGCTTAAGGTCAGCTTCCAATTTTATAATTAGGATGGAAGTTGTAATCCAGTATCCTCTTTGAATTTTCCATGCTTTATATATATATATATTCTATATTTTGACCTGCAAAAGGGACACCCTGTCTTTAAAACACAACGTTTACCCATGGACCTATCATGGATGGACTGCGCTCGGATAGACTTCCTTTGATCCATGATGACCACCGCCTCATAAAAATTCAAGACATTCAGGTGTTTTAAACAATACGCTGTATTTCTAATGAGGCAGTGCCTTCCTCTGAATAACAAAAGAAAATCTGTTTTGAGAAATATGTCAACCGTTCAGCCTTCGCTGGGAGTTCATAGCTGATCTTATTACACACACTGGGAATTAGTTTGGAGGTGAGCGAAGGGAAATTTTGATAAAATTGTAGAAAGAATTTGGTCCGTAACGTTTTCGGACATCTCCGGACACGAAATCGACGTTGTTTCCATGGAAGGTGAAACACTCAATAAACGATTTACAAGATATTTGTAAGGAAATATGATTGCCCAATGTGCGATATTGAGGCATTTTTCTGACATGTTTTCTACAGTATTCTTGATTTATCACAAAAACGACGCAACAATATAATCTGAAATTCACAGATTCGTATCATTATAAGATGTACTACTACTGCACATGTACTTCAGTACATGAAGTGGTTCTGAAATCTTCTGCGCATGCAGATTGTATATTCCTCTAAATGCATCCAATATTTGTCTTGCATATTTGGCGGCGGTCATCACTGGATCAAAGAACCAAACGCGTAAAATATTCTATTGTGGTATCAATGATCGCGACTGGTATATGAATAAATTACTCTTCGTTCCGACTCCAGTTCTAACACCTTCCTGGTTTACCTGAAAAAAAATCTGTGAATATAAATCAACGACTATAAAAAGACTTTAACTCTTGAAAAGACTGCATTCTTGCATGAAATTCATTTGCAGCACTATTGATAGTACTGATAGTTTAAAAAAATGGTTCTGTCCATGAATACAACTTTGCACGAGCGAAAGCACAAACTAAGCAGGGAGTTCCTGAGCATTTCACACATCACTGAATGGTCACTGAAACCTATTGACTGTTTACCAGAGGTCAAGGTATTACCAGGGAGGTGTTAGGAAGGAGTAGAAACTCGAGCATAATACATTCAAACATCTGTATGGGTTCTAAAGCGTGCTCATGAATGTCAAAACAAATCCATAATCATGACAATGCTTTGATGTTCCATGTGCCGTCAACTTGAAAAGAAATTTCTTTAATTTCCCATTTGTCTGTAGACGTTTTGTTTTTGACAAATTCGTTTGCAAACTTTACGGAAGTTAACGGCAGATAATGACAGATCCTAATACTCTGCTTTTGTTTCGAAAAGTATTGAGGAATCGTTAAAAATCGGACATATAAGCTATTTGTATTACTTACAAAATTGGCCAATTTCTTCACTTTCCGACATCTTGTGCATGTGGGGGTTTCAACCACTCTCAAAATGATACATTAAGCTGTGTATTATCATTAACGGCGTTTGTGTGTGTTTGCGTGCAGCAGAGATATTTTACTTGAAAAACTTGTTTATTTGTGTTTGCTGATACCTGTTGTGCTCATGGAAGTATTAATGCCATTAACAGAACGGGACAAGCGAAATGAGACTGTACATTTCTTTTGTTCTCTCCGAGAAGCCGTTGCCACACAATCATGTTCATAATTGTTCAAACACCTGAACAGCACCTGTTGAGAACACCATAACTTTTCAGCGGCTTGGCGCATGGGTTCAAAGAAAGAAAGTTGCTTCATATCCTTCCATAACACATCCCTGGTATTCCATAAAATTGATCTAAAGGCGAATCTTATCCATTAACTTTCAGGGTATCGGTGATTCATTTTGGTATATCGTTTGAACAATAATGATTACTGTGAGTATCAGTTTGCCTGGTAAACATGAGGCGACGTCAACCAATACCGCTGTCATGGTTGTAAGTCAACCACATAATGGAATGTAACCTCATTCACTTTACATAAGTTACCTCAGAGGTAAACTAAACAAATCATGCATCGTGAACACGGAAATACATTGCTATTTAATTTGCAGTGGAATGTATTCCCCGACACTGGACTTTCCCACTTCACCATGACGTTTACTTTGTACGGCCATGAAATAACACCACGTGTCAGTCAATAAACAATGCGACAATGAATGTGACGTTACACCCACACAATAAAACACCTCCTGAAACGCAACCGGACATGTCACTTACGAACATCACAAAGAGTAATGGATTCGAGTGTAAACATGACCACCTACACCATGTACACACCGTGTAATGCTACGTTCAAGTGAAAGCGGTTGCCGCTTCCCGCCTTTATTTTGTCGCTAGCGTTCCCGTTGCGGCGAAGCAAGAAAATCGCTTCCTGCGGCGATCATTAAATTCAAAGACAGTAAGTCGCTCCACTGGAGTAAACAAAAGCTCTAAATAACCCAGTGAGTTTGTAATTATTGCCAGGGGAAGCGGCAAACTACTTTGCCGTTGACGCTCGTCGCCTATAGCCTTTTCCCGTCGCGGCAAAGCAAGCAAATCGCTTCTTGAAGCGACCATTAAGTACAACGGCGGTCAGTCGCTTCATCGAAGTGAACAAAAGCCCTGAATGACCAAATGAGTTTGTAATTATTGCCAGTGGAAGCGGCAAACCATTTTGCCGTTGCCGCTTGTCGTCTATACTTTGTTGCTAGCGTTTTCCCGTCGCGGCAAAGCAAGACGTATGCTCGATAAAGAGATCTTTGGATACCAAAGCAGTATGCTGCTTTGCCAGTGTGGAAAAGCCTTTGAAAGTCCCGACAATGCTGTGAAGTTTGCAAGCAGTAGCAGCAGAATGTTAGCAGTGCGGTCGTCCTCACAGCTTTTCATACACACTGCCATATTATATCGCAAATTTCATGGGCACACACATCTATCATATCTCTCTATATAAACTATCCGCAGAATTGTATCTTCCTCTCGAAATTATTCGCAATATTTCCCCTTTAAGTGGCATTCAATGACATTGCGAAACAAATTATTCTCAGTACAAGGCTGCAAAGGTTTTAGAATTGAAGAATGTCAATGACAGGAATTTAATGATAGGAATTTAAAATTGACATCGTTCCTATTATTTAGAATTATAACGAAGAATGTTCTGATTATTACAGCATATTATGCAAATCATCCTGTCACAGTTTCGTTAATGTCTTTTTTGTCTTACGAGAAGGCTCCTGATTTGTTACATTGTATAAAATTGCTTGGTCGTTTAGTTTCGATCAGGAGGGAAGGAACAAAGGAAAACAACAAGATTTAGTACATCTTCTCACCCGTGTACATTATCTCAACGACGATCGATATCTTTGAGTAGGTCGATCACTTACTATTCTGTGAACAGAAAGCAAGAGAAAGAGAGAGAGAGAGAGAGAGAGAGAGAGAGAGAGAGAGAGAGAGAGAGAGAGAGAGGCTGACAGAGAGACAGAGACAGAAAGGCGCAGAGAGACAAAGAGATAGGGATAGAGAAGAGAGGCGGAGGATCGAAAAGGAAATAAAATAAACATTAAAACAAACCGAGGCGAGCCGTTTATATTGGCGTCAGGAAACCTTGAAAATGTAAAGTTAGTAAAGCGTGGCTATCATACAGGAAATAAAACACATTGATCCAATAAGTGCGTTTACATTGCCTGCACTTTCCATCTCACGAACATCACATGTTTAATAGCGCTCGCGTCGCCTGTTCGTGCACGGACGCACACGTAGTGATTCGCGGCGCATCTCCCCACAGATAGCTGGCATGGTGTTTTGTACGCCAAGGAAACAGTAGTATCAGTTCGGCTGGATACGCGCGTTCATCATTTGGCGGTCGTGGTAACAATCCCGTACCTTCTCTCCCGTCGTATAATACGCTCTCTAGATTTCTTCTAAGGAGAATAAAGCCCTCGGAATCATCGACAGGAGGTCGAATCGCTCTCAAAAGAGAAGGAAAAAGAATCCATTCTCCAAGCCGAGCCGATCACCTCGTCCGGATTTCTTGTTTTAATTGGCGCGCTTCTTGGGAATACAAGCGCTGCCTTGCGCTAGTAGAGGCAAAAGGTGTTTCGATCGGGGCGGCCTGTCATAACATTGGTCCCGCAGAGATAGCGGCCTTTCATTACGCCCATACCGGGTCGTCTCGCCAGCTCCGCAGCAGACATCGTGCTTGCATTGGAGTTTGGATCGAAGTCCTCCAGTTTCACCTGAGGAGAGAGTTAAAACGAAAATCTAAAACATAAAGTAAAGGCAAATATTGTGTTTTGGTGATACGGCAACAACATCGCAAATGGAATGGATGATCTCAGCGGGATTTGAGGGCTTTCTACCGTGAACGAAGGTGAGTTTCTCTTTCTATTATATGAAGGGGCAAGGTTGAATACGCCATGTGTGTGATGGGTGCGATCCAATTTCAAAGTGCAAAATTGGGCATGAAATAAGAGACGAAAGCGCACGTACGTCTAAGTCTATGCTTACACATACTTAAACGATAAGGGGGTCAATCATGTCAATATGGCATAATATTGTTCACGCTCCATTATAGTCATGATAGTTGTCTGAATCTCTCACGTTATTGTTTTGTATTGGAAGGAACCCAACACTTATTTTTTTTTCTCTCTCTCTCTACTATGAATATATGACATATAAACATGAATACATTCCCAACACGACTAATGATAATGATAATTATTGTGACAGTAGTCATATGATGCTTTAAGAAACTTACTTTGTACAATTCAGCAAATACATTTAACGTATAAACAGTCCCTATTCGTTATCATTTTTGTTTAATACACGCAAGTTCTATAGAGCAGCAGCTATTCTGGCTCACAAAGGCTTCAATGACCCAACGAATCACCATCATGCTTCAACAGCAATCCTATTGTTACGCATAATTTTTGTATTTATTATCGTAATTGAT
>OZ022581.1:19109094-19200331 GCA_963669155.1 Arbacia lixula
TATTTATTCTTTTGTCAGGGCAAATCATCACCACGATTCATGTCGTGGTGGACAGTTTCTTGGGAGAGGAGGTCGACTACGTAATGTGTGTGTACCAACACCCAACGTCAAGTGAACTCTTATGCAAATTAAGCTAACCGGATATTCAATTAGATGTTATATAAGCAATGCATATCATCACCATTATTAACATATGCAGGTATAGAGATGAGTTCTCGAGCCATCAATAAATTATCCGTTCCTATTTTTAGCTAAGATGGTCAAATCAATCCGATCGTTCACATATGCATTTTGAATGCACTCGCGCTCATTTTTTTTTTTGTAATTTGACATTTCCGTAGTCCCTTTTGGCCTATAATTTCCATTTCATAAGCAACAATATCTCCTTATGTAGTGAGGTGTAAAGGTGTAGGGTTAGGATAACATCATGGATACGATGTGATAAAGAAAATAGGAGTTATGCAACTGATAAGTTCAAGCATGTAACTCGATACCACAGTCATACGAAGGAAGCTTGAACGATTTGACGATGATGCTCTAAAAACAGCTGACATCACCTTTAAGGCAACGGACAATTTAATCAGGCTGCTTCATCCGTGCCCAGCCCGTGCATCACGGGCAAGGTACCCTTCCGAAGCAAGAGGAGAACGTGGAGAAACAAACTTCATCTCCAGGCAGATTTAATCAGAATATTCCGTCTTGGAGGGGCATATTTTTGATGCGATTGCTTCCTCTCTTGCTGGAATCCCCCCGATCGGTGACATCAAAAGGAAACTCTCTTATTTTAAATTCTAGACCAACAAATCATGACTCAGAGTCAATTGTATTGGTATCTACTTACTTTTTCTCCGACTCTTTCCGTGCTGTTGTTTTTTGCTTTTATTATCGCCTCAGTATTTTGTTAGTTTTCGTTTCGTGTTTCATCTCTTGTCACGACTCTTCATTTCCTGCCCCTTCGTCCGTCGTCCAGAAGAATCCCCTCCGTGACTATGGTGACCCTTCCATTCCCCATCTTAACCCCTCCTCCATCTGCTCTCACTTCTCCATCCCTCTCTCTCTCTCTCCTCTCCCATTCTCTCTGTGTTTGTCTCTGTCTACTTCACTCTTTTTGTTTTATTTGGTCTCTCTCTTTCCAGCTCCTTCTCTCCTTTACGATATTTTGGATTTTTTCTCTCTCTCTCCTCCATCTCTCTTTCTTTATCTCCTTTCTCCACCCCTCTCTCTCTCTCTCCCCCCTCTCTCTCTCTTACCCTCTCTCTTTCTTTCTCTCCCCCACTCTCTCCATCTTTCTCTCTTCTCCCTCCTCTCTCTCTCTCTCTCTCTCCCTCCCTCTCTCCACGTCTCTCTCCCCATCTCTCGTTCTTTCTCTCTCTTTCTCTCTCCCTCTCTCTTCCTCTCTCTTTCTTTCTCTCCTTTCTCTGTCTCTGCTCCCGTCTTTCTCTTTGTTGTAGTTTGTCTTTCGTTCTCGACCCTCTTCCCTTGTTCTGAAATTTGCAGAAACTTATCATTTACTTATCATGTTAATCGACATCAACTAAGTGTTTATGGACCTACCCGAATTTAAACAATCTCTAAATTCTGTACAACGTTAAAATTAAATTTAACGGCATCACCATTTACACTTTCATTGTTTTTTATGATTTAGAAATGATATTAGAAACAATGAATTACATGCTTGAAAAAAAGCTCACACGCATATACACGCGGTTATACACAGGTATAGGCGCAACGACACTCACACAACCACATACACACACGGATACACACATAATTGATGGGCGCCCTTGTAAAGCAGTTTTATAACTGAATAAGCTTACCCTGCATTGCTGTATTTTAAACAAAGAAGACATAATTAAATAAATACTAAATATACTAACAAAGACACAGATACCTACATTATACACACGCACATTACAAAACACAAACGTGTAGACACTCACGCACACACATATAGTATAGTATGCACATACCAACACACATCCACCTACATTCACACACACGTTATGTGTGAAAGTTAGACAAAAATATATGAAATATAATTTATCGATTCTTAAGTAAAACAGCATTAACATGACGATTCATACATTTAAGAGCGCAATGCGTATATTTATACTTATCAGTCACGTTCCCTAACCGATGGGATAATCTATCTCACGTCATGAATGCATTATGAGTTCTTATAAAATGCATCATCTGACATCATCAATGCATTATGAGTTGGATAAAATGCAGCACTATATATCATAGTCATCATATCTATCGCAATTTAGTAACTACAGATAAAGCTTTAAAAAGTGGATCGAATTGATAAAATTGCTAAATATAACTGGTTCATAAATTTATTCAGTTCTTCTGGGCTGGGATTTCGGATTAGATCATTCCTTATCTCTCGAAAATTTGTTGCATGTCAGACACAGTTTAATTTATTCATCGTATATTTCACCCAGTCGTACCTACCTCCTTGGAGTGAATGCGTACCAGTTCGTCATCCGTTTCCAACTCACTGGAGTATATGTCCCGGACGCATGTACGCATCATCACAAAATTTGACAAGAGAGTTTTATTTTTGTTATGATGATCTCTCAGTATCACTTAAGGACCAATCAGATGAGAGGAGCTCCCCTCTTCCGCATGCCATGATACTTTGATTTAATTTGATTTGATTCAAAGGGATAGTTCACCCTGAAGGTAAATTGGTTGACATAAAAGCAGAAATGTGCAAGAAACATTATTAGTGGAAGGTTTGAAGAAAAACCGTCAAAGGATACACAAGTTATGATCTTTTGAAATTTCAGTTTTGTGACGTCACGTGCGAGGTGCTCTCCGATGATATTGTAAAATCGTAAAAAGTGTCAGAATAGGCCTGAAAGGGTCAAACAATGGATAATCAAACAACAACAACAACAACACTTTAACTCTCTAGAAACAGAATTCGCCAAACTCTTCTTTCACAGACCCCCAACACTGACTCTTGTGACTTTTGAAAAGTGACAATTTTGCATTTAACGTGTGCTAACTCATGTTTCACCCAATGGATTAATGTAACTTTCACACAGAAATTAGTTAATAAGTTAAGTAACAATCCTGCAAAGTAATTTTGATTAAAGATTCTTTGATAAATAGTTAATAAATACTATTTTGATTGGGAGAGGGGGTATTTTTTGTGTTGTGTTTAGTAGAGCTTAAGGGCCATAGAAATGCTCATGGTAATGACTCATTAAGTGGGTGAAAGCAATAAATTGCTACGCTTTATAGTGGCCCCTAGCGCTACACAGGTGCAATATGGCTCATTTACAGCATCCACATGGATTGTCATTGCGATAAAACATATCTCACCATTCTCGTATGCTCTCTCATTCATTATCCTGCGCACTTAAAATCCTGACAGAAAAAAAAAAACATTTAGAATTGAAAGGAATGAAAGCATGATCATGGAGTATTATCCCCCAAGAAAATGTTCACCTCCCGGGAACATGAAGGGAAGTACAGCGGACGACGACCATTGCATTGTATTGTAGACATGTTGAATTTGTATGTAGAAGTATATTTTGAGACTAGAATGTATCGGTGTTGCTATTGATCTTACATATTCTCTATTCTCAAACAAAGTTGGAGTCATACATGTTTGTAAATCGGGCAATACGTCTATTGAAATGAATCAGTGTAATGCGATTCAGATTAATTTTATAATTGCTCATGCCTCTCGACATATTTCTTGAATTTGATTTAACTCTTCGAGTGTCACATACACAAAACCCATAGAACCTGAGTTTATCTGGCAAACAAAGGGTTTATACACGTTTAGCTGTTAACCCATTGACGACCAAGGCTTTTTAAAGCGGAATAGATGGTTATTTGGCTTCCAAATTGTGAAAAAAACAATAATTAAATCACATTTTCTGGTAAAAGGGAACGCACAAGATTTCATGATGTCATTGAAAATAACGTTTAAACGATACATTTTTGTGCTAAGATTGTGTCAATTTGAAGAGCAAAGGAGTGATTTATACCACTCCATCCCATTTCCGATATAAAGATGTAGTGATGGCCTTACCATTATTAAACTTGTGTGACAAAAGTATACATGTCAGGAAGAGAGCAAAGGATTTATCTTGTGGAAAAAAATTATGTTTTTCCAGACTAAGCATAATTATGTTGTGAATTTCAATACTTAATGTAAAAAGGAGGTTATAGTCCCAAACCACGTCTAATGGTACTCGATTCGTAATGCTTCAAATACCGTAGACATGAGATTTCTCTGCCCATATTTTACATTCATCGTAAATCGCTTCGAGAAAAATTACCACCCCCTGCATGCAACTCCTTGTCGCTAATTCGAGGAGGTAAACATGACGATCACGGAACCTGAGCCACATTCGTGCCGTCCATTCATCTATCTGTTAGCCGTCCACCACTCACTAGCCCCTTGTGGATCTCACTTAACCGACATCAAGCATTCTACGTGTTTGGATTGGTTTGAGGCGTGAATGTTAAATATAGAGCTTGCTATTTTAAACCAAAACAGTTCAACACCATCTTTAAAGGACATTGCTACCCCTCAATGATCCTGACATAACTCCCTACAAATGTATGTTGTCCGTGCATTTATTTGTTGGCCGTTCACCACTTACTCGCCCCTTTTGAATGGCTCTTGACCAACATCAAGTATTCCGTTTGTTGTAATTGTTTAGAGACCTGAATGTGAAATCTAGCGGGTGCCATTTAAAATCCAAAACAGTTCAACATATTTTTAAAGGACAATGCCACCTCTGATAACCCATTATAAAGTCACATTGTCCATTCATCTATCTGTTGGCCGTTAACCACTTACTTGCCCCTTCTGAATGTCTCTTGACCGACATCAAACATTTTACATGCTGGGATTGGTTAGAGGCATGAATGTAGAATGTACAGGATGTTTTTCTAACCCCCAACAGTTCAACGCCGTCCTTAACGTACAATGTTACCCCCAATAATATCCCCAATAGCCCCCTTAAAATTCATATTGTCCATTCTGATTCATCTATCTGATGGCCGTTCACCATTTACTCGCCCCTTCTGAACGTCTCTTGACCGACATCAAGCATATTGCATGATGGGATTGGTTATAGGCATGAATGTAGAATGTATTACAGGGATGTTATTCTAACCCCCAATAGTTCAACGCCGTCCTTAAGGGACGATGCTACCCCCAGATGAGATGCTATCCCCACCCCCCGATAATCCCTTAAAATTCATATTGTCCATTCATCTATCTGATGGCCGTTAGCCACTCACTTGCCCTTCTGAATGTCTCTTGACCGACATTTTACGTGTTGGGATTGGTTAGAGGCATGTGTGTAAAATGCAACGGCAGTTATTCTAACCCCACAATAGTTCAAAATAAATCAAAGTAGAAAGAGAAAGAGTAACAAATAAGATCATATTTAAAGATAAAAGTAAATGTACATTTGTGTTTGAAAAAAAACACACGAAAAAAGGATACTCCATCGCTGAATCCTAGTAATGAGCCTTTATTCTGTACGATACATGAAGGACCCAGATAATAACTTGTCTACCATGAACATACAGAATAGGAATACAAGGCCAGTAATTCAATATTTGTACTAACACAAATTCTTTTTGATATATCTAATTTTCTCAAACCTTTTTTCGAATCTGTTGCCCTGGTTTTGTGTTTCCTTTCCTTAATTTAACTGATTTCCAAGGTTGATTTAACCTTTGCATGAATTTATTGGGCTCGGTCGGATGTTCATGGTTTACGGCCGCCAGACGATACGATTATTCCACGGGTCTGCAGTCGTAAGGCCATACAACTGGAAATATGACGTCACCTTCCTGCACAAAACCAATCACTGGGCCCGTCGATTCAGCCAGTCGCACAGTCGTACAACTGATCGGATCGTGTCGTCTGTGGTAGCCTAATTTCAACGCTTACATGCATGGGGGTGGCGGGGTGAAGTGGATCGTTCCAGTAGTGACTTCTGATCTTAGATTTCGCCACGATTCTGCGGTCGCAAGGGCTAACGACTGGAAATATGACGTCACGTTTACGCACAAATCCAATGCCCGGATCCAGCGCATAAGCCAGTCGCAGAGTCGCACAGCTGATCGGATCGTGTCGTCTGCGGTGGCTTTTAGGGTACGAACCCATCGGCTGTCACTTAAGCCATTGACCAAGACATGTAATCCACATTGCTGCTCCGTATCTAGGAGAGCAATCAGTTCTTGGTGCAAACCCTAGTCATCCGGGTAGCCAGCCAGTCTGAAGCCACGAGCCTGACACTGCAGAGTCAAACCTCTGTGCATTATGTTGTGCAACCTAGCCGACGAGGTAGTACAACTGGGGGTGTTTCACCAAGCTGTTCGTAAGCTACGAACAATTTTACGAACGACTGGTGATCCCGTCTTGTGCTAAATGCGATACCACACTTTGATTCTGTTTTAACATATTGGGAGTTAATTTCCAACAATCCTAATAGAATTTGACAAATCATATGTTTTGTATTCAGAGACTTGTTAACAACAAGAATTTTCATTTATAAACATCAGATTTGAACTTAAGCTGATGGGAATCAAAATCATTGAGAATGTGATTTAGCACAAGAAGGGGTCACCAGTCATTGGTAAAGTCGTTCGTAGCTTATGAACAGCTTGGCGAAACAACCCCCTGGAGTAGTTAGGATGTAGTCTAAGTTGACAGACCCAGAAATAGTGTCAGAATTTAAGTCTGTACTCCGGATACTCCAGACTATACGCGCACCTCGCCCTAGCCTGCCTTCAGCCTGTTGCGGGCTGAGCAAATATGAGAATGAACGAATGGCTACACACATATAGTTAGTATTAGACTCCATATTTTTCAGCTTGGATTGTAAATATCCAAAACGCCTGGGAGCCAGGATAAACTCCTTCCCTGTCTCGAAAACCCATTTTAAAGTAAGACGCAGAGGTCATCCGGGAATCAAATCGTCGAATGGCGTGTTTTTTCAGCCGACTGAGTATTGATACATCCAAGCATTACATTTAAGATGAAATCAAATAATGTTGCGCTCAATTTAAATGCTAAGTTCAACTCCCTGATCAAAGTCTGCTTTTGAGGATACAGATTTTGTTATTCGATGTCACGGATGCCCGGAGAGCGCCAAAGCAGCTTTCCTGAAAATCGTTTTTCCCCAAATAGACCCGTCTCGACAAATAAGGGGTGAGAGTTAAAAGAGGGAAACGTACTGTCTGGACTAGAATTTATGTAATCTATATATATATTTTTTTTTACACATCTGTTGTGTTTTGTATGTCGCTTTTGAAGGTATGGTCTGGCAGACCTATTAACGCCAAGCCAATTCTCTTCCTATTGTACGTCCATTAAATTTTCATTTAACCCTCTTCAAATTGGTGTCGCATAAACATCTCAACTACAGGCATAATCAAACACAGCTCATAGCTTCCCGACTGTTCTAAACGAAACTATTAAATTAAATAATGATAATAATAATAGAATGAATGATAATAATAATAATAATTATTATAAAACTATGATAATTAAAAATCATAATAATGATACTACTACTACTACTACTACTACTACTACTACTACTACTACTACTACTACTACTTCTAATGATAATGGTATCTTTGTTTACACTATCACCATCGCAGCCTTAAAGCTGCATTGCACACAATTATACAATATGAAAAGAGACGGTGCATTGAGACATATGCATGTATACATAAGACTGGCATAACAATAACTCACATTGAAAGATAGGTATATGTGGTTTTACTTCAACGGAGGTAAAAAGAGGAAAGAATAGTAGAAGGGGAAGAAACTAATAGTTTTCAAGTAAGAAGAACGACGAAGAAAAGACATGAAACAAATTCACAACTATATAGTATATTTACATAGTATAGAGTATTAATGGACATATAGGCAGTAAATTAATCATTCTCGATTTCTTCTCCATCTGAGAAAAGAAGAGAATGATACATTGATTATTTTTAGAAAAAAAAAGAGTTTTTTTTCAGTTGTGATCATAAATGTCCAACAGCCTTGACGCCAGGCTACGAGGAAACTTTCCTCTAAGAGGAGAGAGAGAGAGAGAGAGAGAGAGAGATAAGGAGAGAGAGAATTTTATAACGAATTATATCATATAACCATGCTAATTTATTCAAATTGATTTAGGTAAAGGGACTATGTGTATTGTATCGATTTGTATTTCATCTTTTCATGTGACAAAGATCTTTTTTTTTTGTAAAGCAGGCTCTCGGGCTTTACAAACACTACCTTTAAAAAAAAAAGCCGAATAGATCAATAAATGAAATATAACATACAAAGAGAAAGAGAGAGAGAGAGTAAATAGAAACGGAGAGAGGGGTGAATAGATAGGGAGGCGGAATAGAGGGAGAGGAGGAGGGTGTGCGCTGTGGATAGGTAGGTCAAAACAGACGGGGTTGGAAAGTAACACATGAATACAACAATGTAGTGTTTAAAACTGGACTTTTCATCGATGTTTCTCCCATTTCCTTTGGCCCATTTCTCTCGTTCCGTATCCGTTGGGTTTAATATTCCCCCAAACTTCTTCAGGTTTCTGGCTATAGCAGTATCTCAAAGGACTCAGCACCTCAGATCTTCGGCAATGAAGATAGGCAGGGAAGTAACAACACTCGCTCTTGCCTCGAAAGTGCGTTTACGTATGACGACTGTACGAACTTTATCTCCAGCATAAATTTGCATAGTGAGCCGATGGGTATTTCAATGCCTGGTATTGTAAGGGTTACTGTGATGAATGAAAGCACAAGAAAAAATCTTTGTGCATTGAAACCAACTTTAGTGTAGAAAGACATGTTCTGTCTCTGAAGGCCACATTCGCCGTTTCCCACAAACAATGTTTCTCATTGAAAAGTATACACGGGTTTTCACTGTATTAATATCACTATTTATTAAATGACTGTAGACAAATACATTTTGAATGTAGAACGTAATCTGATATCTAGCTTTGGGCACATTGCTTTTCAATTTTTAATTTTGCCCTTTTCAATTAAAAAATGTTGTTGATATTACAATGACTTCTATTTCGAAATAGACAAGTGTGTATGCCCACACTATGAAAAACTGACACTTACTTATTTTACGGGCTTGAAGGTAACTTATCTGATCACAGAATAATTGAAAGTGAGAACAGTGGTATAATTTACGAGGAAGCGGATCGGCATGGAAACGATACGTTGCAATTTGGGTAATAAACCTTTTAAAGTTATTATTCTCATTTGGCCGTTAAATGTCAAACGGTTACCGTATCTATCAAACCCTTGGGTACACCTTTTTTTTTTTCGTCCTAGACCATAACCATTGCCATTTCGTTCTTCCTTTCCTAAAAGCACGAAAAATTCGCATGGATCACCCGATACTTTTGGCACTATTTTCCAAACAGTTGTGCAGGAAAAGAGTATTGTTTATGCACTAAAATACTGTCAGGAGTATTGAATGCGCAGGTATATACTTGTTGCTAGAGGTATGTAATTTGCACCATTAAAATTAATTCTGCGTGGTATTCTTGGACTCGCTGGTTGGAGATATATAGAGTTGCATCGCCATGAATAAAGAGCTCATCACTCGCGAATGAGAAAGAAACGCTCAGTGTGTGGATATTCTGTTTTCTGTTCATGTCATGTCTAAAGAAAGTCGGGCAACAGACAACGTCTTGCTTGACAAGTAGTACAAAAACAGCGTGCTATTGAGATTCGAGCGACGTTGCAAGATGCCTATATTCATATTGGGTAATGCGCATTGTGTTGGTAAATTAAGTGTATTTGAAGCGATAAATTTCTTAACGTGTTTGAGCGAAATGTGAGTAGCAATATATAGCTGGAGAAAGGTATTGGGAGAATGATGGACGGGTGAGAGAATGGAAAACAGAGATAGGGAGGGAGGGAGAGCGAGGGAGAGAGTGGGAGACATGGAGACAGAGAGAAAGATGGAGAATGAGAGGAAGGTGGAAAACATAAACACGGACAAACCCACATCACACACAAACACACATGCACACGATTACACAAAAGAGAAGAGAGAGAGATAGAGAGAGAGAGAGAGAGAGAGAGAGGAGAGTGA
This sequence comes from Arbacia lixula, assembly GCA_963669155.1. Taxonomy (NCBI): domain Eukaryota; kingdom Metazoa; phylum Echinodermata; class Echinoidea; order Arbacioida; family Arbaciidae; genus Arbacia; species Arbacia lixula. The sequence continues at coordinate 19,119,200 of OZ022581.1, forward strand.
AAAAGAAAGAGAGGTATAAATACAAAGAGAGAGGGAACGAGAATGAGCGACAGAGAGAGAGAGAGAGAGAGAGAGGAAGAAAGACAGACTGACGAACAGCGGAAGACATAATAGAGATAAGCATGAAGGGGAGAAAGAATCAGGATCAGGGAAAAAAAGCGTAATACGGAGGAAGACGGAGATATTGGTATAAATAAAAAGAGAGTGAGAGAGATATCGAGGGAAATAGAGAGGAAGGGGAGAGAGAATGTGGGCGGGAGAGAAAAATACAATTCAAAGAACTCGAGTAGGGTTCTGATGTTTTGACGAGAGGAAGACTGTTTGAATTCGGTCAACAAATTAAGTATACGTGAAGCGAATAAAGCGATATAATCTGATAAAAACTATAGAGATATATCATGTTTGGCAGGGATAGAAGAGGGTGGTGGTGGTGGTGGTGGTGGTGGGGGGGGGGGGTTGGGGCGATATGTGGTAGAGAGAGGAGACGGATGTGACAGGAAAAGAAAAGACTGTACATGGAGGTGTGGATACACGAGATGGAAATATATAGAGAGAGAGGGGGGGGGGGGGGAGAAAGAGGAGGGGGGGGGGAGAAAGAGGGGGGGGGGAGTAGGAGATGGAAAGAGAGGTAGACAGAGAGAGAGAGAGCGGGAAGATATATATATATATATATAGAGAGAGAGAGAGAGAGAGAGAGAGAGAGAGAAAGAGAGAGAGGGGGGGGGGAGAAGGGAGGGGCACAAGCTCACGATAAGACGGAACAACACAAATCAAGTGCTTGTAGCCTGTGCATAGTTTGTCAAATATTAATTCATGACTTGAGAGGCGCCAAGGGCATCTAATACATTCTTCATCATTGGCATTCAGTAAGATGGCCATGATGAGTCGAATCACAACACCACGACACCCATGAATAGATAGTTCAACGGCCCCTGTACCAACAAGGGGCAGATATGCAAGCATGCCGGTCGTAAATTGCGCAAAGGGGGAAATTGATGACATCGATCCAATTCTGTGAAAACTGTCTAAATTTGGAAGGTGGACGTGGGAAGGAGAGAAAAAGTCAACCGGTTTGGTTGGCATTTTGGCCTTTTTTTTGTTTGTGTGTGTGTGTGAGTCCATTTTGTTTTGTAGCCTCCTGCGCCCAACTACGTGGTGATAAGAGCCTACTGATGTTGCTGAACTTCCACATCTGAATATAAAGTCCACACATCGATAAAAGGAAGAGTGTGAAAATGGCATGAATACTATAAAAACATCTTCAACAGAAAACCCGAAGAAGATGTGCAAGCAAGGTAAAAATAGTTCGGCTTGTTATCATTTTAATTCATTACATCTTTCCTACAGAAGACATAATATGCAAATACACGAACAGTAGTGAAAACAACAGTGATCATGGTTACCATGGTTACGTACTTCTTAGCATACAAATCATGAACACGTCATTTAATGACACGTAGCTATATCTTTTTTTGTAAGGTAAATGATACTTAAAACAAGCATAACAAGTAGGAGGTCACACAGGATTATTATAATACAGTTCTTCGGCACATTGTGTTACACAATCAAAGTGCTCGTATCAACTACAATGTATGCATTTAAAGAAATATAACACAGCTCCATAAGTTACCAACTCTTTATGTTTAACTGTGGCATATTGCTTGAGTAGTACAAACACATTTACTAATGTAGCATTTTATCAGACAATCAAAGCTAGACGAGACTGCCCCCTCACAGCCTAAAATCCCATTGCCCTCAGGACAGGTTCCATTTTATTCATGTAAACATATCGACGCCCGCCTAATAACCTAATTTAAAATGAGGTTGCAGGGAAGAGAACGGCGCATTACAACAACAGTATTCTCCTCAAGCATTTGTATCAATACCATTTGTTATTCTTTTCAGAATGTTATCGTATTATTTCAAAGAAAACATGTGTAGGCATATAGATTAAATGATTTCCTTATTACAAGCATTATAGTCACTATCCGGTTATAACCTACTTACACTTACTACAACAATGACTATAATAATTTACTTTAGAATAGTTGGAGCTGTTTGCATGAGATATTTATACAATGAAATGTCAGGTAAAAACAAAACGTACAAGGTAAAGGTAGCATGATATTGTTTAAAGGACCCACATGATTCTGGAGAATGATAACAAAATGTCCTCCATGTTGAAATAACACAACGTACATGCATGTCGTATACACAAGCAGAGACCGGGATATTATCGATCATGTGATCTCTCTACTGCTAAAAACCAGCGAAGTACGCCACCCTTAGCAGAAGCAACTCACAAAACACACACATACATACAAACACCATCACACAAATACATACATTATATTTAAATATATAATATGTACACACATAAATACATACACCTAAACAGATACATATTACTACAACACACACGCTATGCACATTTATTATGTGTGTGTGCGCGGGTGTGTGTGCGTGTGGTTGTGTGTATGTGTGTATTTATGGGAATATGCGTTTACGTATGTGAATCTATGAGCCTCCTCTTCAATGACACTAACAGCCAATCATGCAATGCGGTCATATAATTTAGAATAAGATAATGGTTATGGATTTTCCACCGAGGTATAGCCCCCCCCCCCTCTCTCTCTCTCTCTCTTTCTTTCTCTTTCCCCCTTCCCCTCTCCCCCGACCTACTTTCTAGATTTAGCCAATCCGGTTGAGTCACAGGCTCACCGATACAAGACAATGTTCAATTGCTTTCGATTGTCACATTCTTGTAACATGAGAACTACGGCTGAGACTCTCAATTTCGCACCGTAATGAAATATTGACACCAAATATCATTCTATTTAGGGAAGGCGGTTCGACCGACTGCACGTGTCTCTATTCTGCATGCCTCGTTTCAGTTTTGTCGTCGTTTGCACAAAGCTTGTCAAACGAAACATGCCCCTTTTTAACTCCATCTGTACCAGAAAAACAATCTAATGTGAAATCTCGGTGTGTTATAATGGCACTAAAATTTGTATCCGGTACACATAGCATTAAAGATTACACAGTAGTATTACTCTAAGTGTATGTTTTAAAGCTACGATTAAAAGCTCTAAGACCTTAGTACTGGAACGCTAAGTGTTGAAATGTAAGATTGATTCTACAAGTTTAATCACGTCGTCAAAATGTTATTAGGGAGTTTTACCTGTTTACGACACGGGCGTGTTCTTTTTAAGCTCGAAATGAACACGCCCACCGTCATGACCGTTATCCAATCAAAATGTAACACTTTGTGATGACTGAGCCACCAGAGGGCGTGAGAGGGGGAGTGGACAAGGGTGAGGTATTCTGCCCTACTCTGACAAAAGGAAGCAACTAACAAAATAGACTTTTCTTGTAAATGAGCAAAATGTGTCTGTCACTTGCACTGGCATCAGTGCAATACCACATCATCATGATCATGTTAGATTGAATATCTTGCAGCAAGATGAATATTTCTTGTCCAGATTTTGGCCGTAAGCAGGGAATGCTAGGTACAATCTAAAAATAGTAATAACCCAGATTTGAGTGATTTGTCACTTTCTTCCTTTTATCATAGTAGGGCAGTATTCCTCTCTATTATTAACTGAAACACTACATATCTCTGTATCACCATTTAGAAATCAATCTTATCATGAGTAATATCATCAACGCCAACAAAACAATATAGTCAAAATATTAAAGCCGAAAAATATTGATGTCAGTGCTAACATGCTCTTAACTTGGTTTCGATTATGGAATTCAGTGTCATTCGTGGGAATTCTGAAGGAACGCAATGAGCCCTTTAAGAGCAAGACTATTGCAAGTGCTGAGGGAGTCGAGTTACTCTTAATAGATCTTGACCGATAGCCTGTAGACATATTTTCATTTTAGCCATCTCTCGGCTGCTCTTTACCGTGGTCAAGTCTATGACACGGCGGCCTTCTAGCGGAATAACATTTCAAGGGAAGTGCTGGATTAGAAATGGTTGTCGGAGAAGGCTGAGTTTGCATGGTGCTTATTGACACCTGATCACTCGGAAGGAAAATGCTTGCATGTTGAAAATAAACATGCATAGGATCCCGAATTGCGTTAATGGCGTGTGAAATCGCTGAGTACTATTACGACAATTTTGGCAGTGCTTAACGTGGCAGAGAAGTGCATAAAACTAACTCTGTGATGAAATAAAATGTACTCCATAAACAAACAAAAAAGGATGATAAAATCTAAAAAAAAGATTGGGCGACGTTGTTAGGCAGGAAATACCCATGAAAAGCTTTCCAAAGCGTTTGCCCAACCTAGCAACAAATAAAATGTGCGAGATTGAAATCAATACACAAACAAACACGTCTACAGAGACCACTTGGAGGAAGACATGCAACAAACCTTTTTTTTTCATGAAAAGGTGGTCTTTATACAAAAATAACAATTACATGCAAACTACACTTAGATGGTTTAAGTTGTGTGTTTTTATGGTCTTTGTAAAGAGGTTGGCTGTACGATATTAAAAGGTGAAGAGAGATTTGAATAGATTGTCGTTGACATTGCACGTCTCTCAGATCAAGGACAAATACGCACATGAGAAGTAACCACGTAATAAAAGAGGTGGAGGTATTCCACCGTACTAAAACCACACAGATAATTCCACGTGTATTAACAATTTATCATGGAAATCGACTCCATTCATGTTGTATGTATGTTATGATTGCGAAATACGTATGGAAAATGTGTCAAAACGCCATTTATACTGTCCAGCAAAAAACACAATTTTTCTAAGATCACGATCTTTGGGTGTAAGTTGCTTGGCAACTTTCACCCTTGCCTAGCAACTTATACCCAAAGATCGAGATCTTAGAAAAATCGCGGTTTTTGCTGGATAGTGTAAAAATGGCGCAAAATGGCATGCAAAGTGTTAATGAGTCATAGATAATATTATTCAGATTATGTATGACACTCCCTGGTATAACTATGTACAATGTAAAGGAACTTATTTTGGTTCGTTTGCTTGTTTGTTTGGTTGTTGTTGTTGTTGTTGTTGCTGCTGTTTTTTTTTTTTTGGGGGGGGGGGGGGTGGGGGGAGGGCGGTAGGACATAACACGCGCGTGTTTTAGACTGGGATAAGTTGATATATTTGAGTCCGACACTGCAAAGTATAGTGTGCACTAAGGTATTTAACATTCTTATCATGGGTGTAGATATGACATATGTCTTGAGGGATCGGGGTGATGCGAAGCAGCAGAAGACGGCGGTAGAAAGGGAGAGACAGAGAGAGGCAGAGAGAAATGAAGATGGAGATAAAGAGAAAGAGACACAGCGAAAGAGAGAGAAAAAAAAAGAAAGAGAGAGAGAGAGGAAAAGGGAGAAAGGGATAGGAAGAGAAGAGAACAGAAGAGAAGAGAAGAGAAGAGAGAATGAGAGAGAGATAGAGAGAAGGGAGTACCCGGAAGAAAGTGGTCAAATGGCCTTGCAGAGGACCAAACACAGGAGAAGAGACTGAAAGAAGCTGTATACAGAAATTGAAGCCAACATGAGAAAAAATGAGCAGGCATGAAAAGGAATACAATAGATGACAATATTGTCCTATGGAAATAGATCCCTATTCACTAGCAAACATCCGCTCAAGAAGAATCTCTTTCTGCGGGGTCTAATCATTATGATTCTGTACTTTAATACATTGTCTAATTCATAGCATGCAGCGTATATACATCACCTTGGTGTATTTTCCAAAGGACACAGATGACGTCACTGAACCAAGAGAGATATAGATACGCCGGACACCGAAAGAGCGAAAGATAACAAAATATGGTTTATCATTCATCTATATCGTAGAATGATGGAAAGGAACATGATACCTTTTGAAATATTCTTTACTACATTGCAATGATGACACTAATTGAATTGAATTTTATTATTTCTCACAAAAAATAAACATAAATATACATAAACATAAAAATAAAACAAGATAAATAGAATGCATATAGAAAAACAAAATTGAAAGACTGCTGGTAAACTTGAATAACAGAGAATTGATATAGATAAGATATTAGAATGCGTGTGTGTGGGGGGGGGGGAGAACCTATAAAAAAAGCGGATCTTGTACAGTTATAGGCTCCCCGTTACAATACATGAAATTTCATAAAGATTCAAGCATTTGTTAGATTTAAAAGTGCTGTGAATGTGGGGGGGGGGGGGGGATACAAAAGAAGAAGAAAATATAATAATAATAACAAAAAACAAAACAAAAAAATTAAGGAAATAATGTGATTGAGTTGTGGGAGTTAAGGTGAAGGGCACATGTATTGATTAGGCTGCGCTTTAATTAAACTGATGACGCGGTATGGAAAATGTTGTTCCTCAAAGACAGCTGACGCTCAATAACACAGTCCCATGAAATGTCTACATTAAATGGGAAATTTGTTATCAGGGCAAGACTCATATCTTTCAACATATCTGAACGGCTCCATATTTGTATAATACCCTTAAAATCCAGATTACATATCATTACACATACTCTATAGTTATTGGACTGTGATTGAACTCAGCGCCAATCTTTGAGCAGGATGAATCGTCATGAAAGGTCTTTCAGTGGCCATGTATATTATGAACGAACGTTTGCATTCCCGATGATATTGGACTAATGAGATATGCTCATACGTGCCACTATTTCTCTTAAGTACATAATTGGCCCCAATTATTCTTGTACATATTTAAATTGGAATATAATGAATGTTGGCATATTTGAAATCGTTCATTGAGTTTGAAATGATTGAAAAGTCTGTACTGTTGTGTGATGTTTATGTTTGTTGTAGCTTATAGAGATTTTAACCAATTCTGCATCATGGTGCTTAATGTAAATGATTCCATAGCCGTTTTGTCAACAATGCCGGGAATGAAAGCGATTAAAACAGTCCTAGCCTGTACAGATATAACTGTTAATATTACGATTTGAATGGATTTATCTTTCTGCTTGATTTCTGAAATAGAAAATGAGAATCCATTAGCAAATACACGTGTCAATCATTACAAAGTGCTGATATTCAAGTATTTTAACGGAAATGAAATAAATGAAATGTATAACAATGCAGCTTATGCATGATAAGCCGATGCTTGATGGAATGAAAACACTATATGTTAAGTTCATTAAGTTAAGTTCATTAAAGCGTATTCATTAAAAAGTGAATAAGTCAAAGCTTAATGGTATACAAATTGCAATATACAACTATATCATAGAGGATAGGGAGATAGAGAGAGAGGGAGAGAGAGAGAGAGAGAGAGAGAGAGAGCGAGAGAGCGAAAAGAAATGATGTAGAGAGAAAGAGAGGGAGACAAGGATAGAAAATTATACTGAAAAGCATTTGTACCACTCCAACTGATTTTGATTATTATAAATATATGAATATGAACTCAACTTTGCAGGCAATAATTTAGAATGTGAGCTTAAGCGTATAGTAGCGCGTGATATCAAATATAGGTAATATGTCATTCTCTTTGGTCGAATTCCCAGGTCAACTAATACTCATATCACAACATATAGGATTTCCGCTTTAAGTTCTGGTTTAGGGTTAGGATGCGTGTTAGGTCTTAGGTTAAGCCTCTTCCGTGCATGATTGACGGAGATAAGGAAGGAGAGAGAGAGAGAGAGAGAGAGGGAGAGAGAGATGGGGAGAGAGAGAGAGAGTGAGAGGGAATGAGAGAGAGAGCGAGAGAGAGAGAAGGAGAGAGAGAGAAGGAGAGAGAAGGAGAGATAGAGAGAAGGAGAGAGAAGGAGAGAGAGAAAGGAGAGAGAGAGAGAGAGAAAGAGAGAGAGAGAGAGAGAGAGAGAGAGAGAGAGAGAGACAAAAGAGAAAGAGACAGGTGGAGATAAATGTTAATGTAGCAGAACCCTTTGAATGTGTCATCAGAGCTTGCCTTAAAAACAGCCTTGTCAAACATGTCAAATGCACATTTGCGCAGGTGTTTGGCCATGATTGTTAAAATCCATTGTTTGCTCATTTAAATGATCCATGTTTTATGACGTAAATCATTATCGCACCATAACGTGACAGATGCAACACATAATACAGTACTGTTAATGAAATAATGGCCTCTCGGAAATGTGATAATGACAACTCCAAACGTTACGCAAAGTTTGTCAGACATAGCAACAATTAAAGGCGTATGTGCTTGGACAGAAGAACTAGACTATATTTCCTCGAATGAGTACAAATGTTGTTTAATAGCCAAGGACGAGACACATGCGCAAACTATTTGAAAGATGTCACTAAACTCTATTCGTTTGACTGTGATCTGCGTTAAATCTGTGTGAGAAAACACGTTTCTGGAGAAGAAAAGATGAAGCTGAGCTCTTCGACATCCCGTCGGCTTGCTGTCACGTCGTAGACATACAATCAATAACCCGGAGAATCGGATGAAAAGTCATCACGGATTCCACACATACCAATCACTCCCTCTGGGCTGGTCGCCATGTCCTGCATCATGGAGTACGTGTTGCCGTGGTTACCCAACCTACGAACACGCCAAGTTTTAAGGCCACCGCAGACCACACGATCCGATCAGTCGTGCGACTCTGCGACTGGCTGAATCACAGGACCCGGGTCATTGCATTTGTGCAAAAAGTTGACGTCACAATTTCAGTCGTATTCCATAACGAATGCAGAATCGTGGCGAAATCGTCTGCGGTGACCTTCATGAATCTCGCGGCAGGTTTGATATATAGGGGATATTCTATCAGACGACAACCATGCAGACAATCATGAGAACTTGGGATTTCCAGCAAAGCATTCTTAAAGGCCATCGTACACGACACACTTTTGTCCCGATTTTGCAGTCGTACGGGTCTACGACTTAAAATCTAAAGTCATCCGACTGATCGGATCGTTTTGTCTGCGGTGGATTTTACACGTTCTGAATTAGGAATGAATTACCCGTGGATGCGTTTCTTTCCGTGTGTAGGTTTCATTGTCTTTTGACCTACAAACACTAAAACAATGTTTTGATAAGAGTTTAATCAGATTTAGAGGGAAGGATTGTAGCTAGAGTCATAAACGGCCTTTACTTTACCGTACAGGGACGATATGAGAACTTTACGAAATGGAAGTAGTCCAGCTGATTATGCTTGGTGAAAGTATGCGATGTGTCATATCGAGTTACGCACTATTCCAGTTTGCCAACAAATTAAATATGCCCTTAATAAACGAAAGGTACATTCAGAGCCTTGTCAGATTTAGTAACAATAATGTGAAGGAATGTCTACTCAGTAAGGTGGTAAAATGAAGGTCATGAAGGTGTACAAAATGTCCACATTCGACTTTTAGGATAAGTTTCCATGGTGACATGGTATTTGACAAGTAGTGATATTATCGGTAGTACATATGTCATGGGGGTATTATTGCGAATTCATTGACCCACTCGTGGCGTGAAAGAGGAAGAAGGGAAATAACAAAATGGATGAAGATGAGAATTTATATTTTATTGAGGCTAACACAAAAATGATTTCATTATGTTTTCCTGGTATTCATACTAAAACAAATGAGGTGGAATCTTGATAGAATGAGAATAGGGGTGATGAAAAAGTTGCGAGCGAATTGCATGATAAATGTACAATCAGCAAAGAGAAGTTCGTTGAGAAAAGTATGTTTAACATAAAAATATCGATTTCTTTAAACATATGGAATATGTTTATTATTGCATAATGACATAGACTGTTGGATAGTGTTCATGGGAATACCAAACCGCGTGTAATATAATTACGAAATACACTATATATGCTATAACGAGAAACCCATCATGATCACATTAAGACCTCGTATGACCATGATTTCAGCTGCACAAATGTACCAGCTATCTACTTAAAATTGCAATTATTGTTGTGCTTAAATCAAATCAAACACTTTCCACTCGATAAAGTGGGGGTCATATTTTGGGGCTCGCGCTGCTTTTTGTTTCGACCCGTGCTGACGGACGTCATGGATTCCTCCATCCATTTTTCTCGTTAACCTTTCCTCCATTCGATAATGGCGGTCTTTAGCGGGGACGCCGCTCATTAAGGCCCTGGTCCCATTTCCCGGCTTCGATCGTCACCCCAAATCTTATCACAATGATGACACAACGTTTTGCCGGCTTTTGAGTCGGCCAGTGCGGGGGAGAGTGGTGATGAGAGAGAAAATGAGAGAGAGAGAGAGAGAGAGAGAGATAGAGGAGGATGGATGGGCGTGGGTAAAATGAAAAGAAATGGAATGGGAGAACTTAAGGAAAAGAAAGATTGAGAGAATAAGATAACTAAAGAGAAAAGAGAAAGATAGATAAAGAGAGAGAGAAAGAGAGAGAGAGAGAGAGAGAGAGAGAGAGAGAGAGAGAGAGATAAAGGGGAGGGGGTATACAGCCAGACATGGAGATGAATAGAGGGAGAGACAGACAGACAGACAGGCAGAAACAGAGAAAAATGACGAAGTGTTGATTAAGATATCATTTGGCATATCAAAAGTTTATCCAGATTTTAAAAAACTCACATTCTTTTTTTCAAATACCCGATAGCTAGGAAGATGTAATTGTATGGTGGGATGTTGAGTGTGTGAATACATTTTTGTTTGGATTTGTGTGTGTCTTCGTGCGCGTGTGGTATGTGCATTACTCGTTGCGTAACCACCGATGTGAATAGCACTGTCACATATAGCACAACAACCGTCATCTGGTCTTAACTCTTTTTGTATATCATATTTTATTAGCAAATATATACTAAACACGAATCTCATGAGCCAGGGATTTACTTGGCACAGATAGGTTTGATATACGAATAACGTGTGGAGAGAGCTCATATCAGCGTTAGATAAGACCACAGCTGAATATATGCACATATGTTCAAGTACAGAACATACAGTCAACTCTTTATACCGCAAATTGTGAACAATTATCCCATAATGCAAAGCGCAGCGTCATCCCCATTTTGGTTTGCGGTCATGGCCGCTTCCGGCCTCATTAACTACTAGGCCTAAACTACATTGGGAGCGGACATGACTGCAAAATAGAATCAGAATGTGGCTGCGCTGTGCATCATGAGCTATACGCGGTATGGAGAATTCTAATTGCCATTGCCATGATTGCGGCAACTATAATGTTTAGAACTTGTTTGTTGTTTCCATGGTAGCTGATGTATGTTGTAAATTAAAGGGATTGTTCACCTTGAAATTAAGTTGGTTTCAATGAAAGCAGAATCACCAAAGAAACATATTTGCAAAATTTTGAAAATGTCAATTTTCTCTAAAGAATGTGCATAATTTTACTTGTGCATTTGATAAATCTTTAGAAACCCGTTTTCACACTCATACCTCTATGAAAAAATCCTTCATCAAACACAAAACAAGAGCAATTTAAGGAGTCATTCAGCAAACAACATAAGGGAGATCACCTCACACGTGACGTCACAAAATTGAAATTTCAAAAGATCATAGTTGTCTTATCCCTTGACGGATTTCGTCAAATCTTCAATAATATGTTGATTTCATATTTCTGCTTTTATCAAAACCAACTTAATTTCATGGTGAACTATACCTTTAATTAACAAGTATGACAGACAAATGCCGCTCTATGTGAGCTACTCACATTTACAATGATTGAAACATGCAAAATGATATCCCATGTCTTCTTCTCAGCATATTGTTAATGGTAGAGGTACAGCTCCATTTCTAAGCGCTACCCAGAATACAGTTTTATTGAGTACAGTTCTCCTCTTTTTTCTCTCGCGCTGATTCAGGGTTATATTCAGGGAGATAATCGTTGGTGGACAGCTGAGCTCACTCGGCTCAAATATGTTGTTACGATATTGTATTGGTGTGTTCAGGCCAGTGCATACGACACGATCCCATCTGTCATACGACACTGCGACTGGCTAAATTGCAGGACCTGGGTATTGGAGTTGTGCTCGAATGTGGCGTCACATTTCCTTTTGCATACCCTGACGACTGCGGAATCGTGTTAAGATCGTGTCGATGTGCGATGGCCCTATGGAGTGAATGGGTGTGCGGGTGCATGATTGTGATGACATGCAGAGAGATTCTGGCAGGTGTTTGGAATTCCTTTCTTTACTCCAGATCCACTCTACTATAACTACAAGGTATTAAGCAATCGCTCCGGTATTCAATCAAAGACGCATGTGGCTTTCTACCAATGAATGTAGGTTCGGTTCAGTCTTCTTTGATAAATCATTCAAGTTTGAAGGAAGGCTGGGCCGCGGGTTACGCGCATGAAGAATCGGATAACCATGGGAATGAACATACATTATGTTTCAATATACCGTACCCAAATGATGCACATGCATGCGAACACGTACATGTATATACGCGCGCACACACACACACACACACACACAGGCATACAATATTCTTAACAAGCGAAGTGCCACTAACTGTATAATTGTTTCATGGAAGGTCATGTACAATTATTTACTTTATTGTTTAGGCGTATTCATCTGTTTTATGTCTCATCCTATATCAATATGCAGTAGATTTTGTAGATTTTATTCAACTCTGTCGGCCCCCTCTCGGGGTATGAGAGTACATTGAAAAATAGTCAACAAAAATGCAAGTAAAAAAAACACATCATAATGAATATTAAACATAAAAACACGATATAAAACATTTTAACTGGCATCCGTGTCCAGTCTAACTATATAATATACACACATACAATAAGTGATATTCTAGGTAATGCAAATAGAATATAAAAAAAGGATATATGCATTAATATTCCACATACTAAGAATGTTGCTATATGATTGGTCAAGAGTTGATCACGTGATAAAGCTTAGTTTTGCCCATCTGATCATCTGTGAAGAAAAGTACGTTACACTCTAGGTGATAGTACTTTTGGTTTCGCTGATCTCTTCACTCCTCACAGTCCTAACGCGTGATCAATATTTTGAGTACGCGCGAAATAAAAGTGCGTTACACTCGGACTATCAATTGACGACTAACGCGTCCTAATGCGCGTCCTGACGCGTGTTCCCCACGGCAGCGGCTCGGGGTTATGTAGAAAAGTAAACATTACTGTTTTCCGTCAAATTGTCAATTTTGGTATAGATAGTTGGCTTCAGATGTGGAATATAAAGCAAATAATCAACTTTTGGTTTCAGGCAATGAGACAAACTATCACTGCCTCGGTGATCTGAATGTATACACTATCTTTCCTTAGCTGCACTTCGGAAAGATAGCTGCATCCAGATCCCCTCGGAAGTGATCACCCTCACCAACGTTGATTATTTGCTTACTAACACTAAGGTGTAGTTACAAGTTCTAAGCCAAGCTTAATAGGTTGCCTGATTGTTCTACCACTACGACTAGTATGGGTAACTAAACTTGTGTTTACATGCATGCAAATAATATCCACAATCTTTTCTTATTGGCGAAATGCTTCATGATGATGTCAGCAAATTTGGCAAGTTTTTTTTTTAGCTGGCAATTATCTGCAGTGTGAAACAATTTTGACATATATCATACAATCAGGGGTGAATTTACTTACATGTAATATTGACGTCAAAAATTTTATGTGAAACATGCATAATGAGTGTTTTGTTACGTGCGAGATGAAAACAGATTGCTCGTCGGCATGGTCGGTTTGGCTATCATAATGTATATGGAAAAATCCTTGTTAATTTTTAACGTTCTTTGTTCTTTTATCTCATATATCTTTCTAGTGCCCCCCCTTTCTCTCTCTATCTCTCTCATTCTCATGTTAGGTACAGGGCTGGTTAGTATAAAAGAAGGTTGTCGCATCGCTATTTGGTGTCCTGGGAATATGAAATTATCATATTGATGAGTTTTGGATGTGCAAATCTTCCAGTATATGTATGCTGATTATGCATTATTAACCCATTACATGTACATGTCGGTCAAGTGCCGGGCTCGTGAGCGGTAAATGATATCTGCTTGAAGCACATGAAGTACTATACGCATTGAAAATGTATGTATGAGAGGGGAGGAGGGGTGATATAGAGGAGATGTATACAGAAGATGCAGAAGGGGAAGGAGAGAGAGAGAGAGAGAGAGAGAGAGGGGGGGGGGGGGTACATGAGGCAGGTTGCACATACATTAAGGCAAACGTACATAGATGCAGAGATAAAGGGGAAGAGAGAGAAAAAGGGAGTGGGAGCAACGGTGAAAGAAGAGAGGAATGGACAGTCATTAAGAAACAGACAGATCGCCATTGGTGCAAAGAGAGGGGGATGTATAGAAAGAAATGGTAAGAAGGGGGATCAGAGAGGGGTGGACGGGAAGAGGTATATAGAGATAGGAAGAGATAGAGAGGGGGTAGAAGGGAATAAGAGAGGGGTGGGAAGAGAGAGACTAAACAAGCGAAGCTTGAGAGAAAAGGGAAGGGAGAGAGAGCGGGGGGAGGGGGGAGGGGGAGAGGGAGAGAGAGAGGGATATACAGAGAAAAAGGGTGAGGAAGAGAGGTTAAGAAAAAAATGGAGGGAGAGAGAGGGTAAGAGGAAAATGGAGGGATGGAGAATGAAAGAGAGAGAGAGAGAGAGAGGGGGGGGGGGGGGGGTTGGGGGAGAGAGAAAAAACAAGAAAAAGATTATGATCACACCGAGATGCGCTTTTAATTGGTTGCGAAAGATGTCGGCATTCCAAGATTGAAGAGACAGATGGTGGAGGCGAGTAGGTCTCATCATGAGGCACATGGATGTCACAATTTCACAATACTTTACCAGTACCAATGCCAACACTAATATCAATACCAGGACTACCCGCCCCCACATCCTTATCACGTCCACTTTAGCCACTACTTCCAAGTGTAATGTCATCACAATTCCATTATAGTCCTCGTTATACATGTACCAAAATGGCTCGGAAAGCATGGTTACATCTAGGAACATTGGGAGGAAGAACAGTGAATATGTTAAAGTTTTAACGGGATCAAATAAGTACCTAATAAGTACCTCAAATTTTCGTTAACAAATAAATTGTTGTTAAGTTTGTTGGCGCATACATTTTGGATACAAAGAAAGGCATTTGCTTTTGTCCATGCCAAAAGTAATGTAAAACCTTATGTTTATCTCGCTGTAGTATCACTGATAATGATCATATATGGGAAATATACGGGATTGTAGGCATATAGTAGGACCATCGCTTCCGTACAGCTTATCCGCACGTATGTGTATTCACAATGAACGTATTAAAACGAGTAAATAAGACCCGACAGTTGCTGATATTACAATTTGTCTTTTTTCGTGACACCGGATATCTCGCCTTTTTGATCGGGTCACTGCGCCCACAAATGAATTTGGCCGAAACCGGTTGGGTGATAGATGCATTGCTCATTGTGTGTGAATACATACACAATTTATCATCTTGTATTGTTGCCACACGCATGCTACAAACAAGCCAATATGGCATTGCTGTTGGTGTGACGTCTAAACGTTGCTGTCAGCCAAGGTGTGACCTTGTAAATAAACGATAATAATGACTTAACAGCTATACTCAACACCAATTATAAGGGAAAAGTCATCCCATGATGCATCGCGCGGCTTCGGATTTTGCTTGCAGTCATGTCCGTTGTGGTGCTGCGCATGTACCAGTGTACGACACCGGGCGCGCACACGACTGCAAAACAATCTGAATTCTGATGGCGCTGCGCGGAGTATTGTGGAACGATTTTTCCTGTGCGGTATGGAAAAGTAACACAGCATCATTCGAATGATGTGCGCCGGGTATCTACTGTTGACATAATGAGCATGAACTGCAAAAGTAGGAGTAGGTCGTTTAAAAGCTGTAGGCCTATCTTCTCCCATCCTTTCACTGACTCAAAGAGATTTATTGCGGAGCATTTGTCAGTCTCCATTCCAATAATGAAGTCAATCTGATCACGCTAATCCTGGCTGGCAGCAATGCTAATAGAAGTTGTGATTTATCTCAACTCGAGTCATCCCACACAGCTTCAGTTCTTTGTATACCAGATGTGCATTTTGTCACTTTTAATGCATTCAAATCCCAAAGAGCAGCATTTTATCTGGAACCGGAAGGGTTATAAATTTTTCACAATGAAACCACTCATCAAAACAAACGCGTGGGGCAAAGGCTAGGGATATGCTAGGCTCTGAAGCTGCTTTGTCATCATTGTAAGTGGTTATCAAGTGTTCTGCAGAACGATTGATGGAGTTACAATTGTTCCCCACTTATAAGGAGTTTCTGAAGTTAGTATGATATACGCAGCTCTGTAGCTGTTACCGTATGTTTGCAAAGCAAATATATAAGGCGATAGAAATGTGCAATCATAATACGACCAACTAGGCCTCATGTGAGAATATGTTTCCATACCTTTTTCGAAAGCGATTATTTAATTCAATTTGAATATTAATTTTAATTTGTAGCTATATATGTCCATATCTATCTATACCAGCCAGTTTATTAATATACCTGCTTATCTAATTATCTTATCCATGCAACTGTCTATCCATCTATATGTCGATATATGTTTAACTATCTATTACCCATCTAACATTCATATATATTACATGGCTACATCTATAGATAACTGTGTTTCTAAATGTTTGTACATAATGGTACACATATATGTCTACAGGGTCTAAGTGTGCGTATATCTAGCTATCTAATATATTTCACTTCTGAAGGAATGCTTCATTTTCCTGTATTCTTATTATATGAAAACAATAAATTACAAATCCAATTATATTCTGATGTTTTAGATGATTCGTATCGATTCTTCCCATTATTTTGACATCCTGTTACACATTTCCATCATAAAGGATATCTGTTTAAGATAGAGCGGGAAATGTTTCTACCCCACATGAGTAAATGTAACAAAATAAACAGAATCTGTACTTTATCAGCATACAGAAGAGTAATCCATATAGCTAGAGTACTTGAACATAAAACTCGTAAAACAATTCAGTGAAGAAAGAGGCTTACGTGAATTAATTTTGTTTTCATATGTGCCACCGATACGTTCTGGCGTATGGAATCACGTATGAAAGTAATCCACATTGCACTCAAAGGATTACAGGTACGAGTGAGTTAATTATAGTATGAAGTGGGTCAATTCATTTGATATGCATTAAGCTATGAATCTGCTTGAAAGCGGATGTAAACTACTGGAATATCAACGTGTATGGATTATGACTAAAAGGAAATTGTGTCGGCAAGACTGATAACATCTTTATTATCAATGGATAAGCAGGTTGAAAGTAATTGAATTTAGAGAAGTGTAAATCAAAGTGAGAAAGAGAGCGATAGAGAGGAAGCGAGAAAGAGATATGTTGAATTAAAACCTGTATTTAAGTCAGCTTCTATTCGAAATAAGAAATGTAAATAAAACACAAATAAGGACAAGGAAAGGCAACAACCGTTACCATGGTTACTATGTAACATCCCCTCCTCCAGAAAATGTACCTAATGTGAAAATACATAGTATTAATAATAAAAAGATAACAAGATATGAAAAAAGCGTCTGCATTATCAAGAGGTTGTAAAGGAGCTTGTGCAATATCGACTGCGAATAGATACCTGGATGTATAGTAAAATAAACATCTCGACAGTGGACCATGGGTAGTGTACTACAGTCAGGCCATACATTCAAGATTCACGATAAAATTTATTTCCAATGTAAAAATTGCACTACATTGTACAATATGGCCAATGATTAAAGGTAATTATAAGATAATTGATACATTTGAAGTTAAGTGCAAAATATTATGTACACGATCAGAATTTCATAGTTCAATAGATAGGAAAATGGAATGAAATTAAAAGCTGAATTGCTAACTCAAACTCTAGAATGCATACTTTCGATATCCCGACGACGCATAATTATAATTTGGTTCTCTTTAATTCACATGTACTATTCTTTTGTTTTCCTATTATTTTGTTTCGCACCAAACTGGTCACAGTATTGATGGTATTGTTGATAAGAATATGGTTTTAAGCGAAGGTTATATTTTCTATATAAGGGAGCCTATTATTATACAAGCCGCGGTATTTCAAAAGATTCCTGTAAATTGTAGTATGCTTCAATTCCCCTACTTAAAGACTGCTTATGTCTAACATGTATGACATGGGGTTTAAATTTTACATCAGCATTGCACAGCATTGTTCGTCGACACGGGGTCGTATTATGGTAATTAAGATTAAATATGATTTCAATTCATTTCATGACATGTTTCGCGGTATATATCAACGAATATCTCTCATAAACGTGACAAAAAGAATAGTCAAAAGAGGCCAACTATGCCATCGAGTACTTTGAAAGGTTAAACAGGGGTTACACAGATTTTATATTTCAATTAACCCTTTGTGTGCC
Source organism: Arbacia lixula (assembly GCA_963669155.1). Lineage (NCBI taxonomy): Eukaryota > Metazoa > Echinodermata > Echinoidea > Arbacioida > Arbaciidae > Arbacia > Arbacia lixula. The sequence continues at coordinate 19,137,506 of OZ022581.1, forward strand.
ACATGTTCATTTTCACAACTAATACTAATACTAATACTAGTACTAATACTAATAATAATACTAATACTAATATTAATACTAGTGCTGATACTAATACTAATACTAATACTTATACTAATACTAATACTATTACTAATACTTATACTAATACTAATACTAATACTTATACTAATACTAATACTAATACAAATACTAATACCAATACTTATACTAATACTAATACTAATACTATTATACTAATACTTATACTAATACTAATACTTATAATAATACTATACTAATACTAATACTAATGCTAATACTAAAGCTAATGATAATACTAATACTAATACTAAACTAATACTAATATTTATGTGCCACATGTGCATTTTTCACAACTAATACCTACAGATCCCAAAGTGTAGCAGTATATCTGGCACACAAAGGGTTCAAACCACACTGAGATACGCATGAACGATATTGAAATACAGCAAACTAAATTGGCAAACATTAATGAGCAATGATTATTGCATGACACCTCTCATCCTTCACATATTTTCACTGTCTTTATGTTAGCTGTCGTTCTTATCTTTCCTACCATTGATGTATTTATGTCAACACGAGGGACTATCCCTTTGACATTTTTTTCTGTACCACGTTTCTCTGTCTTTCTATGTCATATATTTTTCTTTTTTTTTCTTGGTCTACTCTTTCATTCGCATCTCTCTCTCTCTCTCTCTCTCTCTCTCTCTCTCTCTCCCTCTCTCCTGTCTCTTTCTCCGTTATTTCTCCTAAATCCCGGCATCCACATATAATAATGAATTCCGCATAAAGTCCCCGCTAGATGAGACCGATGGACATGACGGAGAAGGAGAAAACGGCGGGGAAAAAAATCAGATAATTCCATCTCAAGAAATATGAACTGCGTGCAAACAAGTGCTAGCATCGTCCTAAATATGGCTGTGTTTGATCACTTGTTCCCATCGACATGCCGGGAAGGAGGGGAGATTTTAAAAGTAAACGAAACCTGATCTGTATGGACGATGAATGACGCCCCCCCCCCCCCCCCCCTCACCCACCACTACCACCACCACCACCGAACCCCACACACGCGCGGCAATAGCAGTAGCGTGGAGTTTAGCGAAATAGCAATAGGTCAATATTTGGGAATATCTGGTGCGGGGGTAGAGGAGCAAAACATGTTTTAACCGACATACAGCATGCACTGTCCGACCGCCCTGGCAGTGAGAAGCGCTGTAATTGGGCATGACGGCAAAGTGCACTTCACAGTGATGTATCCCCCCCCCTCCTCCCCCTTCTCTTTCTCCTTCGTCCCTGGCATTGCCACAGCCAGCAGGGAAAGAGATAACCCATCTGCACAACGGACTCCACCCTCATTGTTTCTAAAGGAATTCACAGTCATGCCCGCGCATCAATGATCGGCCTGTAATGCGACATAACTTACTTTCCAGGTTCAGTCTATGATTACTTAATGACCACAAATGACTGGCTTCGACGATTTGGCTTGCTTTAAATCAAACCGGTGAATTTGGCAAAAACATGATCAACCTAACAGTGCCTCATATATCCGTATTATGTATTTGAGAGTAAACTGTTCTAATTTTCTTCTTTTTGAAAAGGTGGTAACAATTAATGTGGATGAGAATTACTCCAGCTGCGACACATCGAAAAGTTGTTATCATTCACTTCTTATTTTCGAGGACAAAATACATGTCAGCTGCACCACACGCATTCGGCGAGGAAAAGGATATATAGGCCGCGATGTGCATAATATCTGTTTCATGTGAATGGACATTGATTTCCAGGTCATCCTCAAACGTCAATTCCGAGTGATCATAGTAACGAGGGAAGCATACAATAAGAGGCGCCATTTGAAAGGTGGCTAGACATTCGTCAAAAGAAACACTTCCAGTACTGTATGTGAAACGTAAAGAAATGATTACAATGATTGACAAATGTGTAACACTGCTGACACTACCTGCCAAATTTGATTCACATCAAATGATTTCCATTCAACGACTTCCTCTGCGGTTTGCAGCTCTAGATTGTCTGGTGTTTTCCTGGAGTGTTAGAATATCCGCGTCTTGTCAAAGTCATAATCATAATTATACCCATTAATATGTGCGGCCTAATTTTGCATCATAACCTTTTTTTTTAAAGACAATTGATAATGTGATGCGTACATGTATATGGTTTAATGAGGTTTTTTTGCTGAAAGACAATTGGTGCTATAATTTTTGTTTCATCGGTACTCTCCGGAAATAATAAGATAATTTTACGACGGAAAGTACCAGTAAAACAGCGATAATTTCCAAATAAAGAGAAGAAGAGAGTAATGAAAATGACGTCCTTATCGCTCCTTAAGGTAATTTATAGAAATGTTTATAACTTTGTGCTGTATTTGAGAGGTGTTCTGCCCTACACCTCCAGATTACTGTATAGAGTGCGCGTGTGGCAATAAATTCAACCCTTATTTTTCAGGGGACCATCACTTCTGTATTTGGGTTTCTAAGTGTATATGTGTTGATGTGTGTTTATGTGTGTTTATGTGTGTGTACGTGTGTGCGTGTTTATGTTTGTGTGTATGTGTGTGTGTTTATGTGTGTGTGTGTGTGTGTGTTTGTGTGTGGGTGTTTATATGTGTGTGTATGTATGTGTTTGTGTGTGTATGTTTATGTGTGTATGCTTATGTGCATATGCGCGCGCGCGCGTGTGTGTGTGTGCGTGTGTGCGTTTGTGTGTATGCGTGTGTACATGCTGTATGTTAAATCTGTTAGGGAAAGTCAAAGCAAACTAGGGACACTTTAATTTGAAAAGGCGCATCTTTTCCTTCTTATGGTACAATATGAATTCATTGCCGTATTGCTCCAATCATTATATAGTGTGCCCGATACACCCTAGGTCATCACACCAAACTACATGTACAAACCGCTTGTGATTAGCCCTTTGCGTGCGGCAATACATTCAACTCTTGTTTTCAGGGGACCATCACTTCTGGATCGGAGTTTACAAATTACTGCTCTATGTGCTTCACAGTGTGTATCAATGGTAAAATATTCTATATGTGTTATATTAATGGTTAAAGCCGCAATCCGATACGTGAATCAGACCAAACGTCAAGGTCAGCGGAATCAGGCCGCTCTCTTGTGTGATAGACATCGACTTGACGTCTTTGCCTCCTAATGATTATTTCAGTACGATTAAACACATCACACAGGCGTGATATCTCTGACGATAAAAAGGTGTTAGTATTCATTGCGAACCAGTCTGGACCCGACACTCTCTCGCTCCCCGCCGGGATTTCAGCAGCGATGACAAAAAAAAAATGGAAAAGAAAAAGTACCCGGGCACGGAAAAAGCTCTGATAAACATCACATCATCGGTGGCGGGTCCCTTTGACAAGAATTCACTTAGACATTTTCACATAAAATGCCCGGGGGACATTTCTCTTGCTGGCTCTAGGAGCGGGAGACTGTATGAAAAATTGTCAATTACAAGAGGCGCGAAAGCGTGGCGCGCACTACCGCATCTCTATATACCTCATGTACGGCGTCGGCACGAAGAATAGCGAGTGGACACACGCACGCACGCGCCGCTCTGTCTCGTGCGGTAGTTACTTCCTCGTTAGTTCCAGCCTATATCACATGACAGTAATCCGGGTTAACCAATTACCAATTTCTCACGAAGATAATCACAACAATGAATATTGCGAAAACATTCGAGATTCATGTGCTCTTGTCAGACGGATGGCAGACCAAAGCGTTGAGCTATCCTCTTTCACACGCTAAAAAGGTTGCACTGATGTAACACATTGAACTGTAAAGGTTCAATCGGCAGTTTGACGTTCAAATTATCAGATAATTCATAAAGGATAAAGTTTCCCGTACATTTATATTGTTACAAGTATATCAAACTGACTAAATACTATACCGTCTAAAAAAGGATGTTTTTAATCAAGTTTATGTTTGAACAGTATGGACGTAATTTGTTTTTCTAGCTCTTTACGTGTTGCCGTCGCCGTTTTGTTTGTTAACGCCTGGAAAATTTAATATCCTGTACATTACATATAGAACAGCTATTTGTTGCGAAAGGGTGAATAAATAGTTTTGAAGGATCTTATAACTTTGAAATATGTGTGTGATAAAGTGTTTGAATTTTTAATACGATGTTACCACGTACTACTGTTTCCATGGTTTGTGAATTGTGTTCTTTTTCCCATTTCCACCCTCGTTTGAGTCCTATGCGTGATTATGTAAAATCAAATGGCGAAGGAACGTTCGGTTTCGTGCACGGGATAGTTACGCCCCTGACATTTCAATGTATTAAAGAATGGCCAATTCTCACATAACATAACTGTCCACATGTTTGCTGTTCGACGGTAGTTAGTCATTAGACTACGTTTATTTGCGAATGTACCTTTGCATATACGAATATTCCCCATTCACATCCACGAATCAAGTCCGTGATGAATGATGTGTGGATGAATAGATGTAGGTATGCACTCCTCTCCATTCCCTCTCTCTATTCCATCTCTTTCTTCTCTCTCTCTCTCTCTCTCTCTCTCTCTCTCTCTCTCTCTCACACACACACACACACACACACACCACCCATATATATATATACACACATACACACGGACACGCACATACACACATTTTCTCACACATGCACACAAACAATCTCTTCCTCTCTAACGCACTCTTTCTCTTTCTTGCCTTCTTTGTATGTTTGTTTCTTCCTCTACATCCCTCTTCTCCCACCACCAGCCCTTCTCTCTCTCTCCCTCCCCCTCTCTCTCTCCCTCTCTCTCTTTCATTCTACCACACCCTTCCCTCTTCCCTTCTCTTTCTCTCTCTTTCTCTCTCTCTCCCTCTCCCCCCCTCTCTCTCTCATTCTACCGCAACCTCCCATCTCTTTCTCTAGCGATCCGTCTTGCTCTCCTTCACTGCTTATTGCCCTTCTTTTCTTCCACGCCTTTTCGCTTTCTTTAAGATGTTTAACGTATAACTTGTTATTGTACGCTTACCTGCGTACCTGTGTACATGTGTACATTTCTAGTGTGTGTGTGTGTGTGTGTGTAAGTGTGTGTGTGTGTACATGTATGCCTGTGTGTGTATGCCTGTATCTACATCTGTGTGTGTATATGTAAATCTTGTTTATGTTTATATGTGTACGTTTGTGTGTTTGTGTGTGTGTTTGTGTACGTGCGTATGTTACAATTCATAGGCCAGACACGTCAGTAACAAGTGGCGCTCTCTCACATACCATCTGGTGCCGTGGGTTAAATGACTCTTCCAGATGAGCACAGAGATCATATTACGTAGGATGCCGGAGGAGCGTCTTCTTCCAATACAACATTCTATCAGATTAGCCTGCGCACCAGGCTTTTGGATATTCGTGAACCAAACTCTACAATAGAGTCTATAAGTAGAACTCACTGGACTTGTCACTTTCCCCATTCTCATCTTTTCTCGGCCCCTGTCCTTCATTCCGAGCCGCAGAGGAACCGGGGAGTCATTAAGTTATTTCAGCCAGATTTAGTTTTTGATACACCTGCCATTGCTATGGGTGCATGAATTATGTTTATAAAGATTGGGGTTTGCATTGCTTATACTGGGGGATTTAAAGAATCTGGATTGAAAATGCTCAACAGCGTAAACGCCAGGCTAGTTTTGACGTTACTCCACGCCGCTACAAAAGGACCATGACCCCCCCCCCCCCTCCCCTAACAACATCAACCACTATCTACCACACCTATGGACTTATAATGTGTCCAATACTCTTTTACTTATTGATATTTCACCTAATTCTATGCCTGGCGCATATCTACGAGAATTCCAATAAAGATAATTCCAAAGAAGTTTGACTTGCAAGGTCGTATTGTGAAGTCAGCTTTCACGCAGAATTTGAAGTGCTGAAAAAATAGAGTAGACGACGGTTTATATATGTGTTTACTGCGATGCTCTACATCTTTTAGAATATGTAACCAGATATTCTCATTTATGAGTACGTCAATATCCTTCCCAATTAAAAGCTGGCATAATTTGATATCGCAGCATGACCAATATTCTCATTCCGTAGTTAAACTGTATTTTGGTACCTGCATACAGCTAGTAGCTTTTAATCAAACCTACGTTCAATATTCGGGCCCTTAAGACATCAGCGTCTTCTCGCTGCGACTCTTGAATATTTATAAGCAATTCCTATTGTTTAAATCCCAAACGCGTGTATACATTTCGTATAGTTAATTTGAATATATTCTGAAGAGGAAATATGACCGACAATTCGATAAGCGTTCCCGACCTTGTTTTGAGGAGCCTCATGCACAATTTACCAGTTTTTTTGTATGTTGATTTTTTTTGTCTTAATCAGCGAAGCGCAGACAACAATGGTGATATAAACATTTTTTTTATAGAGATTTCGTTGCTCATTTCTACATTTCTATGCCAGGCAAAATGCTGCTTCGAAGGAGTTGTGTATATTAGCACGATTAGGGGTGCCGATGTGCGACAATGGTACTTAAAGGGTTAGAGATACTCCACATAATTTAAAGCAATCATCGACGAGCTGTTGTAAGATGCCTTTTTATGCATTGAAATAACATGGTAAATATGAATCAGGGTATTACAGTCATTCTAAAGATCATTTTGATCTCTTTCGTCGTATTTAATGCGTATTAAACGTATGATAAAATAAAGACAACACACCAGTAATGCCAGGCTAGCAAGACGGTGTCCTGCAGAGTAATACGGGTCATTGCTTCTCATTCCATAATTAATTAAACTTAATCATTGCACAATATGGAATGTGTTTGTCGGGAAGTCTTACGTGCGTTGCAGGGACACGGTCCGGCGTTTGACAAGCATAATTTCGTGATTGACGAGTAGCGAATTCCGTAGACTCGCGGGCACCATTGTTGTTGTTGTTTTTTTTTGTATGTGAATCTTGACTTTTCTGCTCTGTCCAAAAGTACGCTGTGGCAAGCCACATCTGTTCATTGGGTTGGGTGTATATGTAAGGTGTGTGAGAGGAGAGATTGTTACAAAGCAAGAGAAAGAGAGAAAAATAGAGAGTGAGAATGAGAGAGAGAGAGAGAGAGAGAGGGAGAGAGCGAGATGATAAGGGAGACAGAGAAAGAGAGAGAACGGAAACGTATAATATAAATAGTAATACAGATATTGGGTAAACTATAATAGAGTAAATGAGATATAAAGTAAAAAGGGTAGAGTAGGGGGCCGTATACGAGATATGCTTAATGACAGATCATGAAATTGTAATAACTTAGATTGAATAAAAGCAGCAAAATTTGATTTGAATTAACGCTTAAAAGTTTTATAAATTCTGACGGAGTATAAAGACGCTTTATAATCGTGATTATCGGTCCATTTAATATTCTAACGACGTTTCATTATGATTATGTCGTTCTCACTTTTCTCGCGCACCACTAAACAAAACAATATTCCGAGCATCGTCTTCATGATCAAGGCAGATATGCGGCTAGCGATTAAGGTTTTTAGAGACAAATAATGCACGTTTGATACAGCATTTTTTTCTTTTTAAAGTGAATCAACCATGAGGAGTATGTAATTAGTATATGCGTCTTATAATTGTTATTTTGGAGAATGGGTGCAGGCAAGCTACCAGCTGGTGTACCGTGTTTGTAGAGCAGTGCCTGTCATAGCTCACATGCATGCTGCGGCATAGCTTAGGCTTTTTAACAGTCAGAAAAGCCACCGTGCATCAGCCATGCGCGGATGGAATTAATTTGATTAATTACGCAGGCGGATCTCCCGTGGGGGTACGTATAGCCGAATAACATTTGATGAATATCATTGCGAGGGAAAATCCGCCCGGTCGCTCTCCAAGAGATGCAATGTGGTCCTATGAATAACGGGGCTTTAATCCCAATGGCTTAAGACCTGCTGCTCTTACGCGACGCGATTGCGACGCGACACATTTTGATGTAAAACGTTTCATGTGATTCGGTAGATCGGAATGATTTTACGATTGAAATGCTTTTCTTTAAAGATTTGTACCACGTTCTTCTCATGCTAGCAGAAGTGTTTCAAATTTTATATGATCTTGTTATAATTTATAAAAAGGTAAAACATGTACAACAATATCTGTACATGTTAGATGTTAATATCTTGAATTAACAAAGAATATGTTGGCACATACACTAATATGTGCATTGTTGTATATATAGCGTTGTTGAGAAGGAAGGACAAGAAAGTATAAATAATGACCAATCTTCTGAAAAAAAATGGCATAATGATATATGTATGCGGAGGTTTCATTTGTCCTTATCCAGACGAAAGGTCGAAAGCCGCAAATCGTTGTAAATATAGACTTATTGTCAACGCAGCTGCGTCTCCGTAAATACTATACTGCCCAATTAAAGTGAAAAATGTAAACCTCGGTTTTTGGACACCGTTAGAAATCAAAGAAAAAAACCTTTAGCCCAGGTGGTGCCAATGTGTGAGGTCACGCACGGCTTACGCGGATTATCAAATGTGTGCTTTCGCTTTACGAAAATAAAGCTTCGCAGTCTGTGATCCATCCGCGAGAACGAAGGCCTGAGACATATCTGAGCAGTTTGCCGCGTGCTTATAGCTTTGTCATCTCAATGGAATTTGGTGCTGGATCATGATTATGTCGCGTAGTGTGGTGTAGGATTTGATACCTCTCTAATTGCTTGTTTTCGTAGCGGATTTATATGTAGCTAAAATTGTAGAGAATTACCAACGGACACTGCAATTCATGTGGGGCTTAACAAGAATTGAAAACGATTAAAAAAACTACACCTTATTAACAACATATTATTAACAACTCTTCTAATTGCCCATATCTTGAGGAAAATGTAGAAAATAGATGGCTATTGTGAAATATTAGCTTTGACTATTCAAAGATGACGTGTGTTCTATCTTACTTTGTATTACTTTAATACTAATCTAAACATGCATAAATACGATGTGTTTTAAAGTACAGCAATATAATTATGTGGACCCACTCTTGATAAAACCAGTAGGAAAAATTATCTCATTCATCTTATACAACAAAATGTCGGCTTAAAGTGAACTGTTCCATGCATACATGCATACATGTTCCATGCAGTACTTGTGTGCATAGAGACTGGTATCAATTTCTATGCATGCATTTGCAAGAACGGATGTTAGAGATGATTACGCAGGCTTCCTTTCTTTGTTTCAACAGGAATCACACCTGGTGCGGATACCTGAGTGAAAACAAGAATGCGCGTACAGTGTACATCTCACAATGGCAACACGTGAGTATGGCGCAGGCTATTACTGATTACTTATCTACTGTAGATATGAGTTACATGCTAAATTCCTTGTTAGTGTCTATCTAGATTAAAGGATTTAGATTATTCTTTAAAAAGGCACTCTCAGTTGCTCTCATCGCTAAATACTATTTCAAATCTCTCTGAGCGCTATCCACACACATGATTTCAAGATTTCTGTCGACTTCGAGTTGTTTATTTGCGCTCTGCGGGAATTTCGCATTTATATAGATATAGCGTTCAATAGTAGGTGTAGGGAAAATAGGTTCGAATCTGTTTTCGGATGAATGTTGCAAACAGAAATATGTCTCAAAAAGTAAATAAAATCACCCTCTCTCCTTATCTCCCATTTTATGTCTTTAATCAAAAAGGAAAGAGAGGATGAAAGCGGAAAGGATGATTAATGTATAGGCATCCATGATAAAGACGCGGTTGTCGGTGCAGTAGTGCATCGGAAATGAAAATAAATCACACTTTACAGCCTGTAGCTTAGGCTAGTTCACACCTGGTGCAGATACCTTCCCGACGGAAGCAAGCGATTAACCTTCAGCGAACTGTACATTTCAATAATAACCCAACATCACCATGTACATAGGCGGCCACCACAGGCTATCGCATACGACACGATCCGATCAGTTGTACGACTCTGCGGCTCCTGCGACTAGCTGAATCACGGTCATTGGATCTGTGCATGAACGTGACGTCAGATTTTCAGTCATATGCCCTTATGACAGCTGAATCGTGGCAAAATCGTGGCAAAATCGTGGCGTATATGTTGACGTAAATGTCTAGTGAACGTAGTGTCATATGCTAAGTCAATATTTCTGTGAAACGGAGAATATCGGTGATAAAAGTCTAAAATGTATCATGGATAAGGGCAACGTATTATAAAGATTTATGATTGATCGAAACTTGACTAGCGATTAACATTAATCGCCACTCGGTACATTAGAGATAATATTTTGGACTAGCGATAGATTCATATTAATCGCAACACTTTATGAAACGGGCCCCGCGATCTTTAAAAATGGAAGACATAAATCAAGAACAAAATAAGAGTTTGTTCATGTTTCATATTTTCTTCTTTCGCAGTTTAGTGCTTTGTGGTCTGATATGCTGCCATGTGTACGTGTTGATGTGTTGATATGTATTAAACGTTCATGTAAAGCTTGCTATGCGCCACTCCTACTACTACTACTACTACTACTACAATAGTTTCCTTTTATTACTTGCTACTATCCAGCCAATTTAAACGTTCTCCAATTTGACGTTCATATAATCGGGATAGATCTTTTAAAGAAACGGCTCTCTCACCGGCACCTTATCCTGGCTAGACTGCAATACAACACAACCTTCAAGAATCGGATGTTTATACAAAACAGTGCAATATAATCCCAATCCTCCGCCAAGGTCTCGCTGAGTCGCGAGCTGTCAGTCAAGAAAAAAAAAAGACAAAAAAAAAGACGCGCCGCCGAAAGACGGTCAGCAAACTGTCATTTGCGGAAGGTCAGCGCGATGCCATGTCTTCTAACGAGCAGGGAGGAGGGTCATTGTTTGGTCAAGCAATCTTTGTACCGCCTACGTGACAACAACGGTTAAAATCCAATCAAGTCCTCTCCCGCTAGAGAAGTTTAGAGAAGATCGTCCTTGTGCTCAACTTGGTGAGAACAGCCTCTTGACGTGTGCAATGTCGAAAGACAGTCGCTTCCCCACGTGCATGACGTCTTCCGAGTACCAACAGAATTCGAATGTACTCGTCTTTTCAGCAGTAATTTTACTGTCGTTTTCAACTAGTGTAGCGTACCGATTTGTGTTGTGTGAGTATGTAAATGATGCAATGTGTTAATTCTTTGTATATACCACACGTGTCCTTTCGTCACAAGTACTACACACAAATCCCATAGAGCAGCAGTTTATCTGACACACAAATTCTTAATGAGAATAGATATGTTTTCGTAATAATATAACACGACACAAGATATCGCAGAGAAAATGCTTTGCCTCCGCGGCAAAGTCAAGGCGGACCCCTTCAGTTGGAGAAACCCTGCGATCACGATAATATACTCATCGGCAATGAACTGAAATATTGACAGTCAAAGCGACCATCACCCCTATCCTCACCCTCCGTTAAAAATCTTGATTCAAATTTCAAGTTTTCAAGTTTTCAATTTTTTTTTATATCGTCATATTAATATATCATAGTTCCAATCAATCCTAACCCCATACTCTCTGAGAATCTTGATTCAAGTTCAAGTTTGGTTTTATTATTATTATCAAATAAAAAAAATACAAGATAAACAATTATAAGAACAGAGGAAAATGATGCATTAGAATGAGGAACTAGATAAAAAGAACATAAAGTGTGATTAACGCTTATCATTTCATTATCGTTAAATATAATTTTAGACATCAACAAAATTTGAAACAATATTTTAAAGAGAATATCATATGTATTTCAACATTTATGAGTATATGATTTAAACGTGCCTGGTTGATATACAAAAGTGTATTATCGTATATCTCCGTTAGAAAGTGTTTGAATTGGTGCCGCTTCTAGTATGAACGATGAATGACGAGAGGAAATCATAGCTACAAGGGACGGATACAAACATCTCGGCTAATTGATTATGATCGCAACCCGGGAAGAAATAGTAATAGTTATGCCGGGAGAGAGAGTTATAATAACAAAATCGTGATATCCCTCCAAGAAACCGACTGGATAGAATTTGCATAGACGTATAAAGGAAATATTTCTTTAAAGAAAATTTCATAGAAATGACAAGAAACAATGGGTCTTCCATTTTAAGAAAGGCAATATAGATAGAAAGACATAGATAGGCAAATGGGCAGAAAGGATTTGCAAGAATAAAGAGTGAGCACATAATTATGTATGATATAAAGATGTAATTTTCTGGTTTCCATGGTAACATAGTCGTTACAATTAGAAAAAATGCGGAAGCATCATGTGGTTATATTCCTTCGTCATAATCGGCCCACTTTGATGCAATGAGGAAAAAGAGGGACAAAGGACAGGAACATAAGATTTCAACTTATATGATAACATTATGACCCTTATAGTACATATTTTAGGTTAAACAAAATAGCATTTATTTTCAGTATTTACGGTAAAAAAAATGTATCTCTTGATATTAAGATAAAAGAAGAAAATTCGTGATAAAAAAATCTTGAGCTAGTCACAATAATAAACCAACTCAATTAAATGATTCTTGAATCTTGAAACCTTGAAATCTTGAAATGATACATTGTTGGCTTTTTGAGATTTTTTACCATTTGTTTTTAAAATGTCAGACAACTATCTCCACTCAATAAAGGTGACGATCAATGGGCCAAACTTCTGTAAACAAAAACGACAGTTCACAGCAAACACAGGAGTATGATACAATGATAATATATGTTGGCTTTTTGAGATATTTTGCAGTTTGTTTTTAAAATGTAAGACAACTATCTCGATGCGATAAAGATGACAATCAATTGATCAAAATGTTTAAACAGAAACGACAGTGAATAGCAAACACCGGAATGTGATACAATCACAATTCATGTTGGCTTTCTGAGAGGAGGGTTTCCGAAGTGAAATTGACACGAAACCCCCTTCTATGTTTCCGACTAATCACCTCTAGAGCTCTTCGTCGCCCCTCTCCCCACCACCTGTCTTCTGGTGTTTGTTTCATCCTTACCTCTTCATATTTGGTACCAAATCTAATCACGATTGGGAGAGGGGGGCTGCAATCGATACAAAAATCATGTACGTGGTATCAGCTGTGTGCGGAACGTGCGAGATTTCCCACTGCTTCAGACGACCTGCGCTTGCCTCCCTCACGTTTCCTTTTTTCCCCACAGAAATGAGAGTTTATTAAATTTGTCAAGAGGCTGACACTTGCACCAATGCTCTTTGGCGTGTTTTCTACACGATCCACTGGTCGGCGGGATTTTTTTTTTACATCATCTTGCACAGCACAAAGTTTGGCGCCTGTTTTGAGTTGTCTGCTTGATATCGCGTGTAGCATATTCAACGACGGGAAGTTAGTTGTGATCGCAAAGGCAACGACAAAGTGAGACTGATCCTCTTTTTATCGTCATCATCAGCAACGATATGAACATTTTCTGGTTAGGATAACTGGAAATTCAAAACGTTTGGTGGTAGAGTGACATAGAGGAGACATATTATATATATGTTGGCTGCCACTGGAGGAAACATCACAAAATGTTCATCCCGAGGGAGATTTGCACTGCGCTGAGGGAACGTAAATAAGTTACGATCCAAACGCGAGGGACTTATTTGTTCCCGAACAGCAGTGCAAAACACCAAAGTTTAATAATGTTGTGATGTTTACGACAACAAAGCCAACATCTGATATGTTATTCACGTTAGTCTATCGAACATTTAGTCTAACATAAACATATAGTAAAATGTGTCAGAATGAAGTCACTCCACCTCACGTCGGAAGGCCCACTGCACGTGGCTGTGTGGTTAAAACACGCACGCAAGGTATCAAATACACACACAGGTAGAGGCCGGTAGAGCACGCCGCGCTTGCAAAATGTTTTCATAGGGAAACATAACACCAGTATCGGCGTTATCATGGTTATGTTGACTAGCAGAATTAGGTCAGCGGGCAACATACCGATTTGTCTTGCTGACACGTGACCGCATTCAACCAATCGGTACTCGATACTAGACTAACATGAATTATATATTATATAAAACATCGTGATAGGGAGAGGGAGAGAGAGAAGGGAAGACATAAGAACTTGAAGATAGAAGATAGACATAGGCATGTGAGAGGGAGAGAGAACGACATGAGAGAGAGAGAGAGAGAGAGAGAGCAAGAGAGAAATATGAGAGAGCTACAGATAGAGGAAAAGAGACGAGTGCAATTACAGAGAGAGAGAGAGGGGGGGGGGGGGGGTGGGCAGAGAGACAGAGCGAACTGTTAAGGGCACGCATGTTTTATTACTATCTCTAAGGAGAGGGGGTAATGTACACAGTAGATGGAATAATACTCAAAAGAGAAAAGGAAAGTGACTTCAAGTGTGTATTTTTTTCTTGAATCATATGGGGAGGCGAGACAGCAAAAAAATCACATTATCACAAATCATGTCTGACTCTTTTAAAGAGACTAACCATGCATCGTTGCGTTAATATGCAACTAGGCATGCAATCAATATTCACATTCTTCTTCTGGAAAATTAAACTTTAAAAGAAACGTAGTTTCGAATATAATGTAATCTAAACAGGTTGAAAAATCTGTAAATTGTTTATCTTGTTATCGTTATCATATATATTAGATGATTTATATCTATGAGGTATGTCGAAACAAAAGTTGTGATATGCAACAGTTCTTATATTTATATTTTTAATTTAGCTTTGTTTGGGCAATCATTTAACCTACTTCTTTTAATTGCAACGCCTTGAAGTCTCACTTAACTGACATACATACTAAATGTGAAAGGTGCATTAAAGGCCAAACCTACTTTTTGCGAAAGCCCGAAACCAGTTGCTTTCAATAATAACCGTCTCTTACGTCAACATTAGCAATTGACGCTTGCGCTCATTATCGACTGTATAGCTCTCTTTGTTATCCTAGGGGCATTCAGTATAGTGTTTACATGTCCACTACGCTGTTGTCAGTATCACTTTCACGATGTTAGCGCAGGCTTAAGGCGTGCGTCACTTGAACTTCCATGCAGAAATATTGATATTAAAGCCGTAACGGTGAGAGTAAATTGCACTCTTATCAACGCCACATCTCTCTTGATTTATTAGATATGAGCATACACGGAAAATAGCCTGGAACGTACTCCTTTTGTTGCATGCAGAGTGTAGACAAATTGAGGAATATAATCTATTAGAAACATAAATACGTGTTCCTCGATGGAACAGATTTCATAGTCTTGATGTTTTGAGTTCTATGCAAACTGACAGCTGTCACAAAAAGGTAAGGGGTAGAAGATGATTTAACCTCGAATTAAAAGAAATAATTGACGTAGTTTATTTGGCCTGCCCTGTCTAATTTTTCATTTCAGTAACTTTCACACAAATACGACTGTAGACAGGCTTGGCGTCATGCCTGTTTTTGCAGTCCACGAATCAAGCTGGAACAATATTCAGCGCAGAATTTTATTGAAAAATATACTGCACTAATACAAAAGTGTGTTAATGTGTAATCTTATATGTGAAATAAAGATATTAATAGAGAGAGATGGGGGGGGGGGGGTGCAGTACAATGAGAGAAAAGGGATGAACGAGAGCGAGAGAGAGGGGGAGAGCGAGATCAAAAGGGGGGGGGGGAAGGAAAAGAGACTTCCTTTTCTTTAAAACGGAGCTCTATTTACCCAAAGGCAACATGGAGACAAGCCTCCAATATAAATGTAGCTGTTGGTATTTTTGTCATGCCCGTGTTACCATAGAAACAGCCTTGTTCTGATTTTGTACTTTTCAGCCCAGAAATTCGCTGCCGTCATCAGCACATTCGCGAGCAATTGTATCTTTGAGAAACTCCACAGTTATGGAGATTTGTGAAAAATGTTACAAACCATGACCAGCACTACGACACGGCCAAACGAATGCCACACTGCTGTGCGAGCTTCAATGTGTAATATTTTTTTCATGATTTTAGATATTTCATGCTTTTTGAAAGATTAATAAAGGGAGACAATTTTGCCAGTAACTATCAACAAATGATTTGTAAACAGTTTTTGCTCTAAGTATGTTTCAGATCGCCAGATCCAGAAATGGTGGATGAAGCTAGCATGGGAATTACGGGTGGGGTTGGTGTGAGGGTGATGTGGATTAAAGGAGGGAAGGGGGTGGGTAGGGATGGGGGTTCGGGGTTCGGGGTTCCCAACAGTGTTGCATGTTTAGTTGCTATGGTAGCCACATTTGGCACTGTCAAACCAACCAGCTCCATAGAACTATTAAAAGTAGCAATCCTCATGCTCAAGATAATGTAGATATATGATAGGGGCTGCACATTCGACTCATTCAGGTGGCCAATACACGTCATGAAGTGATAGGCATGATAGGGGAAGCTGATATCGTTGTATCCTATCCTGTATTATCAACCATACTTGTTTAAAGGTGTCATCTACGATGATAAAAAAGAGCTGCTCAATGCTCACGTGCCTTGTATAGAGTTAATGCTATTCTCATTGTTAGTTAGCTTCACCATACGGCTACCACAGTTGCCATAGATATTGTGTACAATCAATCCCGTCCTTAGAGAACTCGTTCATGTCAATTCAAATACAGACGGATGAAACGGACAAAGCTCTCCCAGTCGAATTCTCTATGTCAGAAATCACGACGATAATCTTCCTTAAATCGCATTCTATTTATGTCTGAACGAGCGCTTATTTCAGGAATTTGCCGACGGGAATGGGAAACTTGCATTCTAGATGGAAGTTTAAGGGGAGATAGGTGGACATGATGTAGCCTAGATTTCACAGAGATGAAGCTGTACTAATACCAAGGTTAATCATATACGGCTGGATATGAAATAGAACGCGAAATTACACGAATGCGTGACACGACTACCAGACCCATGCTATGCTCTTTTTTCTCACTTTCCCGTTCTCTGCTAAATCCACTTACATAAACAAACGAAATTATCCGCATATGTCATTGTTATCGTACACATGGATATCGAAATCATACTTTCTAAACAAAGTGGGGGAGAAAATGGGATAATGCAGCCTATGTAATGCGGAAACTTCAGTACACTTTCGCGTACTGTCTGATAATGTTGCAATGATATTGCTATTGGTATCGGTGTCGCTTTTGTATTTGTATTGATAATAGTATGCGTATCGCTATCGGTATTGTTGTTGATGATGGCCTTGGTCTTGGCCTTATTTAGTATTGGTGCATGGTATTGGATTTGCTAGCTGATAACTGATCCTTCAGATTATGCCGCTAATCAATATTTGTTACAAACGAAATCAATAAATAAATGAAATATTGTTCTTGATTTCAGCTTTCATATTGGCTTTGGTAATGGTCGTCCTGTGTACATTCGTGCTGGCACTATATTCATATTGAGTTCACCGCAGATGTTCGGATTAGTGCTGGCGTTGGTTTTAGTATTGAATAAGGCTTGTGAGCCCTGGCCCGTGATTCCTAACCAAGTAGGGGCTGTGCGTAAGGTGAGACCAGACCGAACCGCGGGGATTTCGGAAATGTCTTCCTCTCCCAAGGTCCCTGGCTTCCCTCCCGCCTCCTGCCCGTGTCTGAGTGATCCATTTAGCCGCATCTCCGCGAGTTTCTTTCCGTGTTCCACTCCTCTCGTGAGAGGCTGCGGGGAATTTCCTCCCAACCATCGCCCTAAATTCCACCAGGACGAACTTAAATGGCGAGATGGCAGCGAGCAGGATCCATACTTCTTCATAGACGACTACTACAATAACTGAGATGGGTCCCAATGGGAGCACGAGACGTTCCACTCTAAGACAGTTGGATGCATGAATTAAGGCCTTAAACATGTAAAAGCGCGATCTATTTCAACTACACACAGACACACCCACACACACTCACACCCCCCCCTCCCCCTTGAACATCCAGTTCATTGGCGGACAGTCTCAGGATGACCCATCCTTGTGATGTAGGTCACGCTATTATCCGACATTTTTATTTTTAGCTGCAATTCATTATACTCTTAGCAAGCTTATATCATCGAAATCGTCGTTATTCATCTTGATCGATGATGAATGAATGATTAATTGTTGGAAGGTGGACCATGTCCAAATCTAGCTTGCACTTTCCCGGAGACACGCAGACACGCATGCACACACACACATGCTCACCAAACACGCACTTACATACATACATACATACTGTAAATACACGCACGCCTGCACGAACATCCCATCACATGCATGACATAATTATGTACATCATACGCACACGTTCACATAGACAAACACATTAAAAAAGGGGGAGGGGGAGGGGAGGGGAGGGGCGTGGATAGATCGTCTTGTCAATAAACATGCGATTATACTATGAAAGAATGACGAATACCCCTTCCTCACAAAAACACAAACAGTGGGTCGCACGTTATTTGCAAGAACAAAACATCAGGATTGTACGGGGAGACAGAGACATAGGCGAGAAATATAAACTGTATAGAGCGAGAAAAAAGGAGAATGAGAAGAGGGGGGGGGGAATAATTCATGAAAGAAAAAATAGACTAGGGAAAGAGAGAGAGAGGGAGAGAGAGAGAGAGAGAGAGAGAGAGAGAGGGAGAGAGAGAAAGAAAGAGAGAGAGAACGGAAAAGCGGGAGATATAGGAAGAGTAAAAATTTAGAGTATAGAGAGAGAGATTGGTGTTATTTAGATTTAACTAATCGATCCGTCACTTGGCGTAATATACAGAGACAGTGATATCGACGTCGAGGAGTGGAGAATGGGTGGGCAGGGGAGGGGTTCTAGTTCCTAGTTCCTGCCATTTTATTTGCATCTCAGAGGACTATCATGCCTGTGGCATCGTGATTTATGGTTCTTTAACCGTCTGGGCATAATCATGATAATACAACATATTATTTACAGAATTAATTCATTTTCGACTCTTGAAACTTTGCACATGACTTTGAATGTCACTTAAAGATCATCATATCATTGTATCTACCACAATAGTGATATTGCATCGTTCAATACATTATGTCAAAGTTCAAGAATCGCTGGTAATAAATCGTTAATATAATGAAATGATAAATGATTTTCAACAAAAAGACAAGAATGCAATAAAAACTGGGAAAGGCCGACTCCCATTGTGAATTATTTTGGTCACACGAATCTCAAATAGTGTCGCATTCACGTAATACTGTTGTATCCATAGCAAAAGGTGTCTCCAAAATCACTGGTTTCATAATTCAAAATTGAGTTGCAAATTGGCATTCATACAACTCCGTATGCTTGCTTGCATTAAATTATAGGTAGTCTCTATTATAGATATGTTTTTAACAAATGGCGTGGGCATATTTACGAAACGGTCATTTTTTTTAGCGCATCCGTAAGTATTCCTCTGGTTCCGCCTCCCCCTTCCTCTCCCCCCTCCTCTCCCCCTCATTTCCTCTTTCTCTCCCCCTCCTCTCCCCCTCCTCTCCCCCTCCTCTCCCCCTCCTCTCCCCCTCCTCTCCCCGCCTCCCTGCCTCCCCTCCCCGCCCTCCCCCGCCCCCGTTCAACTGCACTAGTCACGCGTGCCGTTTCGAAGCTATTTTTCATATTTTCACTTTTCGTTCGGAAGTAGGTCTAGTACGTGTGTAGTAGTAATTATGCCTTGGGAGAAATGAGCGGCATTACATTACCCTACTTTCATGAAGTGCAAGTCTGCTCCATGTCCTTGGTAGGTTCCATGAGAAGGATGGACAAAGTTTGGAGCGAGGCATGAGAGGGGGGAGTAAAAATGCACTATTATCAACAGAAATCAATTTCAGTACGTGTCCAAGGCTGTATATTATCCTAGCGCACACTTTTTCTAAGCACAATGCGAATGCTATGTTTACGTACGTGTGATTGAGGTATTACATTTACGTGGAGAGATAGTAACACGGAGGATTGTAAACATGCCTGCGTCATGATGAGTAAGATATAAAACATAACAAATTTTATTGATTTGAATGTCAGTATATGAAATATTCCCCTCCTCCGTCATCAGAATTCTGTTTTTGATAACCCAAGGAGAAGAAGAAGAACAACAACAACACCCAGACGACAAACACAACGAAAGATTGAACAGATGATGTTATGATGAACATGTGAAGCCATGTGATAAGTGTAGACGAAATAAACAATGTACGTAGAACAAAAGACATTAATGTTACAGATATCAAATTTATCACGTTTTAGAAGATTCAGTAATATATACAAGGCATTTAAAATCAGCTGGATACGTATAGAGAAGCTAAGAATAACGATTGTCATTCTCTCCCGTTATTTTAATGACACATACCGCGAGATGGCGCCCTCTTGTACTACGCCACCACACCGCATTTTCCCTCGTCCCCGTCCGATCGCTGGACAGTAGTAGTTTCCTAACTACCGTAGATAACGTCCCTCGCCGTGTATGCATTGTATACATACGTGTGTTACGCACGTTGCATAGTGAGCTGAGCCCGCGACCGCAGCAGCCTAGCAGACGACACTCACAGCGTGCGTCGTGTTTTGCCTCCCAGCTCCGCGCGCAATTTGTGCGGATGCTCCAAGGCTACGGTCAATAATGAAAATCCCTCCATCGACTAGCGGAGGCGTGCAGCGCGCTGAAACGAAGATTCACGACTAATTCTTCCCGTCTTACCCGGCTGCATTAGGACTAATCTCTAGCTATCTTTAAACAGTGTGTGTACTCATTATGCTCCGCTTCTTTCTCTTGCCGACCAAGCATTTGCATCGCTGCCTGAGACGTTCTTAGCACAGTATCGGATCATATTCACGCGAGCTGCACGTACAGCAGTAATTTGGAGGCGGGGACAGGGAAAGATAAAAGCTCCTCTACTGCTCGGTTGGGTGGAGATACTTGGTGCATAATTCGGATGAATCTCGCCGACCTCGGCTGGGCTGTGATCGATCAAGCTGTACCGGGGCAATTTTCAGCTCGTATGGTTTTTTGAAGCGAACAGACAAATTACTAGGCCGCACATCCTGGCTGCCCGAGCTGCACCCGGGCCCCTTACATGGCATGTTGTTGTACCCTGGCAGAGCTTACGGAGCAACGAGGATGTATCGGAACTAGCTTTGATCAATAACGCAAACCACCACGTCGGCCATCCCGAGTGCAGGGGTTCCGTGTATCAAATCCTACTCCACCGAGTCGGCCCCGAGGCGACATTAAAACTCACTTCAATAAAGCGCAGACATAGCTGTTACAAGTCGTTGCCATGTCATAAATCTCAACATCTCTCTTTCTTTATTGAACCTCCAGGTGAATTCACACCGTGTCGTCGGGGTGATGCCGAGGTCTGTCAAGAGCGATTAGGAATGTGAGACGTTCTCGGGAGTCGATGTACGTGGATTTATATCATATTCTGACGATTGGGTCTTAAGATCTTTTCGTGATACAACAACAATGGCTGCTGGATCGAACAGAGTCCATCGGAAGATGCAATGGAACGGCCTGTTTTGTCTCGTTCTTGCCGTTTGGGTATTGGTGGAGTTGTGCGCGTCGGCAAACGTCGTGGTCGCTTCAAACTTCCCGACATCATTGGCTCCGTCGCCCGCGACCACGGGGAACTCTTCGATACAGTCGTCGATCGCGCCCGCTGTGCCGGACGCCACGGAGTACCCCGTCGATGTAGAAGACGACGAGGAGGACGGAGTGGTGGAGAAGGAAGAGGATGTGGTGGGTGACCCGGAGGATGACTCCGAGAAGGACAAGGATCCGCTTCCGCCGGCATGGATCTCGTCGCCGCCTGGAGACTTGATCTCGCAGTTCCTGCAGTACGTGGCGGCCATCGAAGATAACATTGAGACGTGTCGCAAGGGTACCTGGGCCGTCACCCTGCCGACCAGCGCCGTCAGCTACGGCCCCGAGCGCTACATGGACCAGGCTCTCAAAGCCGTCAGCACGGCCAATATGCTCACCAGGATCTGGCAGAGCAAGCGGCTTGAGGAGGTGCACGAGAACGCGGATTTCTTCTACAACGTCGTCGTGTCCAACGTCGAAAACGACCCCAAGATCTTCGCCTTTGGGAACTGCTACGACGCGCTGGAATTTCGAAATTACTCGCTGTTTTGCCCTTTTGCCTACAGACAACCCAATGGAATTATTAATGTGAAGGATTTGTCCGTTGAGTACCGGTATCTGAGCAACAACTCTGAGTGGTTCTATCAAGCTCGGATGAAGGTCGACCAGGTGCTGAAGGTCAGAGACAAAAGCAAGGGTAAGTGCCATTTCTATTCTATGTGATTCGTGTCTAACACTTGTAAAAAAGACACATAAAAGAGTTCAAACGGTAACTATTATGTTAATTGTCGTTTTTGTGTACTCCTTTTTGGTTCAGTACAATGTAATCTAACAGCTAAGGCTCATATGAAAGAGTTATTATTAGGGTATATGGGCCAAATAAATGGTCATGGCTTAAGATATTGGCGATGGTTATGGAGTAAGATTTTGGTTAATTTTTTTTTATTTATAATTTTAAAGGATATTTGTCAGGTTTTCCTTGTGGGCAAAATTTCGATTAGACGGAATGGAAGTAGACCATTAAACGAACTTTTTAATATTCATGTATTCCTATTCATATTAATTGCATCATCTTTGAAAGTGTATAACTCGTTGTAAGTTTAAAGATTTGTTATATCAAAGTATGTGCTGTGTTTGCCATATGTCATTATGGTTAACTAAAAGTGATTTTTAACATATTCAGATTTACATACATATCTTTCGTGCTTGTGACAGCCAATTTAAAGGAATCTGTAAGATATTGATACTCATTTATTTCTTGCTTTATAAAGAGACTTGAAAGACATTTAGATATCTTTTCTTGCGTTTTTATTAATTCTTAATATTTTTCAAATATATCACGATATAACCGATAAGACTGCACGTTTCTGGTTTTGATTTGAATTCAGCTGTGAATGGTTGCACACCAAAATCTGATTTATATGAAGCAGAAATGGAAAACGCGCCACTATATAATTGGATGGTTATCTTCCTGATCAGCTTATAATGATAATGCGTATGATATCCAGGTGTGTAAGAGAAATGTACCTGCTGTACATGTGCATAATTTATTTCAACTACAAAGTTGTTTTTCACTGAAAGCAAAATCGAGAAAAAGACGGTATGAAAGTAGAAAATGGAAATCCGACCACCGGCTCTTTATCAAAGGGTAACAGGTTTTTGTTCGCATGAATGGTAGTGTGACAAATCCCACTGAATGCACTAATCGGTCTGAGTTTCGGAGTCGAAATGTAATCGTTTTCTAGACATGGGCGCTAATGACACGCATGGGACATGCATGGAAAACCTCGCGACAACACTCCCTGAATTCGGTTCTTATTCTTTGTCTCGTACATGTTGTAATGTTGGTAGACACGGGGTAGGTTGGGTTTTGGGAAACATGGAGTGTAGGAAAGTGGAGTTGACAGTGTGCACGATGGAAGGTCTGCTGACCAGGAGATTGGCCTCCGTGTTCGTGTTTTAAAATAACTGTTTATGTAGCAAAGATATAGTCATTTGAATGTCTAGTCTAGTATTTATACGATTTATCATCCCGAGTTCAAAGACATGGCGTCTAGACTATGGCCATGCTAAGATAAAGATACATGTAGAGTTGGATAAGGGTGGGGGTATCGGAGCATTATTAGAAAATCGCTACATAACGACAGATAAATGAACGGAACAATAATTGATAAGTACATGTAAAGTACGGAGGGACAGAGGGAGATAATATGCTGATATATAGTTATAAAAAGAGAGACAAACAGAAACCATGAAGACGTAATAGAAGGCGAGGAGGCGTGTGATCAAGTCACGTGACATGCTTCTCCATTATGCGGTTTCGAATCCCTAATGATTCATTGAAAACACTGCCATATTGTAAAAACGATACTACTTCTTTTTTTCTTTTTTCTCAAGTTTATGCTTGCTATTATGATTTTTTTCTATAAATACATGTTCTGTAATAGTTTTGTTTTGTTTTGAATGAATAATGAAAATCATGAATATAACAAAACAATCGTAGCCAGAAGCTGTAAGAGGGTTACCCGGTATATGCCATTTCAGGCCAAGTGCTCTTCTTCCTTATTTGACGATTTCTAAGGGATTACAAGTGATAGGTCTGATCATGTTCATCAACGACGAAGAGAAAGGGAAATTTGAAAGGAGAAAACCAATTACTCTTACAAGAGATTAAACAACCATACCGCCATGACCAGGATGAAAAAAGTCAGGATTGAATGGATGTGGTAGATGATGATTATATTTACATTACATTAGTGGTTCTCGACCTAGATCGACGCGACCCTTTCCAATCTATTTGGTTGAATGATTTTATCACTACATTATTTTTTGATTGATACAGTCATCCGGTTTCGTTGTATTAATGTCTATTTTTTCGTCGACATACCAATTACATTGTACGCCGTCTGCTCTCAGACGATAATGTAATGATAAAATGTAATGATCTTTGATAATGTACACGCGACAATCGATACATAAGTGTTGAGTAGGTTGGTATTTGCAGCTAATTTTTTAAAGGATAAGTAGAAATCCACCCCGTAAGATGAATGTTAAAGACCACTACGAATCACAATAATGTGTGGCGCAAAACAGCCCAAACAAGAATGCATTATCCAAAACCAGGACAAAAATCTGGCAAACACGTTCATGTGAGGATGTCGGAATTTTCTGCGAAATCGGTTCGCCAAAGTCTTTGAAGTCCTGGAGAGAATTCTCATCAGGTATTTTATTGCAAAAATACCGTATTCTCATCAGCATTAGCCGCTTCCCCCTCCTCACTTCACCACGAGTCGCAGTCCGTCAACGTAACATTACCAGTGGCCTCCGCGCTCATATAGTCACGCACATGGAGAAACGGGAGGCATCCCTTGTTTTGGTGGGAACATGCCCCCCGGGTGTATGGCGTCTGGATCAGCTAAAAAGCCCCGTCTTAGCGAGCAGTGAGGTGCCGTTATTAGGTTCTCCCGGTTTATGGATTATCCGTTCCGTGTTCGGTTCATACGTGCATGGGGTCGTGGCCTTGATCGCTTCTCATATGTCTCAGGGTTCAATATGGGACAAACCTCACACCCCCGGGGTCTGCTCTTAACGGCATGCAACTCTCTCTGTCTCTCTTGGTGGTGTTGGCTCGTCTCCATGGTCTCATCAGTGGGCACCAACAAGACACAAGCCTTTTCTGGATCTTCCATGTCATGTATTTGTAGGGTCCCAGGTTATTTCAAGAAAGGTTGATAGATCGTCTGGACACGTTTGACTGGATTCACAAAAAACTGGGCCATACACCAGTAAGGCTAAATATGATGTTATCCATATATGGATGGCGGAATTACAAATGAACGACCTGAGCCGTTTATGCGCAAATGTGCAACAAATGCTATCTAGACAGTGACAAAATATATGCATATAGAATTTACAGCAGGGATTAGTAATTATGATCGGATGAAAAAAAAAAAAATCACATAGTGGCATTTTGTAACACCACACAGATGAAAGCAGAAAAAAGAACATTACTTTTTCAGCCAAAAATGATTGATGAACACGAATTTCATCATGTATGCATTTACACAAGAACGTGTACATGTTCATGCAATCTGTACAAAAAGATGATCGTGAGCAATCTTCTTGCCAATGGTCTTATATTCATATATTGTCCATTTTAGAAACTTGCTGAATGTTATTTTCCCTCAAATGATCCACATTTGGAGTAATTAGTGTTTAAATCACAAATCCTCAAAATATTTGGGCCGAACATTTTAAGGATTTGAGGATTTGTAGCATTAAGTTCGAAATCGTAGCATAGTCTACATTGCCAACAATGAATGGTATTTACATTTATTTTGTTTATAGCGATTTTATTTACGGAAATTTTTCCCATCAAACGGCCACTCACCCGCATTTTTAGATTACCTCTCATTTCCTCATTGATCATGTTCGCTATCAAATGTAGTGATCAGCTCTTAATGTGCTACATGGGAATGTATTCGCAAGTTAATTACACAAAGCCCATACGGCTAGTTGGCACGGTACTTTGCAACTATTTTAAAGGTGATATTCATAGAAAATCCAAAAATATGAAGATATTCATCTGCAGAAAGCTTATAAGCCATACAATGAGATCGGATGACATTTAAACAACATATTACTTTCCAAAAAGCGAAATTTGGGTGAAAACAATCACCGTATTCTCGGGGACAAACTTGCCCTACTGTCATCCCAGGGATGGTCTGACGTAAGAAAAGGGATGCGTTATTGTGCATCAAACATGCCAATCCGCAGCTTCTTTTCCGCCTGAAGCATCATGCATTGTTAATGAAACTGTGATGGCAGTTGCTAGTGGATTAACAGGTGTGATACACAATGGTCATTGTGAAGCGTATCCCGGCTGTGACGTTCACCCAACGCCACTTTCCCTGAGGCGATTTCGTAGGTCAGGAAGAGAGTCAATTTAGTAAAATTTGACTTTCATTAAACACAAAACTGAACACTTTCATGGCATGTTAGCTGCATAAATTGCTTTAATAACTCATTCAATTATAAAATAAATATAAATAAATATAAAATAAATTCCTATGAATATCACCTTTAAGGGACTATGGTTTCAGCATTGTTCGCCACACGATGCGTCCTAACAGATTACCACTGTGTGTCTTGTGCGATCACCAATTTGTACCCCAGACAAACAAGATATCACATTGTGTTTGTGTACATTAATAAATAAAAATACACATACTGCTCGTAAAAGTTAATGCACATGTACTTGGTTTATTGACTTAGTGTTTCTTCTCCGTGCTTCTACGTGGATGTCATTGCAGATGAAAGCACAATTTTAGATGACCAGTTTTCAGATTTTAGTAAACTTCTTGGGATAACATTTCTCTTGTTTGGTAATTTGCTTATCACATTTTATCCGATGTGTGCCAAACATTTTGGTTTGAACATTTTGGTGGAAATAACAGTGCATGTTTGAATTTGAGAAGCAGATGATTCAATACAAAGCAGAAACCAATCATAACTTTACAAGCATGTGTTGCGAAATGCACAATAGAAAGTGTATTTGGGTGTTGGCCAAGAACGTCTATCCTCTTTCAGAATGTATGCTTTTCTACTTCAATATGCTGAATATGCATCCCTACATCTCCCTCTAAACTAGCCTTAGCCCTTCCCCTTTTCTTCTTTTCTTTTTGTCTCTTTCCCATCTACCCACACTTTTCCCTCTCTCCTCTCATTAATTCTACCGTCTCCCCTTTTTACGCCCTCTCACACCCCCCCCCCCCCCTCCTCTACCCCTCCCAATTTACCCGTCGCTCTCCTTCCTCGGTCCTTGTCTTTCCCATCTCTACATCATATCAACTCGCCTCCTTTAGCCCCCTCTCCTCTCCCTCTCCCTCTCCCCCTCCCCCTTCTCTTCTTCTCTTTCTACGCACGTCTTCCTCTAATACCCCCCCCCCCATCCCACCTCCCCTACAACCTCTCTCTCCCCCTCTCTCCCTTCATACCCGCCCATCTGGCTGCGTACGTTAAACGAATGTGCCATGGAATGGTCACACACAACTAAACAGCAAAATCAATTTCGCGACTTCCACAGATACATTCTGCAAACACTCGATCGCCGGGCATGCACCGTAATTATTCTGTCTATTGATTCGTCTGTAATGCATGAGAGGGCTGGGTGATTATGCACACCATGTCACACAGACATTACGTCACGTCTGTCACAATAATATTCGTTGTGATTAGAGAACGAACGACGGGTGATGAATAATATTATGGTCTCAATAGCAGTCGAGGTATATGTGACATGTAATAGAAAACGTATAATGATGATGGCCTAGAGCCGCGTCTCTCCTCCTTCAAAAATATATGCTACCCCGCTCCAATATTCATACTGAGTGAGTATCTCCCTATCTCTCATTACCCCTGTCACAATAATACTCGTTGTGATTAGAGAACGATACGGCTGGTGATGAATTAAATTATTTTCTCAGTGCTAGTCGAGGTATACGTAAAAATGGAATAGATGTAAAGGCTTCACAATTTACCGCTCATCATACTGGTGTGTCACTGCATCCCCTTGAATTCTTTCCTCTCTGCAGGCACAGAATGAATTAAGGCATTTTCTCAAAACGTGGGTCTGTAGATAAAGACTAGACTCGGCTTGATAAATGTGTCTTCTTGTTGGGAGGTTGGTGGAAATGTTTCAAAGTTAGTCTCCATAAATTCAGACTAAATTCAGATTAAATGACTTACTGATGTGGGTTTGCGCCAACAGACGATATCTCTCAGTCAAAAAATGAGATGGAACTGAATGCATTCGACGATTGAAAGCCTTGAGTAATACGGTCCTGTCTTATTGTTATCAAAGAGAAATACATTTTGTAAAAACAACTTATGGTGTATACGCCCTATATACCCACTCCTCTCTCTGTTTCTTCCTCTACTTAATGTCTCCCCCCTCTCTCTCTCACACACACACACACACACACACACACACGCACACACACACACACATATATATATATATTTTTCTCGCGCGCACGGAAGCACACACATACATATACATACACAGGCACACATATACACGTACTTAAAGGGCATATACTGTACTGGGAAGGCAAAAAAGCATTCAAAATGTAATTGTTAGCAATCTTCTTGCCAATAGTCTTAAATTCATGTATTATCCATTTTAGAAGCTTGCTGAAAGTTATTTGCCCTCAAATGACCCATATATGGATTAATTAATGATTAATGATTAAATCCTCAAAATGTTCGGGCCGAACATTTTGAGGATTTATGATTTATAAACTCATTGCTCCAAATGTAGATCATTTGAGGGCAAATAACTTTCGGCAAGCTTCTAAAATAGACAATACATGAATTTAAGAAGATTGCTAACAATTACAATTTGAAGGCCTTTTTTCCTTCCCAGTACAGTATATGCCCTTTGAAAAACCATTTGGTATAATTTATAATACATTGTGAATTTCGTAAATTACTTTTTAATGGTACCTAACTTTTGTTGAAATAAAAGGCGCGTCATGTAAGTAGATTTCTGTTGCCTGTGACTCAAAACTTTCAAACCTCATCAAAACTAGATCAACTTGACAATATACTCATGGCGCGTACCTCTTTCTGTAATACGTGCATTGTACGTGACTGTCTAATTGACGCAAGAGTTTCGTAATAATAAGCTCGACGAGCTTAAAAACATGTTTATTAATTTGCAAATGATACAAAAGCTTTTTTTATACTAGTTAGTTTTCGTTGATATTATATTATTTGTGTTTCATTGCTGGTCATTATTATACTATGTCACCATGTGATATTTATCACAAAGCTCTTTAGAAAAGTAGTTTTTGTGTCTGAAAAGACTACCCTGGAACAATTGAACGTGATATAAAAGAAATAGAAAATTACTGAGAAGGATTCATAAAAGAACTATAAGCGCGAAGCCATTACAAGCTACAAAGCCAATTCTTTTCCACTAACAAAACGATTACTTTTAAAATAGCGATGATGTTTTAGCATTATTTGTTTGTTTCAAAAGACATGCGAACAGGTTGCAAGTACGTGCTAATACATCAAATCTCATAATCATTTTTTTATGCATTTTGATAAGTACTAAAAATAAAACTAATTATACTAATCGAAAAATTAATGGCATCTCGTCTCATTTGGGCGGATGTTTTTTTGCTTTCAGTACGTATGTTACATTGTTTCGCAGTGCAACTGATCCTAATAGAACATCCCTATTCAATGCTCGCAGTATGTGTTTGTTTACTGTATTACATACATTCAGAAATATCATTATCAGTGGATTTATCGATCTGCGGACGGAGTCATATTTTCCGCACCTGTTCCAATGAGTTTATTACCCTTTCACCACGTGTGTCGATGTTGCTGCCGTTGTTGGATGGGGGTGGGGAAGGGGAGGGGGGAGGGGGAGGGGGTTGCTAGAAGGAGGAATGAATGATAATCATAGTCATGGATGTAACTTCAATAGCTACTGAAATTAAGCACAAACAATGTTATTACCACCTGGTAATCAATCAAATAATCTCTCTGATTATGATCATCACACAAATATCTAATGATGTACTTCACTGAAATAAAGATTACTTCTCCATCGAATATGATTTCCGGAATGCTATCATCTCTCCCCACTTAATGAAAATGATACGCGGATGTATACATGGAGGCAAGAGTTTTAATCAAGGAAATGATGAAAGCTTGTGTGACCGTACCCCAGCCGACAGGGTTTATACGTCAGTTCTGCACCTGTCTTCTTGCCAGGAGATTCTATAGGTGAGTGAACATGGCGGAACTGGTTTTATGAATCGACTCCTGGATCCAACCAGGCACCAGTATCATTCATCGATACACCGTGTTTGAACGGTGAAATCCACTCTTTTTCTAAAAAAAAAAAAAATGATATACAGCTCACGCAGATAAATGATGATGTAATGATGTTCAGACGTGCAATTCAGAACGAAAAAGAAAATGGTTTTCCTCAAATGTTTGACTTTCTTTGATAAATAACATATTATGTTAAATTCTATCCGACAATATAGCAACATAATATGCTGATATATTCAGTGCATCACTCATAGAACTGGTTGATTATGGTAAAAACACCATTCGGGACGATGAACATCAAATGCGAATTGTATACTGTAGGAGAGCCTGAAGTAAATAATACAAAATGGAGCACTAGAAATTAGGAGAACAAAAGCCGGTTAACAATAAAATTAGAAACACTTTTTGCACAAGAAACCGAAAAATATATTCAAAGATAAACACATCGTATGGTCACGCATGCAAATAAAGAGAGGGGTAAATATCAATATCTCTTAACATAGACACCGCGAGAGTGAATGCCTTCAACAAGCAATCCTAGACATGTTTTTTTTTTTGTATTTCGGAACATGCCAGACCTCACCCGCTACGTTCGTCTCTTAATTCAATAATTCCACCATTGATTTGGCTTTGGCCCAAGGCGGGTATACATTGAAGAATAAATTAATAGTATTCGTAGCAAAATTTGTACTGACGTGTAGCAGCATGCTGACTGCCTGTGCTAGGAAACTGACGATAAAAGCAACAAAAACCAAACGACGAGATGAAAAGATACATCGTGTTGCGATACTCCCTTCTAGACACCAGTTTTTCAATGGAATATTAGAAATATACGATATTTTTCCACACTGTTTTCTGCCACCTTATGTCTTCATGAGATATCATACTTGAATTTGAAAAAAAAATTGTTGAAATGGTTACCTAAATATTCAATTGATAGCAAGATTAAATATTTCATGGACCACGTGGCGTGATTATTTTTTTTTCCGTCAAAGGCAATGGAATTGGAGTTACGGGGCTATGGTGAAAGTAATTTTTTTTAAAAAAAACAATATCAAAGCTTTGCATTTGCATTTGAAGTTATTGTGGGGTTCAGTAAGTATATACATAAACATGGCAATTTTTATTACTCATTTCGTTCTGAAGTTTACGGTCACTATGGTCATGGCACGAGAACTATTCCTCATCACTAAATGACGTACTATAATAGCTGAAAGTCATCTTAGGGCAGTAGTGATTTATACTAAAGTGAAGGTCTGAGAAAGTAACCGCAGGTCAGAAATAAATGTTTTATTAATGGGTAAAGTTTACGGTCGTAGCAAAGTCACGGTTTGAGAAGTATTCAACATCGTCAATGAAGAACAGGGATATTGTTTTAAGGAGTCCACTTATAGATTGTATGTCGTTTTACGGCTTATATTGAGGGTGTCATATTAACGGGCTCAATGACCCCTGGTTAAGAATTAATGTTTTATAATTGAGTTTAGTTTACGATCATAAGAAGGTCTCAGCTTGAGAAATATTTCACGAAGTATAGGGACCTTAATTGACGGAGACCAAAGATAGGGCCATACCGATTTATATTGAGGTGACCATGGTCATGTGAAGGTGACACGGAGTTAGAAAATGAAGTCCCTGAAGTAGAGAGTCCAGTAATAAACGACAAGTCATTTAAATTACACGCAGAAGTACACAAGCTTTGGTTAATGGTGTCCAATAGTAGTTGGAATGTCATTTTACGGCTATATTGATTTATATTGAGGTGACGAGCTTTGACAATGACCCCTCGTTAGGATTGAATACTGGTATCATTATACCTTTACAGTTTTGACGCACGAGCCACCCCCCAAATAGAAGCGGCAAATAACAGGGAGTAATGTCCGTTGTATTTATTTTGGTCAGGGTTCACGGCTTTGAGCGAGACAGACAAGAAAGAACCATTAGATATACCACCTTCATTGAAAAGCAGATCGGCATGATAGGCGCCATTTCAAAGTAATTTACGGAATGCATTATCTCCCTGATGACCCAAAGCGATGGTCGATGTGATAAATCCGGGGCACTGAAATAGGGTTCACGCTTTATCCGGAGGTGTACCGTTAATAGGGAGTGCACTGCGTTGGTATTAAGTGCAGAAGGTCGACACACACACACACACACACACACACACACACATACACACACACATACACACATACATACACACACACATACACACACTCACACACATATACATACACACACATACACACACACATACACGAATAATAGCAAGTTCATTACACTGCAATCACGTAAAGTGTGCATACAATTAAATCTATGGTAAATGGTTGCCGCCACGCAGGTCAAGTACGGGGCAGAAATTCTACGTGAGATAGCGGAATTATGAAATATGTATTAATGCCAAAGTCAAGCACTAAAGTGCTAACCGTGGAGAGTGAAAAGGGCTTCATTTGCAAGTTCATTATAACAATTGAATCATAAAAGGATTGCACAAGCTTGGATGGCTGGCGTCGGAGCAATGGATTATATTACAGCGGAAATGAAAGCAGATGCGAGTGTTGGCGATCGTGCCGTGCTAGTGTGAGGAAATACAGTCTGTTGTAGAGTCTAGACTCTTTCAGTCATCACTCCGCAAAAACCCAAATTGTGACGTCGGACATGATTTTTTTGTTTGCATCGAATAACACGTGAGATGTATATTCCTCCTGAAACGTATGTAACGCAGCTTTTAAAAATCGTCACTGCATGCGAATTATGAAGACTTTTTCGTCACAGTTAATAGTTTATGTTATCATTGCGTTCCGTGAGGGAGAGAGACGCACTAATTTGGTATTTCATAGTCACATCCGTTCACCTCTCTGCGTCTGGTCTGCGTCAGATTTCGGAGTAAATCCTTGCGTCGGACATTGAGAGGCACGCAGGGGAGGAGGCAGAATGTTATTCGACAAGTTACAATAATTGCGTTGGCCACATTTCTTGACACGCGCATCTATTGAAAGGAGTTGCAGGGAAATGCCAGTTCCTCTTGCGTTTGGCAAGTTAAAAAGTTGGACGTGCGATGTGCACAAAATGGCCGCACACCTCGCGGTCGTTGTGACTAAAGGGTGGTCTGCAAAATGGACGTATACTGTCATGTCAGCCACGTCGAAACGCAAATAATCGCAGAGGCTGGCCCGCACCAGACGCAAGCTGCGAACAAGCACGTGCAAAAACACACACGACCGGTTGTGACCAAGGCGTAAGGCCCTAGCAACGCGAACATCGTCTGGCTATGCTTCTTTACGTGATAATGTAAACGAATAAGGTTTCATACTGAAGCAAGGCGTCTGTTCGTGCGGAACATGGCTGCACCGATGCGATAATGTATTTGCACAAGTGCAACACCCAAGATTGTCCAATTTCTGCATGTTCTGTTAGTTACTGACATTTTAGAGTCCAATGGCTTTAGGAGACTTCCGATGAATCGCGACAGCTCTAAAAACAGACCTGTCGATCACCCCGTGCCGGGTGACAGGCGAGTTTGACGCAGATCGAGAGAGTTTAGCCAAGCGCGATTCCGTCCTTTTTGCATACCGACATGTATGTGCAAGTAGCAAAGACAGCAACACAATAACGGGGGCACGGGGTCGGGCAGCGGAGAAAATGTTTTTATAAAGGTGCACATTATTATGTTATGATTTCTCTCTCCCGTACACCCGCTCTCGGCCCCTCTCCGCTGAATTTTAAAAACAAGTTGGCTTTCTTTAACTGCTCATTATTTTATATCCCCTTTTTTCTCTCTATCTCTCTCTTCTTCGCTCATTAGTTTGCATCCCGTTCTTCTTCCCTCTCTTCTCTTTTCACTAATTATTTTACTTCCTCATCCATTCTGTCGTTTTCTCTCTTTTTTTTTTGTTTTTCGCTCTTTTTCTTCCCCTCTCTCCCTCTCCATACCCCTTCACTCCTTACTTTTATGGCACTGTTTCTCTCACTATCTATATATGATTCTCTATCGCTCTCATTCTCTCTCAGTATATGATGCGGTCAATATCAATGTTTCTCTGTCAGTGTGTCTGTCTGTCTGTCCCTTCTTGCACTCGATGATGCAATTGCAGGCACACACATATTAATACACAAACACACACCAGGCATGAATACCCATACAGCACCCACAAACACACAAACACAAATGGGCGCGCCGCATAGACAATAGTGGACACACGTAGAAATGCACACCACATACACACAAACAGAAACACGTACACACACGACACACGTATACAACGTATCAACGTTCCAGATGGCGCCAAAAATGGCCCGCTGTATTCTTGCACTATCTATATAGGATATCATAGAGTTGCCTGGCACATTTATGATCGAAAAATGTCATGGGCTGATTCTTATCAGGGCCCGGTTTTTGGCCGGCGAACTCACGTCTCTCATTACCACTGGCATGAAGATGTGTAGTAGGTCAATGGGATTTCTAAGGTTTGGTCATACAAGGGTTAAGTCCCGAGAGGGCCGAGGGTCTCGGTTGGGCCCTCGATTATGATCAGTGTCACGCAACAATCGTGACAATCAGCCCTATCTACTCTATCATCCCCTTAAGGGCGGGGAAAATAAAGCGACCTGAGGAGGAGGGCCCCGTGACATAAACTTTTGCGATCAATTGCAAATTTGAAAGACGAATTCTGATTGGTTACTGGTCTTTTGAACGAAAAGCACATGTAACAATGGTGTTGATTGGCCATTGCCATTTTGCTATTGATTGCAAATCTTTATTTTACGGAGATAACACGTTTACACCATTGATCTCTTCACTAGTGGAGACTTCAGTGGTGTGCAATCAATCGCAAAATGGCAATGGCCAATCAACGCCATTGTTACATGCGCTCTTTGTTCAAAAGACTGACCAGTATTCGTCTTTCAAATTTTCAAATTCGTCTTTCAAATTTGCAATTGATCGCAAACCTTTATGTTACGGAGCCCACTCTCTAGCGGTTTACGTCAGCACTAGGTACATGGACACATCGAACTTTTGTGAAGTCGTGGATAGAAATCATTTTTGAATATGGTCAAGTTAATTAGATGTTACATACGTTTATCATATGTTTAACTAAATATATGGAGACAAACTGCGAAATAATACACCGGAGAGGAATGTTTGATTTAATAGTGTTAATCGTTTTGCATTGTGCATCTACATGTCATTGCCATCGCAAACTCCTCAATCCTTATTGTAGGCGTGTGTAAGGCTACAGTATACCCTATTCACCAACAGTGTTATAGTAGCTATATACCACCGTATGATGGCGTGTGTAAGGTCATCAGTACGTTGACCACTGGCGAGGTGTCAACACCTGCCTGATGTCGCGAACTTTACCTGTCTTTATTGTGAGTGCATTGGACGCCACACATTTTGTCCACGTGACAATTTCCTCTTTCTATTTTGGTCCTGCTGACCGTCGGCTAGATAGGCATGGTAAGGCATTAGGTTGTTTTGAAGGGCTGTACACGTCACAGGCCTTACCTCCGGTTGTCACCGCCCGTGAGTGCAGGGGAAAGGGAGGGGTGGGGTGGGGGAAGGGGAGGGGGGGGGGTAGAGGGGGGGGGGTGGCGTGTCCGGCTGTCATAGCGTGAGATTCTGGTATTGGATGTACTCTGCGCTGGCAGCTTTCCGGGCCGCCGAGTTTAAGCATTGGTCGTGTTAATTGCATATACTACTACCGCCACCACCACCATCTCCACCATGACCACGATCACGACCGTGTTTGTAGGAGTCTGCGCGCTGAGGCTGATATGGTCTCAACATTTCAATCTGCGTTAATAACTATATACATCAAAAAGAATAATATTCAGTGTCACTCAGCTGTTTCCTTAACACATGTGTCGATTAAGATGTGGGTTTAGTTATCTTTAAGATGTTTATTCCATGAGATATGAATCACAAGTATAATGAGTAACAAAAACATCATTATTCAAGACGTTCGTCTTGAAAATATTGAGGGGGGGGGGGGGGTAGCCTCAGCATTCGCCAATGTGTCGATCATTGCTATAACTATAATTTGTTGAATCATGTGTATTAGCCGGTCTTGAATGTCATGAACCATTTTTTTTTTACCTCATTAAGCTAATTGGTTTCTCTCTCTCTCTCTCTCTGTCTGTCTGTCTCTGTCTCTCTATCTCTCTCTTTCTCTCCCTCTTCTCTCTCACTCTTTCTCTCTCTCTCTCTCTCTCTCTCTCTCGCGCGCGCGCGCTCTCTCTCTCTCTCTCTCTCTCTCTCTCTCTCTCTCTCTCTTTCTATCCCCCCTCTCTCCCCCCCCCCTCTCTCTCACTTTGTGTCTAGGTGAAACATAAAGAAATTCCAAAATGATTTTTATTTTGAAGTCAGTATAATGTCTGTCAAACAGTGGAGACTGCTCTACATACACAATTTGGAGATCGTGTCTTAGATCAGCCATCCAGACGAATGCTGACTATAAAAATAACATGAATGTTTCATAAGCCGATTTGTACAACTTAAAACGTATTTAATGAAACGTTGCTTAGACCACATCTCTGGTGTAACAAGTTCTTTTAAATAACGTCAAATATGTGGGTTGCTTCAACCTCTCATGAATATGTGTTTTTTATGTGCTATCAGGCGTCCTTGTCAGTGGTATAACTTGTGAATACCGTTCCTAAAGCCTATTTTTCTCAGTAGTGATGCCATTGGATCGCGTTCAATCCGGAAGATTTATCCATGTTATTGGGTAATGCAGTTATACAGAATGAAGTCGACTTAGCACAGAAGCCGCCCCGCAGGCGAGTGATCTATGCAGTCCGTTGAAATAAATATTACGGGTGTAGATGAGAAGGAATCGTTGAGGGAGAGAGAAGGTAACGATGAGGGGGGGGGGGGGGAGGGAAGGGGGAAGGAAAGAGAGGGCATGGGTGAGGGAGAGAGAGGGGGCGAAGAGCGGTGACAGAAAGATAGATAGAGGGAGTGGGAGAAAAGAAAAAGGAAATAAGGAAGATGGACGAGAGGAGATCAATAAGCGGGTGAAAAATGAGATTGTTTGTGCATGCGTGTCCTGGGGAGGAGCGAAATGTATGGAACAGACATGTTTGAGACATATGAGCGAAATAGGATGGATATCTATATATAGAGAGAGATATAGAGGTGATTGACGAGAGCGAGAGGAGGACAGAGAGGGGGAGATGGATGAACAGAAATGAGCTGGCCGAGGAAGAGAGAGAGAGAGAGAGAGAGAGAGAGAGAAAGAGAGAGAGAGATAGAGAGAGAGAGAGAGAGAGAGGGGGGGGGGGTGAAAAGGAAGGGGTGGGCCGCTGAAGAGAGAGACAAACAGACACACAGGCAGACAGACAGACATACAAAGATAGATGGTGGAGTGGGTTGGGGGAGGGGGCAATTGATGATATAAAGAGAAAGAAAGACGGATAGAGGGAGAGAGAGAGAGAGGGGGGGGGGTAGGAGGGTCGAGAGAGATAGATAGATAGATACATGCAGAGATAGAGGGGGGAGAGAGAGAAATAAATGATTATGGAAGAGGAGGTGCGAGATAAACATATGGACAGATAGTGAGATATAAACTAGGAAAAATAGAGAGACAGTCAAGGCAGAGGCAGAGAGAGAAGTGACAAGCGAGAGATGAGAGAACGGCAAGAAGAGTGGAGATTGAGAGGGGAGCGATCTGCGTGGGTAAATGTCATTTGTCATCAAGACAATTCAAGGAGCACAAACCCTCAATCAAATCTTCATCAACCAACTGTCTGCTCAAAACAGGGCTCGTGAAGAAAAAAAATGCCGCATGCCCAGCAGCGAGCTCCATCCAGCCCGAGGTTATAGCACGGCAATGCCAGTCCGCGGAGTGCATCCATAGGAATATCATATCAAAGACATAA
Source organism: Arbacia lixula (assembly GCA_963669155.1). NCBI lineage: Eukaryota > Metazoa > Echinodermata > Echinoidea > Arbacioida > Arbaciidae > Arbacia > Arbacia lixula. The sequence continues at coordinate 19,175,744 of OZ022581.1, forward strand.
TTGTGTTGCGCATGAGATAAAGCTCTCCCGTTTCATCCTTGACGTTTGAACACACAAAATTCTTCAACGAATGAATTGCTCTAATATGTTTTATTTGGAAACTAGGCCACTGCATTTGAAATATAATGCTTGATGCTGTGACCGCTCCGACATGTAACACCGCATCTACACTACTATCCGTCTGAAGGGGCATTCTTGTGTGTAAAACATTTATTTATCTGTGGTTGCGTGTTGAGCTCGACGATATTCATGTTTGAATAGAAACACCAACACAAGAGGCGAAGAATAGAGACAGGATATAAAAGGAAAAAAACACATTACATTGCATGACACATTACACCTCGTCATTAGTTTGGTTTGGTTTCGGGTGTTTTAAACCGATGGAGGACTTAATGATGTGTTTTTTGCTTTCTAAATCCGGTTTAACCATCCCTGTGCAAAATAGAATTCCGATCCATGAGATTTGTGTGTATTCATCATCATGTGCCATCTTCGACGCAAAAGTTGGCCACCATGGCTCTCCAAATAGGGCGGTTTTCTGCAGCTCTCATTGCTTCAACGTAAGAACTTGCTCAAATCCATTTCTTGATGTCGTCACCCTATTTGGCTCTCTGTCTTCCTCTAGCTCTCTTCCTTTCAATTATGCCCTTTAAGTGTATTTCTGCATGAGTCCCGGCGCTGCCACGAACAACATGGCCTGCGTATCGCATCTTTCGTTGCATGAGGTCACACAAAAGAGTTCTTTCAGTTCCTGCTCCTTGATGCACCTCGAAGTTGGACACTCTCTCTTTCCAGCTGATTCTCATAATTTTCCAGGGACACCACATCTCAAATGATTGTAATCGTTTCATGACAGAGTTGTTAAAATGCCAAGATTCCCACCCATAGGCAGCCACCGAGAATACATAGCACTTCGGAAGTCTGATCTTATATGATCCTATGCAATCAGCCTATCGAATGAATTTTAGTACTGAAACTGCTCTTCTAAAGCTTCAAAATGACACATTATCTTATTTCGACCAACGAAAGGCGGTTTTTCTTGTGCTTCTGGATCTGAGTGCAGCCTTTGACACGGTTTACCACAAGATCTTGGTAAAACGACTTGAATCAAATTTTAACGTGTCAAATGTTGCTCTACAATGGTTGCACTCATATCTCACTGGCTGGACATCTCGTGTTAAAATATCAGAGCAAGTTTCAGCTCCTTGGACTTGCGAATACGGTGTCCCCCAAGGGTCTGTTATGGGCCCTATACTCTTCAATGTTTATATCACTCCTGTGTCAACTATAATTCGTAAGCACAATCTTTTCTATCTTATCTATGCCGATGATATTCAACTATATGATGCGTTTGATCCTCGTTCACCATCAAGTATGCAAGAAGTGTTAGAAAGAATTTCGTTATGTATTGCTGAGATAAACACATGGATGACTTCAAATTTCCTCAAACTAAATGTTTCTAAAACTGAATTCACTATACTATGTCGGAAAAACCAATTCAATGAAAATCTATCCAACGTAAAACTCAATGTATGTGATAATGAAATTGCACTATCCTCTAAAGTTAAGAATCTTGGCATATGTATTGACTCGTGCTTTACACTCTCATCTCACGTCAGTAATACTGTACGTACCTGTAATTTCCATCTTAAGAATCTGTGGCGCATTAGAAGATTTATCAATGAGAAAACTTGCCATCATGCAGTTAGGGCACTTGTACTTTCTCGACTTGACTATTGTAACAGTCTCTTTTCAGTTCTTTGTGTTAAAGATCAGAAAAAACTTCAGAGTGTTCAGAATCGTGCCGCACGTTTAGTGTTTTCAGTTGGTCGCAATATACATGCGTCTCCTTTGATTAGGGAACTCCATTGGCTCCCTTTTTCTCAACGTGTCAAGTTCAAACTTTGTCTGTACATTTATAAATTGATTAACAGTACTGGTCCTTTATATCTTGTAAACACAATTGCTCATTACACACCTGCTCGTAATCTACGTTCCCAAAATGATACCACCAAACTTGTTATTCCGAGAACAAACCTCTCCATAGCAGAAAAACGTTTTAGTATAGCTGGATCTAGAGTTTGGAATACACTCCCCTCTTCCATCCGAACAACACCGACCATATCATCTTTCAAACGACAACTCAAGTCATATCTTTTTCCAAATATCTAGTTTTATATTTTCATTTATTTAATGTGTATTTGTTTTGATGATTTTTGCTATCACTATTTGGTTTGACTTGGCTAACCCATCTGGGGCCTGGTGGCCTCAAGTGCTATACTAGAGCTTCTGTGAATAATGTGCTGACCGGGCTTGTCCCTTAAATTGTTGGTGAACGAAGCAGCAAGCAAGAGGCCACCAGGCCTCATCTGGCACAGTTCAGAACTCCAATGGTTGATGCAATTGAATGTATATATTTATATTTTATATCAGATTGTAAGCGCTGTGATACTTTGTGTGTATAGCGCAGATAAATAACCATTATTATTATTATTATTATTATTATCTTAAATCTATGCTGACATCTCTTCTTAGGAATTCTTCATGATCCCAAAACTTAGCCCGTGCCTTACCGATCCTGTTTTTAATCTCTTCTTGTGTTCATTTGTGCTGAAAAAAAAACACCTTGCGCACGAACGGTGGAATACAAAAATAGCTATTGAAAAAAAAAACAGTCTAATGAAAGTGTTATAGAAATATATCATCATTCTTTCTTTTTTTTGGTTAGGTTGTTGTTTTGTTGAACTTTACACGTGGATGTGATTTCACAAAATAATACCACTTGTAAATACCTTCTCGCCATGGTAACCTGTATAAAAGCAGTAGGGTGTTTATTGTATATCATTGTAAGAACGTAATAACCTCTGAGCAGACAACCATTATAGGAAAAGCAATTAAATCGTGCAAGTTCTAATCTAGGACCTACTGTGATTATGGCTATTTTCATTAGGACATTATTCTCAATTACGACCGCAATTCATCTATGCTTTTCGGTTATTTTTAAAACATTCACAGTCTTGATTCATAATCGAAATAAACATCAATTTGATTAACAGTTGTAGTATATATCATATGATACCGAAGTACTACACGGGGATACGTATTAAAATACAGAATGGTCTTGTTGTTAAAATATTGTAGCAAGGACGCAATAACTTTCGTTATTCTCGTGCATTTTGTAATGAAGACAGCAGTTGAAGTTAGGTGTAGACCCCGGGTGTAGACATCCCTTACTTTGCATTCAACTCTACCTATCCAACCCCCTGTCTTATCCTCTCTCTCCCACTGCCTTTGTCTGTCTTTCTCAGTCATTGTCTGTCTATGTGTGTCTCTCTGTCTGTCTCTAAGTCTTTACCTTTCTGTCTCTGTCTCTGTCTCTGTCTCTGTCTCTCTCTCTCCCTGCCTCTAAGTCTTTACCTTTCTGTCTCTGTCTTTGTCACTTTCTCTTTCTCTGTTTCTGTCTCTGTCTCTGTCTGTCACTCTGTCTCTGTGTATGTCTCTCTGTGTATGCGTCTGTCTCTGTCTTTGTCTCTGCATGCCTCTGTCTCTGTCTCTGTGTCTGTCTCTGTATATATCTCTGTGTATGTCTGTCTGTCTGTCTGTCTGTCTCTATTTCACACACACACACACACACACACGCACACACACACACACACTCTCTCTCTCTGTCTCTCGCTGTCACTGTATGTATGTATGTATGTCTGTCTGTCTGTCTGTCTTTCTCTCTCTCTCATGTTTCGCCCACTGCAATATGATCAATTGAACATTTGACAATATACACAAATGAGCAAGGGACTACACAGGGAACGACAGCAACAAATAATGAAATACAATTGTGCATGTAGCTAAGTGTACAAATCACATCTCTTCAAGTCATTGTGCGATCCAGCGCTATCGTTGAGGTCAATTTAGATCCCATCCGGACATTAATGAAAGGTTAAACTGCCTTCTCAGTCGTGATCTCAATTGACATCAAATGTCATTTAAGTCTCGCACAATTGACTGACTATCTAGATAGAACTCAAACCTTGTACTGACTTAATTTTCCATTATTTTCCTTTTGTCCATACGGATGTCTTTTGTAACGTCTATTCAAGGCATTTGTAACAAAAAATGTCACCCTTTCAATAGTATATGTCTATCACATGTGTATTGTGTGATTGAAATTATGATCGTCTTTTATAACTTGGACATTTACTGACTTTCTTCCATTTCTTGAAAACAGTGATAGCTCGAGTGACATTTTAATTGTTGTTCGTGATGTTTTCGTTCTTTCGCTTATTATTAATGTCTAGCATTCCACTTTACATGTCATACACACAATCCTTCTCAATCATTGTCGTCATGGCATTTCGACTTTCCCCTAAAGAAGAGTACGTGAAAAGGTAGAAGCGATAGGACAAAGTGCAAGCAGTAATCCTAGTTGGTAATGGAAATGCATTTCTCGAGGGAATCTTCCTTTTATGCTCTACCAAAGATCACGAATGTATCAGGATTGGTTCAGCAATGCTAAGCCTTTGACATTCTCGTGAAATTAAAGTACATCTTATCTCAACAGTGCACCCCCCCCCCACCATCCCCCGTCCAGTGTTTTAAAATTGGGTTCTAGCTCTTAATTTAAAAGCACATTATGATGGATATATTTCATACTGTCAATCGTGCCGCTATTAGTATAGTCATATCATCCCACACAAAATCGATTAAGAAACAGAAATCTTTCCTAATAATCACCTCCCCCCCCCCCTTATACCCTGAGGTATCCACTGAAATACTTGCAAAATATACTTCATTGCTCATGTACAGATTCGTATGGCTGAATAGAGGTGAGACTTTTCAAATGTGTCTTTTATCCAATCCCCAGTCTATAACAATGATAACACACCTTGCTCAAAGGTGTACGCAAAAGCCAAGAGCTCACACATCTACACCACAATGCTCTCTACAGTGAACATTATTTTAAAGAACAAAAATAACTCGTATTTTATATGGATGTTGCTCCGCTGTTCAAGAAGCAGACGCAATTTTGCAATCGGTGAGATGTTATTTGCTCATTACAAAGGGGATATTCGGTTTTGCTCGTATTTATTCCCTTTAAGCTCAAGAATATTTACTTTTTGCAACATCTGTTCCGGACTTTTGACAAATTAGTCCTTTCCTCTTACTAGTTTAACGCTTGAATCGGTAATGCATATACATCATGTACGCGTGGCTTGTGTTATGGTTGATTATAGTTGACAATGTTCGCATTGACGTCACTGACTTTTGCTAATTTTTAACAGATCAATCAGCTTTAGACGAACATTCGCGGACCTATGTAGGTTATTGTGATGGCAGTACAGGTACGGCTTTTTGCATCTCGTGGGATAACACATGAAATTAAAAGAGAAAGAGAAAGAGAGATATAGAGAGGGGGCGGGGGAGAGAAAGAGAGAGCGAGAGAGAGAGAGAGAGAGAGAGAGAGAGGGTGTGTGTGTGTGTGTGTGAGAGAGAGAGAGAGAGAGAGAGAGAGAGAGAGAATATATTTGTTTCATCATTTATATTTCAGTTGTGATGATGATGAACGCTTCATCTCGAATCGGCATGCAAACAAATATTTTGTTCTGGTAGTCACGCTGTAAGACCTTGGGGGTACGGGGTGTCTGACGGGAGCACGGGATGTCCCCCTAGCAGGGAAGGAGATGTGGTTTACGGCTAGAATTGGGTCAGGAGCCGGTGTTATCAGCGCTGCCGATGGGCGGGAAAGTGGTGGCGCGAAATTAATGGCTGGCTGCTATTGTCTTAACCCACATCCATAGTGCGGCGGAATGTTGCGCGGACTACGAAATTAGGCGGAGGTGGAATCATTATGAAAGGTGCGTTTGGGCATGGTGGGAGGGGTACGGGGACCAGGGAGCTTGGGGGGTGGGTGGCGGGGCGAGTCGGAGTGTGTGGGGTGGGTGGGTAGAGAAGGGAATATATATGAGATATGAGAGGAAGGATGATAGAGTGGGGACGCCAAAAGAAAGTAGAAACAGATTTAAGAAGGAAACCTTTAAATGAGGGATTGAAGATCAATAAAGACAGAGTCAGCTGGGGCTGGGTGGGTGGGGGGGGGGGGGGGGTAAGGAAGAGGCACAAGAGAGTGAGGCAGTGGTCTTGGTGGTTGGTAGGTGGTTTTAGGGGTTGAATATTGGCAGGCGCGTTAGGACAGAGAAGAAGGTGATATCTCTTCAAGTCTTTGACAGCACCATTTCACGTCCTTAAAATTTTCATTTCAGAAGTTCGTTTATATTTCCCGTGACTGTAATTATTTCTGCGGATTGCTGACAAAATCTCCACATAGAAGAGCTAGAAGGAAGAGAGTCACATGTGACCAAATATTAATTACTACACTAGTAATGATGTAAAGAACATTTTGTAATTCACAGTGGTCCTACCACTCGTTCCACCTAACCAATGGTAGTCATTATTTAGTAAATTAACTCAGAACACGTATACAAATGGATTGTCTCTTAGCGCCATGACCGAACTGCGATCCCATACATCAGCAATGTGTCCTGCACACACATGATTATCTCTTTGGATGCTAGAAAGTTGCTGTCCAAAAGGATGTATGTGTATTTTTTCAGCCAAACATATATCAGTGATATGAAGAGACCTATCACCGGGAATAGTAACAGCGTGTATGGAAAGAATAACGCCACTCGCTGACGCTCAATTGATATTCCAGTCTCCCTCGGCTCCCCCTTAACCACCTCAACCCCACAGACACCAATCTGTGTTGTAATTAATATGGGACTATCATTGTCTGTTACTGAGAGGGTTAAGCCGTCGTGGCTAGGATAGCGCCACCCAGTCATAAATGAGCTACACTACATCGTAGTTTGTGGAGGCAATTAAGAAGTCATAGCAGCATGATCTGACGCCAATACTCAACGAATGGGCTTCCTTAATCAAAACTAATGAAGTAATTTCAGTCCTAGAAATTAGAAGCGCTAAACACGCGGCGAGGAATTTTAAGTAGATGGTGAACATGACGATAAATACGGAGAGCAGATACGAGATTGTAGCTGTTGTTATAGGCATGTGTATATAATATTGTTTTCAGTACACACTTTGACTTAGTGTAAAAAAATTGACAAATGACAAATGATTGGTATATCTGCTCTAAATCAAGAAATATTGTGTATTTGTGACACATTTTTTTAACATAACGAAAGAGATCAATAATAGATACTACTCCCATAATCGACAACTAATCCTCTCTCTGTGTCTGCGTCTGTTTATTTTGTTCATGTTTTTTTCTACGCATGTGCAAGTGCATGCATGTATCTTCTCTGTGTCATTATACTATGCAATCTCATTGCAGACGAGGCATGTCTATGAAGAATAATCACGAAATCATCAATTACGTGTTTCTACAATTAGGTGAAGCGCCAGGGCCCATGATATATTGACTTGATTTATAGTGAATGTAAGATAAAGCGCTTGTTGAGTAAATCAACAAAAGCGTTGCTCTTTGTCGAAACCGCAGACTTAAAAAAAGGAAAATGGCTACGCCACTGGGAGGCGTTGAGCTGGTAGACGGAAGAGACTGGAAAGTAATTTCGTCCCATATCTGCTGGCGGCCATGTGGAGCACATACGCGGATTAAGAAATGAAAGTGTCGAGAATTCCGGCAAATCGCAACCTGCGATGAAGAAAATTCATTAATCACAGTCTGATTCGCAGAGAAAGTGGTGACATCTAACATAATTTAATGACGGGAATTTGCGGGTTATTGGTACGCCGTGAGCGGTACGGGAAATCGGGTAGCATCCTGACTAGCATAACAACAAAAACCTAACCAGTTCCTATCAGCTTAATAAAAAATATTTTTATTCTTTAATAATAATTTTCCTTGAAGGCAGAAAATTAGATAAATGGGTAATCCATGGGGAAAAGCAAAAGGAAATAAAGCTCCAGTACTCTTTAAATGTGGTTTAAACAGGCTTTTAAACATTAAAATTATATATTTAAAAAACCCGTTTTCTTATGAATCAATTGTTCTAGATTTCTATAAAGAGGGCGACAACGTTTACAACATTCTCGTTCGTGTTTGTGATGTACTTTACATAACACTATAACACGAAAGTCATGCTTGGATTAAACATCTTTATAATACAAAGTTCCGATCAATAATCATTTCACTTCTTTGATAATCATCAAACCGTAAGGAAACATAATCAGGGACCGACGAACCTGTGCAATACCTATTTTAGCACATTTAATGAAATTTGACTCTATACATCATGATGTTCACAATAAATAATCCCTTCATATGCATCCATCATTTTATGCACAATTGAAAATAACTCACAGAAATGACGTTAACTAGAAGAACAGTATAACCTTTTTTTCAATTAAAATGAAATTCCCCTGATGTCATAAGTGTGTAACATGTCAAAAGTGCACCTTGCAACGGTTGAATGACTCTATTAATGGATTGCGGTCAAGTGTCAACAGCTTATGTAATTCATGGGGCTATTTCTGATCATAATCACATTTTTGAAACTGTATACTTTTGTTTACAATAGTTTGGTGACTTTATTTGATTGGGACAATAGTGGGGGATTTTTAAACAACATCTGGTGAATGGCAGGTATCCAAAGCAAATAATGACCTATATTTTGTGATCTTTATAATTTTTCAGATCATAATGTAATTGTTGAAACTTTGTATGACTATTGCTTACAATTGTTTGTTGACTTTATATAATTGAGGGAAAAGGGTGCGAACACCATCTGGTAAATGGCGGGTTTCCAGTGACAACAATTATTAATTTGTTTCACCTTACACGCCAATATTGTCATGTTTCTTGTTTAACGTCGAAGGATAAACTTGTTGTTGCTGGTTGGTGCATGTTGAAATGCAGCGTTGTCGTGGGCGCCACTTTCATCGCAGTAGTTTAATGGGTCAAACCGAGTATTCGCTCTTTTTCCGATATCCGTTTCAATGAACGTTCACATTGAACCGGCTAGCCGTCGCCGCTCGCCGCCTGCACTTTACCGCGACGGCTTTCTCGCCGCGGCAAATCCTGAGCATCCTTTTCCTAGCAATTTGTGAATGCCACCGCGGCGTATTCGTCTGCATGAGGCGAGAAACCGTTTGGAAAACCCTAGAAAAAGGTGGCATAATGGCTAGCGGTAGCGCCCAACCGGGTTCATGTGAACGGACCGTGAGGATGCGCACGCGCGCGTCGACATCCCCCTCCGCAGATTGGAGAAAGATCATGATTTATTCATCGCTCAATGTTTTGACAGTCACCTATCCATTGGAGGCACTTACCCCAGCCCATCAACCCTGCTCTTAACCTTTGGAGACAACGGGATTGATCGCTGATAACCGTCGCAATCTTCTCGACTCCCTCATGTTTATCGCCATTCTTGAAATTTGCATGTTTCTCCCAAAATATCACACCTGCGTGCGTGTTATTTTTGGATAATTGCTTGGACCTCATGGATTGCCATTGCGTGGATTTCCACGTCACGATGATCAAAAACATAGAAGTGAAATACCATTAGTTTGATGTATTCATTTTTCATTCTGCAGTAGTTAATATACCTATACAGATTGTACAAATTTTCATTTTGAATCTGTACCCCTTTGTGTGTTAGAAACAGGTTGTACTATGGGAATTGTGTGAAAAAAAACAACGTATGCACAAATGTGTCAGTGGTGCATATAAAGGTATGCATATACCACGATTAGAAAATAAACTTGATTATAACACTAAAGCACAAAAAGAATAATTACATATATGTACTTACACCCTTATTATGTTTGTGTGTATAGTATACCCGTTATCCAGGTCTCTTCGTTCAGCTTCTCTATCAATAAACACATTCCAGTCCTTATTAGTATTATGAGAGCTTCTCTCGCAGCGCCACGCTCACATAACACGTCACGAAAATAGATCATGGCCTTGGATTTGTGGTCGAATTGTGGAAGCCGGTCCGCCTAAATCTGCCACCTGTAGGGGGAAGAACAGACAGCTCTTCGCGGAAGGAGAGTTGTGGTTTGACGCAACTTTAAAGCCTCGCCCCCTCACTCTGTCGGTCCGTGGCCCGGCGTTGTCAGCGTATGCGGGATGAGTGCGGTCGAGATGGGGGAGGGGAGGAGGTGGGGAAGGAAAGGGGTGCTGATGGTGGTATAGATAGGGTTTGATTAGTAGGAGGGAAAAGAATGTATGTGTACATGCATGGGTGTAGATTATGTTTGTGTTTATGTTTAAGAAGAAGAAGAAGAAGAAGAAGAAGAAGACAAAGAATGATAGAGAAAGGTGGAGAGAGAGACAGGAGGGTGCACTTTGGAACAGAATGTGGTGCAGAGTAAAGAGCAGGGCAGTATCCGGAGAGTTAAGGGAGAAAATGCAAAATACAAGAAGACGGGATTACAATAAGAGAACGAAAAAAGGAAAGGGAACGAGGAAATAGAATACGAAGAAAGAAATAAGGAAAAAAAAAAGGTCACGATCCCCATTGTCACCTTCATGCTCTGCAATCCCGCGTCTTAGTCTGTCAAACATGCATGAGATTGTCGCGCAGATCGAGTTTATTGGTTTTGGTATCACGTTGTCCCCCCAGCGTGCTACTAACACAAGCTGACACGGATGGGCCTATCAGTGCGCGTTGCTCAAGCCCGCGCAAAGCCTGCCCTAATTCAGCGACTCATCTGTATAGTCTGCCAATTACATGAACCACGTGACAAAGATATGTAGACGCACTTGTCGCAGTCGCAGGACGCCGCCGTCTTCAGAGCGTGATGCTCGCCGCGTATTTGGGAAAATACAAAACGAAACCCGAGTAAGATAATATAAACAAAGCGTCAACTGGACGGGACATTTTAAGAACTATAATCAGATATCAGAATTTATTAGTTTAAGTCGCTGGCTGTCATTGCAGTTTGCATTAGTAATGCACACGGACCACATTGAGCAGCATCCTAACTGATATATATATATATATATATACGTCTTCGTCCCATCTATAAACAAACCCTTTATATATATATATAAATATATATATATATATATATATATATAAGGGTTTTGTTTATATATTAGACGAAGACGTGTGTGTTACAAAGGTTTTGTTTCGGTTTGAAAACGTGGATGCATGAAAAATAAGGTGTATAAAGACACGGAACAATGCATTTCATCAAACATATCATATCCACAAACTTCCCTTTGAAGTATGCACCGCAGAAAACAAACAACCATTATCTCTACATTTGGTAATATGGTAAATGATATTATAACAGCCTTGTACCAACACATTATGACTTGCGCTTTAAGTATTATGTTTCGGACCCGTGAGTATACAAAATATTTGAACGGTCATGATATTGATTGTATTATTGTACATGTATCAGTTTTCATGAAATTGGATTACAAGCGAAGATTTCTCCTTCGATCATTGTGCATTGTACTTTTGCTTGTTATATTCTCTATCCGGTCGTTTATGTAGCTGACGATTAAACATACATACTGTTCTTTCTCACAGAACAGATAAAGAAGAAGAATTTGCGGCTGGAAGTGGCATGGAAGAGTGTTTCTTACACTGTCGTTTAGGTGAAAACTTGAAATTATTAATTAACCCTTAGCGTGCCAGACAGAATGCTGCTTTATTGGATTCGTGTGTAGTAATCCACAAGTGGCATATCAGTTGTTAGAAAATTCACACCGGCGCCTTCACAAGGTGAATGATTATGAAACGTTCAAGTAGTTGATGAAATAAAGCAAAACTATTAACTGGAAATATCCACTTTGGTCTTTTAAAATCAGGATTTGCTTCTTATCTGACGATGGTACTATTGAAAAGTCAAATATGCCCGGTATGCAGTTAATGCCATTCTAGATAACTGCGATATATATATGTAATTTCTACCATACATAGTATTGGGAGGCCTATTAGTTTTGATAATGATTACGTGTGCATTGGTATTCTTATGTACTGATTATTTAAATTTGTATTGGTATCGGTGTTTGTCTTTGTATTTCTTTCCTTTCAACACCCTCAATGATACCAGCCTACGTGGTGGTATGCAGATATACCATTTTCTAGTTTTGGTGCTGGACATGTTGGGGCACCTTCGGTCCTGGTTAGCAGCGTAGGGATTCAAATTGCCTCGTGAAACCGGGTTCGTTCGGGTGCACCGTTCATAACTCTCTCACTACCATGGAAATGGATATGTACTGCAAGACAATGGCGTTGTCAATGCTTCGTAATGCAAGGGTGAAGCGCCGTTACAGCGCGCGCGCGCTCGTGTCACGTGTCCGCTTCTAATTTGGTCGTATGTTACTGCCGCCTGCCAAAGGAATCCAATCATCCTAATTGTCCGGGACTACCCAATCCGGATTTCGTTTACTTTGGGTAATACCCACCAATCCTTCCTCTCCGACAGGCTCTCAGCGCTGGCTCTCGACGTCAGCAGGGTCTTCCCAGCATGCCCAAAGAGTCTCCGTAATTCGACAATTGTTTCGATAATTTGACAATTGTTTAACTTTGAGCGGTCATCGTATAACGCACAAAGATAATTGCATTTGGTTTAATGTTTACACAAATTGGAAAGATTTTCCAAGTGAAAATTAATCGCAATATGCACTATATTGCGTCATGTATTTGCTGTTATCTGGTTATGGCCAGTTGACAACTTCGCTCTTGTCATGCTTATCCGTTCTGAGAAAATAAACGGTATTCACCTCGTCTGGATAAAGCTACTCCATTTGTTAATGTACGTGGGTGTAGAAAGAGGAGGGACCAAATGATACTCTCTCTCCCTCTCTTTCTCGCTATAGACTCTCTCTCTTCAGTTACATATATATATATATATATACACACCCACGCACAGAAACCACATATATCCAACGTTACTTTAGGTGTGTCCGAAGAGGGCATTCGGATATAAAACTCGGAAGGATGTTGTCAAATTAATCATTTTTTATTTCTGACACGAGTCATGTTCGTCAATGAATATAGAAGTTGAAATCAGAGGCATTTCACAGTTCGTCTGCCTATGTCACGCCAAGTATAGATTTTCTTTTTGATTGTATTAACATTTCAAATATTTGTAAAATGGATTGTTTCATAATTTCTCACGCTAGAATGATGCACAAGATATTTCACAGTGTTTCGTGCAGAGAATCATTTAAACAATATTCGTATCCCAGCGTTGACGTGATATTTGCTAAAGAAATACAAATTCTGTCATATTTGTTTCCCTTTTCAATGATCGTGGGATTATTGATGTAATACCCTGCAATTGTATTAGGCGTATGATGCAATTGAATTAGCCTTGAGGTTCCAAGGAAAACTCAATCGGAATGTATTTTCGCCCTTGAACTTTTCAACTTATCCTGAACTGTACTTTAAAAAAAAAATCCTTATAGTTTTAAGATACAGGAGTTCCATATCATGACAGCTAATTTTAAACTAATTTGATCATCCTTTCTCGTACTGTGTATTTAGTTTGTAATGCGATTAACAAGAAGAATACCAGTCTCACTGTTGCATAGTCGAGTCCAAAACTAATTTTTTAGAAGACAGCTTTCCATGATTGAGGAATGTTTCCGTCCTACTCCACGTACTCAGCGAATTAGATTTATTGTTCAACAATGTATAAGCAAGAGCAATATTAAAATGACGAGGGACTAGTAAAATCAAATTATTCGGATCCAATATAATCCAATATGGTACATGATGCAGATCCGTAGTGTAATTAATTGTATGTGTGGTGTGTTTTCTTTATGCGTCTGTTACGGTCTGTAGACGTTAGGCTTAAATATTATGAAAAAATTATGTTTTGTATTTAATATGAACGACACCGCTCCGACAATTTTATGAGTTGAAACGCCATACAAACAAGGACTCCAAAAGCTTCAGCAAAAAGGTCAAATGGTAAAAAAGTATCTAGTAGTCTTATCAATCTTAACCACTAACCCTGATTTTCAATGTCCGTATGACAGATGTCCCCAAACGTTCTTCTGGGCGTTGTCATACATCAAACCTGGCGTATAATCATGTCGATGTAGCTGCAAAGTCCGGTACATATGAGTGGTTCGCATTATGTTTAATTTATAGCTCCTGTATATAGCATTACAATGTCTATAGGACAGCGTGCAGCTGACCAATATGGCTTGTAAAGTTATCGATCACCCTTTTTAAAGAAAAATCAGAACTTCCGTCTTATTAGGATTGTTCCACTAACTTTCACTATATTTCTTATCTATAGGCCTATGTTTAATTTTATACAGATAATTAAAGTTTCCAAATCTCGATATTTGAGATGCTTTGATAATGACATTTTTAAAATATTTCTCATATGTTTTCATCTCCTGTTTTAAGTGCGTATGGATATAGTTGTGATATGAATTCTTATAAGACAGCAGTGCTTATGAGAAATTTCCAAATCTCGATATTAAAGGTGCTTTAGTAATTCCAATTAAAAAAAAAACATGCTTAATCACGTAGTGACGTGGCTGCAATTGATATGCTGCATTTCATTCAGTATCTGTATTTCCCTTAAGCCTTTGTACAGTTGATTGTCAGACAAAATGACCCTCTACGGGATTGATGTGTATAACTTGTGAATAAATATACTTGTGGTACATTTAGAGTTGATAAAATACTTTCCCCCATCAAATCAGCGAATCCATATTGAGCCTTTGAGAGCTACAAACGTATTTTATGTTAGCAAGCGTCTGAATACAACATTAATGATGAGTCAATTTTGATTAGGATTGTTGGAAATTGACTGCCACCAGGTTAAAACAGGACCACAGTGGGGTATCTCACGTAGCACAAGAAAAGGTCACCAGTCATGCGTAAAACCGTTCTTAGCTGAAGAACAGCTTGGTGAAACACCCCCTGGTGCCAAAGAGTAAATAAATGAGTAAATGATCAAGAGAAGACAGAGCCAAGATAAGAGGATAACTAGCTTCAGAATCTCCCAGCATACTCAGCGCGTCTCAATGGTGTAATTCCGGAACCGTCCCGAAGCTGCGAATTTTTAATTGAAACAAACCAGTTTAAAAAAAAGGATAAAACACCACCAAAGGCTGGAGCAGAGGACCGCTTTGGTATTTAATGACTTAGCCAAACGCAGCTTTGTAAACAAGGGGAAGGCTCAGGTAAGTAACCTTCCTGATAATCCATAATCATTAAGGCGTTATTAGAAGAGACATTCGCGAACAGAGCTGTGATTAAATTAGCTGCTCCAGGAGAGTCGAGGGGACGGGGGGGGGGGGGGGGGGGAGGAAGGGAGAGAGGGGGGTGACGTTTGAGAGACAATGCTATGGGATTAGTATTGGCCCATCCCCACGCTCATTCATCCTTGCCCTTCAGCTCCTTAACGGCTCGGCATCACTGGTGATCGCGGAACTGAGGGGTTCTAAACAATCACACGGCTGTCTCATCCCGTGATAGTAGTGTGGACATTTCTCAAGAAGGCTACGTGGTTACAAATCAATACGACTCAATCTTGAAGCGTGATATGGTGGTTCTGAAGATCTCGAGGTACCATCAGGTTTAAGCCCACCCATGTCATTAATTTCCTTCAGCAAAGGTACTTTATTCACAACATTAAGGGAATGTCAATTTTTCTGAAAAGGATATTTACCATTTTACCTGTGCGTTTGATACATAATTAGACACATGTTCTTACATACAGGTAACTGTGAAATTAATGTATTCCTTCATTAAAGAACATAAAAAAGGCAATTCATCGAAAAAGCAGTACACAGCAAATGGGAGAACACTTCGCACGTGATGTCATAAAATCAAAACTTTAAAATCAAATAACTTTCTTTTCCGTTGACCTTCACTGATATGTTCCTTTCATGTGTCCCCTTTTATTGTAAACAAAAATAATTTCAGGTTGAACTATCCCTTTAACTACAATTCAAGATATAACGCAGAGTACCATCCTACATCATAAACCCTTTATCATGTTTACTATTGTACATTTTATACTGTTTTACCATCCAATAGTTCAAGTACTACTACATGTCTATCCGAGTACAATGTATTACTATATACAGCATTAGCTGCAAAGTGCAGTAAACCGAAGACAATGATTTGTGTCACAACTAATAATTTTCCGGTATTCTTGTGCTTTGTTTTTTCTAAAAAAAAACACAATGATTTGTTCTAGGTAGGATGATCAAATTTAACAAAATAGTTTGAACCGAGACATTATTAATGCTGTATAACACAGGATCATTTTCGTAACCCAAGTATCAATACCATGAAAAATGTTGTAAATGTAAAAAGAAGAGACACATCTCCCAGATGCATACCAGAATACCAGCTGTACAAACAGTAATATTTGTTTTAGAAAATTAATTCGTTGCCAAGGATAATGTGATCCACCCTGAAAAAAAAATAATGAAACACATGCAATGCACCTGAGGGACCTGGAACCGCATTTGTTGCTTACCGGGCCATTTCTGGTCAATTATAAGAGCTGGTTAAAAAATGCAATTATTTCATAATACAGCGGCAGGCCCGAGTCGGCATCATGATACGGTTCACATGAATGATGAACCTATTAAGTGCATGTAGTACATGAAAGCACCAATCGATCATTGAGAGTGCGTTTGTTCGTGTGGATGTAACGATATGTTGTGTGTATGTATATGAGCGTTTGTGTTATGTGTGTCCGTGTGTTTGTACTGTAGGTATATTTACTGAGATGGAGATATTAATGAGGGTGGTGGTAGTGATGGTACGGACGGCAATAAAGAAACCTTATGTCACCTCACGCCGCAGTGCCATGCTCAGTTATATGTCATGGTCAATATGGCCTCATGGAAGAGGAGGAGGTAGACATTGGTAGAGGGGGAGGAGAGGGGTTGTGACAATAGGATACGACCGCCCGCAAATGACTTTCCCCTATTTCCGTACACGTATTATGAGCATAATGAGTATCCGTTGAAAGCGCCCTTGATCATGTTAACTCTTGATGCGCCATCGAGGCTTTTGCACTGCCAATTTACACCATTCCCACAGGGCGATATGAAATCTGGCAGAGAAGAGGTTAACGCTGCAATTAGTCATAGCCTTTCTCTCCAGTAACCCTCCCAATATCATAGGTGTATTATGTGATAAGTCAATTGGCTCCTACTCGATTGGTCTTAATGAGGCTTTGCCAACACCACTGTTCGAGGAGGAGAGGGAAAAGGGGCGGCGGCACCCTCTCCGCGCCCCCATTGTGTCTTGTGTCCGTGTCCGTGCAAGAAAGGTCAAGCTGAGAGAGGAATCTAGGTCCAGCCCTTGCCTTCTGGGTTCACTTAGAGCACGCACTGACTTCTGATAGGCCTATCATACACCAGCCATCCAGGGATGTGCGAGACGACACAAAGTCCACGGCAGACTAAACGATTTTGCCACGATTCGGCAGTCGTAAGGGCCTACGACTGGAAATGTGACGTCACCTACTTAAGCAAATCCTATGACCGGGTTCTGCAATTCAGCGAGTCGCAGAGTTGTATGAATGATCAGATCGCGTCGTCGGCGGTGGCCTTTAGTTGTTTGGAGGGTCGGACATGATATCAAACAATGTCTGACACGCAGCTTCACCAGAAAAGAAACGACCAAGAAATTCATTAAATAATTCCCAACCTTACGTTTACATTCGTGTAATTAGCTTGTAATAATAGTTTAAGTTCTACGGGAATGAAACCTTACTGATTGCCTAGTAACTAGCATAACTTATTGCAAGAAATGGTATATATGTGTACAGTTTAACCACTAAGCAATGTTGCAACCTCTCATTCACATATTCTTGATTTATATTACTATATCTGCGCTGGATACTTCGAGATGTAAATAATCCACTTCAAATATAACCTTGTCATGACAAATCATGACAAAGCGGCTGGGTTATCGTTCGTACTTTATAAACACATTTCTCTTTTCTCTTTCTCTCTCTCTCTCTCTCTCTCTCTCTCTCTCTCTCCCTCTGTCTCTGTTTATGTCTGTCTGTCTGACTCTTCGTTTTATCTCTCTCTCTGTCTCTCTCTCTGCCTCTCTCTTTCTTTCCCTCTCTCTGTCTCTGTCTCTCTCTCCATGTAACTACGCGATGACGACCAATTAATGACCAAAAGCTAACGTGAAAGCTCAACGTACTCTATCAAGTAGATAGTACAGTGAGACGTCACATGTCTATTGGAGAATATAAAGGCGGTCTGCAATAGCTTGAAAGTTACGATGTCCATAACTCATCCTGTTCTATCCTGTTCACTATCACTACCACCGTCTCTCTTCAGCTTATCATTAAGAACAGATAAACTTACACTTGACCAATCCTGTCGTGAACATAAACAATATGCATGGGGAAAATGTTAATTAGAGGTGTGAAGCTGGGAGGAAGAATGCAACTTGCATATCGCCATGATAGACCCATAAATCGTTGTCTATTTTCAACAATACAATATCATATTTTGTCATGTTTGTATCAATTGTACTAGTGTAATTATTCGTTGTGGAAAATGATAACAGATCTAAAATCATGAAATACTATTTTTGTTTGGATAAACAGCGAGATGGGCATCATGATTATAAATATATATATATAGTTTTAAGAAGCTTTTTCATCGGTTGATATTACCCCCCCCCCCCTCTCAATAAAAAAAAAAAAACAAGACAAGACCAGCAAGAAAGAAAATAGAACGGCAAAATGTCGTCCCCAATTAAATGAAAAAAAAAGGAATATGTATGTATGTATGTGAGAAGCACATCATTAATTTATAAATTACATGGAGAAATGAAGATTGATGCCTCTTCCACCGTCAACCGAATTTCGACATTAACTTTGTATGCATGTTAATAGACAACATTCCCATAAGCATGATTGGGCAGCGTGGACGCTGGCTAAAAAGATGTAAAGATTATCAGGATATTTGATATCATGTTAATTTGGTTGTGAAGCAAAAATTATCTAACTGCGATTCTCTCAAACTTGGTCGTCATTCACCATCTTGCACGTGAAGTGTCTATGCCTTACTCCTCCCCCTCCCGTCTTCCTCTCCCTTCCATCGTCCCCTTCGTTTCGTTGTAAAACGACAATTATTTAAATACGATGATCTCCAAACTGGTCACCGTGCACATGAAGGTACTTTGGGCTTCCCTTGCCCCCCCCCCCCACCCCCTCCCTCCCCCACCCTCCTCCCCTCCCTTATCTCCCCCTCGACATCTGAAAGGCCGTCAAGCTATTTCTGGTTCTACCCGGGGGCAGGTGTTTCATGTTCCGTTCTGGCTAGATCCCCCCGTCACTGCCCGTAGTTCCCTCTCCAATAAACCAATCGTCCCATGGATTACGGAATCTAATTTCCTGACAGTGCGAGACAGGAGAAAAACACCAACATTTTGATACGAGAGCCATTTTTTGATGCAGTTTCTATTACTTTCAGGTTCCCTTTTTCAAACCCAAGAGGAAACATTTTGAGATGAGTGGTGAAAAAGACAAATCGTCATGGATTATACATTAAAGTATTCAGGCTTTTACTAATGTACATCAAACTGGTGCATGAGATATAACATGGTATTAATAGAGGGGTAAATAATAGCCCACATGTATAAACCAACTGTCACATTCATGTAATACAAACATGATTGGTTTTGATATGAAAAAAAGAGGAACATACGCAAGCACTGTGATCAAGGTCATAAATGTTGTTACATTTAATTGTGTTATACATATTTGAACACATTTGTGTTTGACGATAATTGAATACTGGTGATAATTACAGTTCCATCAAGTGACAGCACGACAAATCGATCTAGCAATGCGCCACTGATCATTTTATATTGATGCACATGCACACATAAATTCATGATTTATTGAGTGGGCATGAAATACAATTAAAAATCGAACAAGCGTTTTTGTTTGCTTTCACGATGCGTCTTATTATTCACATGCATTGAATTTCAGGTTACAGTTCGATATTCCGAAGGCTCGTTATTCCGAAAGTTCGTTATTCCGGAGCTTCTTTATTCCCCAAGGTTCGTAATTCCGAAACACGTAAATTGCCCATACCTCGATGCTCGTTAGTCCGAAAACGAAAAAGGGCTCGTTAATCCGAGCATTTGTCGCGTAACGTTCGGAGTAACGAACCTTCGGTATAACGAGTGCTTCCCGAATTTCAATTCTTTTTGTATCATTTTAGTGCAAGCAAATATTTCTGCTAAAGAAATATATATAGAACACTTATCTGTCAGAGAGCACTTTTTATTAATAATAACATTTGACAACTCGATGTGGATTGAATGCGCTCAAGACATATCGTCACAATGGTGAAATCAGTTAAGCCGCGCTTAATGTCGAGTTATGATCATACAGCCACACATCTTTGCCGTCACCATACAATGCGAACACAAAGCTCGCGCGAAAATCAATTTGTTGACTCTGACGGCTGGTCCCCAGACGACGAAACCATAGCAAAGGTTTCCCGCCTTGTCAGACCACGCGTTATCGCCCTTTCTGGCTTATTCACGACGGTGCTCTTTACAGCCAGATATTAATTTAGAGGGAGGCTGTGTGCGATCGAGATAATGCCCTTGGATGCGGCGGATCCCAGTGAGGAGGAAAAGCAAACTGAGACAGGAGGAAAACAAAAAACAAAAACAAAGGACCGGTGAGGAGGAAGGAGGGGGAGGAAAGGAGAGGAGGGAGGGATGATAATAAAAATACCCTCCGAGATTAAAACCTTGAGTGCAGTCGGGTAGATTACGAGGTATGTATAAAGAGAAGGGTGCACTTAAGCCGGGCATTAATACATCTAGCGGTAATGAGAGGAGAAGAGAGAGGGGCGGGAAGCCATGGAATCCAGGGGACGATCAGGAGCTACTGGTGTACTCGATGTCCCTTTCTTCATTCACAATTTGTTGACATTGATCGGGGAGTTAGATGCCGATGCAAGAGCTCCGTCGTAATAAATTATATTAATGCTAGGAAGATTTGGAGATTAATTCAATTGGTGGTTTCGTGTGCATTGTGCAGCTGGCCGGCATGCACACAGTGCAGTACTTTTGCTTTGCCTGATATGCAGCATTGAGTGCTCATTGGCAGTAACGACATTACAAGCTTACCCCTTCGTTTCACGTTGTATTGTCAGTGTACTTTTGATGTACGTCTCTGGGTGTAATAGAATTAGCTATTGTCCCGGAGGATGCTCTCTGACATAATCGATGTCGCGTCTGTACTCCCCTGATTGCAGGTTACGTCATCCGTCGATTCCCAGTGACCACGCTTATCAAATCAACTTAACTTGACCTCCGGATTGTACATACATGGTTGTAGCAGACTGCTGCGGCTGGTAGTAGTACTAGTGTTTCTTTTATTACTATTACTGCTACTTCTTCTTCTACTGCTACTTCTACTACTACAACTGAAATTATTCCATTTCCATCTCAGGCAACAACATTCCATTGTCAAAATCATGTCGTAACAGTAACCTATGGTGTTGTTTTTTACTCCCATATGTCTATGTCCAATCAGATTACAAGCATTTGCAGATCAGTTCGCTATCAATTGCACAACTTTGGATTTATAAGAAAATATCGCACTCGTTCTGAAACAGAGAAACTAGTACATTCACTCATTTCGTCGTGGCTCGATTTTGGTAATGGCCTCCTATACAACTTACAAGACTCTCAAATTGGGAAACTGCAGAAGTTACAAAATGCAGCTGTACGCATTGTAACTTTAACCGACAAGGGCAGCCACATCATCCCTGTCTTGAAAAATCTTCATTGGTTGCCCCTGACATGCCTGAGGGAACGCCTTGTCTTTAAAATACTTCTTTCAGTCTTTCATATCGGCAATGGAATCTTTGATTCATAACTACCAACCCTCATGAACCTAAAGGTCCCCTACATCTGGTCTTTTGCAAGTTCCCATTTCAAAGAAAACGTGGGGAGAACGGGCCTTTGCTCACACAGGGCCAACCCTGTCTAATTCTCTTCCACAGACTTTGAAAACCCTGACGCCAGTGACCATCTTCAAGGGCAACCTAAAGATATACCTGTATAATGGTGCTTTTTCACATACAACCATATATGTTTAACTTGTAAAGTTAATACCTGTATTGTATTGTATTTGTTTTGTTTTGTTTTTCTTCAATTTGCTCTGAAGCGTCTTGAGCATTTAATTAAGGTGAAAAGAGCGCTATGTAAATTTTATGTATTATTATCATTACGTACAACTAATACTTCTTTTACTTCTTCTACTACAACTACTACTACAACTACTACTACTACTACTACTACTACTACTACTACTACTACTTAACATGCTATGCATTGCACAATTCATGCACTATTCCTTTTTTATATTAATACCATCAGTAATGAGTATCTTTGTAACGTCTTTCTCTTCTGGTGCTCGTATTCAATACCATCATGCCCATGTATTAAGGTATGCATCGGGTGGTATCACATGAACATGTATATGGTATTATTTCGCAAAGAGAGAACGAGAAAGAGAGATAAAATTCACTACCCACCAGACTACATGCACGACGCATTCCTCAGAATTAAGTCTTTAAGCGCCATTGGTGGATTTTTGCGCTAGAAATACGCACGTCCCGTATGGGGCAGTACTTTGGCACGTACACGCCATCGCGCATGGGTGCGCTCGATGCATCCGTTCTATTTGATCGATTCATCGTACTGAGAGCATTCAGGTGGTATGGACTGAGGTATGTCAAAGGAATGAAAGGATACGCGTTCTGCTCATCACGTGACCATGTGGAGTCTAGGCTCAAGGCTGTTGGGCACTTTCAATCACAATGTACAATATTCGATAAACGGGTCTGTCTCCAGTAGACTACTCATTCTCATTCCCTTCTCCGGCTCACTGGGACGAAGGGGAGAATGACAAAGTAACTATTCTTGAGAATACTATACTCTATTTTTAAAACTTTAAATTAGAAATATCCAAAAACTTGCAAGCGAGGCTAGATCGCGCGCTACGCTCCATTCCGCAGACAGAAGCAGAACGAAAAATAAGGTCAAGAACCCTTGATAATTTTCCCATTGATCAAGATTTCCGCCCGTTTCCCCGGCAGTTTTATTGAAAGTGCTCCGATATTATTAACGCAAGGACGTATAATTTCCCCTGGCCGGAAGGCTTTCTCTTCTTCTCCCCGCGATGTCACTGGCTCGCTGTCTGCTCAGGTAAAATGCTTTGATACAAACCGGTGTATATCGACCTTGATGAGGCAAACTCATAATCTCTTCTATATTTTTTTAGGTTGTATAGATGTTACTTTTTATTATTAATTTCTGGGTCACATCACAATGATTTTGCATGATATGATGTAAAATGAAAATATTTCAAACAATCCGTGAACTTGCGAGTAAAATTTTGGAGAAAAATTACAACTGTCTATGACGTGAGATGAAATAAAGGAATTCTTTATGTATCCGTTGACAAACGCAACAGTATACAGCTTACTACGATCCAAGGTTAATTTTCAAATGAGTTTTTTTCCTTCATCACATTTCATTAAAGGGAGCATTTCACGACTTTTAATGTACCTCCAGCGCGAGACTGAAATGTGTGATAAGATTTTTATATTATCAGAGCCAGTCCCATTGACTTTGAACAGTATTTTCCATAAGTACATGCATAAAAATATATATACAGTATATATATAAAAAAATATATAAAAAAGTATATTGTTGGGGGAAAGCCTCTAAAGGCATGAAAGGCAAATAAAGCAAGCTCCATCGAAAACTCAGAGAGATAGAGGGGGTGGAGAGAGATGGAGAGAGAAGGAGAAAGAAAGAGAGAGACAGACAGACAGAGAGAGAGAGAGAGAGAGAGAGAGACAGACAGACAGACAGAGGGATAGAGAGAGAGCAGCCTCGTCCGCTGAATCAATGTATGAATGCAAGCACTCGATGCGTACTGTATATCATTTCGCTACCTCTGATTCAAAGCCGAATATGAAGAGAAAAATGGAAAAATTGTGCAACACACAATGCATGGTATATCGACCCAGTCCATTACTTGATCAATCAGTTTCCCGGGCCGGTCAGACTCGGAGACGCACTTTCGAGCAGCAAGAATTCGTAGAAACAGAGGATGAGATACATGTTTTGTTTTTGTTTTCATCTGACCACGCCATATGACCTCATTATATATGGAGCGTGTACTTTTATTCCATGCGTGTACACGTACGAGTTCTACCAGATTTGATAGACATCATCCCTGGAATCTTGATAAATTGTAGCCATTATTTGTATTTTAATTGATTGAGAGGCATTATTCGTTTCCTTTACCATTTTGCGCGCAACAGATACTGCCGTCTTCACCCCCCACCCTCCCGTCCACCATTTCCCCCTTATCTTGTGTACGCCTTCATGAAAAAGACAGTACCCACTTGTACACCCCTAAAACCATTAGAACTAGTATGATTATTAATACCCGCTACAGCAGTATCTTTATGATTGGTCAAGACCATAAAATTGATATTTTGTTGCGGGTTTTTTAGGATGGGTGGAGGGGGGGGGGGCGGGGGGGGGGGGCGGGGGGGGGGGGCGGCAGAAGCAACCGCGCATAGTC
>OZ022581.1:19200531-19223031 GCA_963669155.1 Arbacia lixula
TCTATTTATTAGCTGTGGTTTGGTTGCAGAAAGAATGACTGGTTCACAAAAGTCAGATATTCCCAATCATCTCTTAGATTTGCGCTGACCGCTCGTCGGATCTTCTTAAAGACATATCAGCTACGTAGTGTGACCAATATTGTCCGTACAAACCAAAACTAGTTCCAGGTTGCTTACAACACAGTTTATTGTTTATTGGGCTGACATATTCTTCAAGAAAGTAACAAATGTAGTCCTTCTATGAATTGGTCACTAAAGCAAATTTCAGTGTATTACTACCGCATCGGTTACAATAGCAGTTTTACACGCATATTGTTCGAGCAGAGAGATATGGCTTGGGTAGCATGGATTTTTGTTGAGCAATGCCTTTAATTTATTTCACTCAAATTATTTCTGCATTCACCTAATGAATTGATGAGTTTTGGGAATTTACCGAGCAATAACGCGTACTCGAAATGCTGAAATTCGTTTTGATATGCATCCGATATAGGTACGCTCCGGTAAAAAGCTACGCGAATGAAACGTCCTACAAAATGAAAGTACTGTATATATATTCTACAGTAGCTCAAATTATGCTCTACAATCGAAATGTTGAAAAACGTTTTGATAAGCATTTGATATAGGTACGCTTCGGTATAAAGCTTCGCAATTGAAACGTCCTAAATAATGAAAATAATGCATATATTGTCTACAGTAGCTCAAATATGCTCTAAACTCAAGAACCACCCATGAGATGAAGACGAAGAATGCCAATTTTGTGCTCCAGATCTGCTTCTTCCACTTTCAAATGCTGCTACTGCTTGCGATTCTAGTTCATAACGGGTCGCATTTGATTGTGTGTTTTTTGCGCAAAAGGTCGCAGGGATCTTTTTTTATTGCCAAACGCAAAGTTGATCTTGCTTACTTCTCCGTGCCTCGGATTATATCCTCTCCCCGTATCCTTTCGGACATGTCCGCGTAACAGCGGATAAAGTCAAGTCAAAGGAGCGACTGGGTTGAGAACGGGGCAAGCTATTGTGAGATGTAGGTTAAGCCTACTCGTAAAGAAAAAACATATACCGGGAAAGCATTTGTAAGAGTGCGCGTGGGGGAGGGAAGCTGCTGAGCCGGCAGCTAAAGCGATACGCCTCTGGAATAAACTTTGAGGAAACAACAACAGCAGGATATAGCCTTACCTGTCACTCTTTGTTCTCGCTTTGATCATTTCTGACAAACAAATAATCTTCTTCCTTCTGTGAATCACCTTGCTGTCAGCACGACCCCTTACGTAAATGCTGATATTGTATTGTTCCGCTGGCATGGTTGGATGCTAAGATAATCATGAGGTATTCTTTTTTATAGGTCATTGCGTACTTTCACTTAGTCCGATGTAATACATAACACTTTGTCATAATTTGTTTCTGATATGATCACGATTTGTTCTAATTTCAACAAACTTTTGACTACCCGTTTTTCTAACTCGGGGTTCTAATCTCAGCTTAGCATTTAAATCGATGTATCGAATTAATTTCGGTGATGAACGACACATTGCACATGCAAAGCATTGCCTGAAACTTTCTATGTGCCAAGTACGTGGGGCTTTTTTCACCAGAAATACACACAAATCCCATTCAAAAGTATATCACGTGACACAGGAAAGGTCAAACGAATAAGCTAAATACACCATTAGGATGGTGTCACAGCAACGTATTCAATCTTCTTCCTTTTTAAACGACCCACCTTTCGTACACTAACTTGTGTATGAATTTGATCCTAATTGTGATGGCTATAAAGCGTGCGAGGAGGATCCGTTGGGGACACGACGTGCGGAAGGTCGCGGTCATCTATAATGAAAGCGGGCGATGTATAGATAGTCCTCCCATGTCTTATTCATCTCTCGCACATCGTACACGAATCAATCACGACGGGATGATGGAGGGCGTCCGTCACATCGCCTGATAGGAGTGTTGCTTTGAGCCCAAATAATTCATTTGCTATCGGGACCCAATCAAATATACATAACCACCTCGGTATACGAACAATGCCTCGGGCATTTCGCCATACATATTAACACACTCAGCTTATAACGCTACACTGTAAATGACGCCATTTGTGTTGTCCATCTATTTCGTATAAATTCGTATAACAACCCCCACGTAATCTCCTAGTTAGTTTAACTCGAGGGCGCTTGAAGAACTTGTTTACATGTTGTTTGCATGATTTAAATGTCATCAGGTATCATTTCAGATATAACTAGGCCAAACTGTTGTATCTAAGCACGTCTACAGGGGACCCTGTCCGGAAGCAGTATCTCTCCCACCACTCCAGCCCCCACCCCACCCCACCCTAACCCCCTCTCATCCGCACCACCATGATACATGCCCCATGTTATAGAGTTTCGCATATTTAACCCTTTGAGTGGCAGACAAAATGCTGCTCTATGGGATTTGTGTGCATCGATGGTAAAATAATTCACAAATGACACAGGAAGGGTTTTTAAGGGAAGGAAACGAGCCACCAATCGCAGAAATGTACATTGTTGAAATAGATCTAAACTCCTCAGGAGATATTCTTTTTTTCAGTCAGAGAAGCTAAACCTTTTAGCTTCAAACAAACCCATGCTAATGCTGTTTATCACTATGTCTTGTATGGCTGAGAAATGAACTGTAATTGTCGTCTTACATTCATCTACTGTATGTCCATTCCAGTATGTGTGTATGTTGATTTATTGCAGAATGATGTATGGTGTGATCATGGGCATTGACATGATTGAGAGGCCAAGAGGGAGGGAGGGCGGTAGGTGAGGACCTTTATACAAAGGAGGAACAAGAATGCACAGCAGGCACTCATGGATATGCATACACTCCTTAACTCGTTCTTTACTGGGCCTGCATATTTGCTGGCTGGCCTTTGTCTACTCAGATACTGAGACTTGGTGAGGTGATGAATGTGCACCCTCACACACGCGGTTGAAACAATTCAATTAGTGTTTGCTTGTACTTCGAACATGACATTTCGTCGCACATATTACAAGGTTATGCCATGCCGTCTAAAACATTTGTGTATAACACGCTTTTAGCCCCTTCTGCAATGCAATAACTGTGAGAAGTACGGGTCAGTACTCCTAACCCCAATCCTAAAGCCTAGCCTCACCCTAGGTAAACAATGCATGCTAGATATCTCAAAAGGGGTTATAAGCCCTTCATATAAAGATAATTTTAGACCCCTGAAATCCAGAACAGCCATGCTATCCCTTCACTATAAATGCTCGGGCGTACCTACCAAGCCTACCCAGGGCAACGATTCCTCTTATTTACCGCGTGATATGAACCCCGACGAATAGATGATAAATTTCAAATTCCACTACGTACGCGGTTGAACCGTTTGATCAATTTCATCCGTATTTTGATCTTCTGCGTCAGTCTGTCAGTGATTTAATATTCAGGGTAAATAAATGCTGTATTCTTCGATGTATTTTTCCATAATTTCTCATTGAATGCAAGAGTAAGCGTGTCAGGCTCTTTATATATCTGCATGTGGCTTATTACAAACGCTGTTTGCTCTATAACATTACAATAGACCATTTCGTAATTGCACCATGGTCGGACAATCCACACAATGAACACTTCTAGACTGCTGACTGGGATTTTTTTTTTCTTCATGAAGCTGTCTTGGATGATGGATGTAAAGACATTTTACAGTGTGCCCGGAATAACAATAGAAACAGATGCACATGGTGGAATGTTCTTTCACTACCTTCTCAGAGCTGAATAGCTGTAGCCATATTTGCATTATAATAGATTGAAATGTGGTCGACTATCTAATGAATTCCCATTTTACTCCGTGACTAGTGAAATTGACCCGAGGTCATTCTCTACCAGCAATAATCTGCTTGAATGCGCAAATTGCAACTACGAAGTGGCTTATTATATCGATGCAACTCGGCATTACACAAAGGAAACACAGTGGTATAATTACTTTTTTCTATTTATACTCGCAAAGCATATAAAGTTTGATAAAAGGAATATAATAATGTTTGTGTGAGCTTCATTTGACCCTCTGTTAAGCAGATAAAATGCAACTATTTGGGAATCATATCAATAGATCGGTTCCTAGTGTATGGTTGGACAATCCACTGAATATATACTCATAGATTGCAGTCTGGGATTTGTTCATGAAGCTGTGTTGGGTGATGAATGCAGAAATATTTTACAGCGTGCCCGGAATGACAATAGAAGCAGGTGCACATGGTGGAATGTTCTTTCATTACATTCTTAGAGCTGAATAGCTGTTGCCATTTCTGTATGATAATAAGATGAAATGTTGTCGACTATCTAATGAATTTCTATTTTACTCTGTGAGTAGTGCCATTGACCATTTTATGGGATGTGTGGGTAGATATATATATATCTATGTGTGTGTGTGTGTGTGCGTGCGTGTGTGTGTGTGTGTGTGTGTGTGTGTGTGTATGTGTATGTGTGTGTGTGTGCGTGTGTGTGTGTGATTGCCCAACCTCCAAACTCACCAATCGTTTCAATCCAAGCATGGCTCGTACTAAGCAGACCGCACGCAGTTCCATACGAAAAAAACAACAAATATTTTTTAAAAAGTGTGTGTGTGCGTGTGAGTATGTGTGTGTGTTTGTGTGTTTGTGTGCTTGTGTGTGTGTGTGTGTGCGTGTGTGTGTGTGTGTTTGTGTGATCGCCCAACCTCCAAACACACAACAATTGTTTCAATCCAAGCATGGCTCGCACTAAGCTCACCGCACACAGATACTAAATCCTAAAATAATTCTGAACAATATACCCGATGACGCCTATGGAAATAAAGGAATTTATGGATGTTCCCCGTAAATAGATCGCAGATTATGTTAAATTACCTCTCATAAGTTGCAACATTTGATGACAATGGCTTAAGCCTCGTGAACGTATCCTTTGTCCAACATCTAAGATCCAATTAGTGGAAAGCAATGCCCAAAATCAAAATCTTGATTGACGCCTTTGTAAGTAAAGGGATTTGTAGAAGTGTTCCCTTTCTTCGTATAAAGATTATTGTGACATTATTCTCTAAAAAAAATGCAATAATTCTTTTCAATGGTTTAAGCCTAAAAAATGTGCCCTTTATAAGATGTCCATGCTCTGATATGAGCCAGGTGGTAGAAAGCGTAGAAAAATACTAAAATATTTATGAGCAGTATTCCAGATTGACGCCAATGTAAATAATGGGATTTATGGATATACATGTATGTATGGATGTATGGATGTATATACAACACAGATTATGTGACGCCACCTCTCATGAATTACAACAATGAGTTTGCCAATGGTTTAAGCTTCAGGAATGTGTCCTTCGTTATATATCTGAAATCTGCAATGATCCAAGTGGTGGAAAGCATTGACAAATTTTGAAATGGTAAAGAACCATATTTTCCATCGACCCCTATGAAGATAAACGGATGTGTCAAGTTTTGCCTTAGTTTGGTGCATTTTTAGCAATTTGATGACTCCTATCTCCACAAATATACGGTGGTTCTCGTGTAACTAGTTTATGCAGTACCTTTTCACAAACTGAATGATCTTGTTCAGTCAAACCTGTATAGAAAGACCAACCAGGAGAGGCAGGAATGTGATCTTTACGAGGTGGTCTTTGTTTTACAGGCTACGTGAATGTAGTTTGCAATGAAAAACACAAAATGTCGTTATAGGCAGGTGGTCTGTCAATACAGATGGCCGCAAAAGCAGGGCTTACTGTATTTATACATCACGTCATAAACAAGTAAATGAAGAATTTCAAAGGGTTCGAAGATAAAGGCAACAAAAGAGATACCTACGAAATATAAACAATTTATAAGTACACAACTGCACAATTTTAAAGCACCTCGCGCAATCTGAGTACGATTCAAATTGAGTGAAATTGAATTCCTGCTAAAAGTGTGGCGCCTGAACTTTAACCTGAATAGCTGATAATAAGGTTGACGTCGCCTTGATTTGACCGGTTTTAGAAAGGATGAGAGCTGCGAGCAATCGTTGACACAATTTCACGATCAATGACGTAATTAAAATCATAACTGAAAAGTAGTTTCGCTTTCATCCACGCTAGCCTTGCCCCAGATAATGGCCTGTTAGGCCTAACTGATAGTGATATCAGAAAAAGCACTCGCATGCTGAATGCATTGAACCACGCGCTGCTGTCTTGCATCTGTGTACAATACCAGTTCAATATGCAATTAAGTTACACAAAAGAGTTAATACGTGCTTCATCATGTATACATTATAAAATCACTAAATTTGGACCAACCTTTTAACCACTTTCTCGAGGAAGGAAATGTATTCAAGGGAACGAACGAACGGTGCCCTGAAATACGTTGCAAGAAAATAACAACACGGTCCATTCGATATACGAAGTGGCAAGCCGAAATAAAAGGGATTCGTGTTATCATACGAATCTTAAAAGCAGAAATACGTCATTGGAGGCTTTCAAGGGAAAATGCAGAATGTCATGAACTGGTACATACTAGCTTCTAGGCAAGCATACGAAGAATTGCTTGTAGAAACAATCAAGAAAAACACAGAGAGTGGGTAGACATGAATCATGTGAAGAGAATAACGTGATCATAATAAATGATCAGAGTCATTCTGGGAGAGTCAAGGATAGACAAAACAATTGCTGGTATGGGCCAGAAATAGCGCGCGCCTTTAACAGCTGTTTAAGCGGTGCCTTTGTGAGACAGCGGCATGTGGAATTTACTTCTGAAAAGAAACTGGAGAAATGCGCACAGCCAGTGAATTTACAACCGTGGAGTTATGCGCGCAATAAGCGCGGGAACGCCGTGTGCAAGATTTTCTCACTCTCGACTTTATCTCCGCTCGGAGAAGTCCTTTTTTCGAGAAGGCTCTACAATTTATACAGACAGGTCTAAATAAGGAGAGGAAATCTCAATATATCGAAAGATGGCAAAGCGGAAAATCAAGCCAGAGCCGGGTGGCCCGCCAACCAAAGATTGCTAGGCCTAAACAGTCAACAGGATTAAGGCAGTCTAACAGTAACACTAACAACGACACCACTCAAGACGTAACGCCAACGGTACTCGACACCTCAACTCCCCGGCGGGCGGTGCAGCCAAAACGGGCGAGGCACACGAGCGGTAACTCCAGCAGTGGACGCTTAGCCACCACCAGCATAAACCCGGCTCCGGAGACTGACGGACCACATCACCGTGGAAACGAGACAACTGGAACGAACCAGTCATCAAGCCAGCCGCCTCCACAAGCACAGCCAATGCAAGGTGAGGTAGAGGTAGTCATGCAATCACATCTACCTTAAATATCACAATCTAGTGAAACAACAAGACAAAGATCTAACGATCTTGAAAGCGAGAGGGAAAGCAACTTAGTGGTTTCCTTCCCATCGATTGTACCAAACACCGGTACCCTACACGCTGGCTTTCAATTACAAACTACACACAACGAGAGTGACACTAGGCCTAGAGCTAGTCATAGTTTGAGGGATAATGAAGCCCATCCTCCCACACTGACAAGCAGTGTCGGGCAACACACTTCTGGAGACACAAAACATAGCAACACAATCAATGCCAGAGGCAGTAGACGAACAAGCCCCGAACCTAGCAATATCTCACGAAGGGGGAAGGTTGGTGCTGAAACCCGCTACCTCTAACAAAAAATAAAATCGTGTCCATTGAACGGTGGACCGATGCATTTCTTGTATATACCAGTATTTACATAGAAGCCAATCCAACTCGCTCACATGAGCTTCTGAAATATGGGCAGCTAATCCGATCTGCTGCCTCTAGGTACTATGGGTATGGTTGGAGGGACTATGATATCGAATTTCGACATCGCATGCACAGAAAAGGCGGGTTGTGGTCATCAATAGATGGGGAATTATGGCTCCTTCACGTAATAGGTGGGGGATCTCCGCGAAATATGCGGATACAACTATGGTAGACAGTAGAAGACCCATAACTTTGGAACTTTTAGAGACAATCATACTAACATTATACCTTGTATGTTACTCTAACAACGAATCAATGATGTTTCACGCATCATATTTATTAGCATTTTTGGGTTTTTGAGAGTGGGGGAATTCACGATTCAAAGGAAGGGCGATGACTTAAGCAAGGTCATAGCGAGGGATGACATCAAATTTGGCAGTGGCCCTAAGGGAAGCCTGCTAGTACGTATTAGGTTCTCAAAAACCGACCAACACGGGCAAGGAACCACGATCAATATCGGTGGCAATGGGACAGATGAAAAGTGCCCAGTGAAAGCCATGAAAGCATACCTCCGTGTAAGACCTGATATAGATGGTCCGTTATTCTGTCATTGTGATGGGGCCCCTGTAACTAGGTATCAATTCAGTTCAGTTCTGAAGAAAACCCTACAGCATAACGGGTACAGTGGTAGCCAGTATGGTACACACTCCTTTCGGATCGGAGCGGCAACCACCATGACCACAGCGGCCCTGAATGGAATCCCCCCAGAACAGATAATGGCAATGGAAAGGTGGCGCAGTTCAGTATATATGCGTTATATCCGCTAAATATCAGGTGCATCTTAAAATCGGTAGGAATAAACGTTATAAACATAATAATAATAACAATAAGGATAATAATTATAACGTTATATAGAGCATAATAAGTTACGATATCAATGCGCTCCACATAAATTAGACAATATCAATTCCCAACAAGGCCACAACATTACATTAATAGAGATCACTATGACAAATTGGAATTAAATTACTAACGAGTAAACGGGAAGGCAGTAATAATTCTACACAATTATTTAACCTAATTCGTTATAATACAACCAAAGTTGAACCCAACACAAAGCATACAATGTGCAAATCAATTATGTTAAGTGCTATTCATGTAAATAACCAAAAATGGGGCCGGAGGATCAACCAGGAGTTACTATCCTGATTAGACTCCCTCAACCATTAATATTGTAAACCCCATCGCTGCTAGGTTTTTTACATGTAACACAGAGGAACGATCATTCCTACCTTTTTCTTTTAATAGAAACCTACTATAACATAATTTCATAGTAAATTACAAGTGGGAGGATAAGTAGCCCACGTGTGTGATGATATTAATAAGAATATAGAACACATTACTTTGGGGAGTTCTTTTTCCATCCTATGTCAGGGACAACCAGCGACAGGATTTGGATCGTAGGCGATAGCTTGGTCAGACGTGCCAAGCAGAGGGCGAGCATGCTCAACCACCAAGACCTGGGAAGAGCAAGAGGGACGGTCCAATGGCATGGTCAGGGAGGAGCGACGTTACAAGACCTTCCGCGCCTGGTGGAGAACAGGTTGAGATACAACCAACGAGCACCTGCGCTAGTAATCGTGCATCAGGGAACAAATAACTTGGGCCTGAATGATGCCTGTCAATGCAGAATCGCGATCATGGCTCTTCAAAACTTACAGACGGCCATGCCTCGAACGCACATCGCATGGTCGACCATCATCCCACGTCTATTTTATCATAGCAGTCGTGGTCATCGAACATCACAAGACGCCATGGATGGGGTCAGGAAATCGCTCAACAAGTACGCGAGGAGAATAATAGCCCGGCTGCCGAACGCGTCAGTTATTGCTCATCAGTGGATCCATCCAATCACAGTTTATTTTTGAGAGATGGGGCACACCTGTCCGACAGAGGATCCGACGCTCTCATCGGTAACTTAGAAGAAGGAATAGACTCGGGCTTGGGTACACCAGGGAGGTGTTACGAAGGAGTAGAAACTCAAGCATAATATATTCAAACATCTGTATGTGTTCTAAAGCGTGCTCATGAATGTCAAAAGCATTCCATAATCATGACAATGCTTTGATGTTCCATGTGCCGTGCCGACATTTAGCTGATGTCAACTTGAACAGAAATTTCTTTAATTTCCCATTTATCTGTAGACGTTTTGTTTTTGACAAATTCGTTTGCAAATTATAAGGAAGTTAACGGCAAATAATGATAGATCCTAATACTCTGCTTTTGTTTCGAAAAGTATTGAGGAATCATTAAAAAATCGGACATATAAGCTATTTGTATTACTTACAAAATCGACAAATTTCTTCACTTTCCGACAATTTGTGCATTTGGGGGATTCAACCACTCTCAAAATGATATATTAAGCTGTGTATTATCATTAACGGCGTTTGTGTGTGTTTGCGTGAAACATGGATATTTCACTTGAAAAACTTGTTTATTTGTGTTTGCTGATACCTGTTATGCT
The DNA here is from genome assembly GCA_963669155.1 of Arbacia lixula. Taxonomy (NCBI): domain Eukaryota; kingdom Metazoa; phylum Echinodermata; class Echinoidea; order Arbacioida; family Arbaciidae; genus Arbacia; species Arbacia lixula. Next base: position 19,210,767 of record OZ022581.1, read on the forward strand.
CATGGAAGTATTAATGCCATTGACAGAACGGGACAAGCGAAATGAGACTGTACATTTCTTTTGTTCTCTCTGAGAAGCCGTTGCCACACAATCATGTTCATAATTGCTCAAACACCTGAACAGCACCTGTTGAGAACACATAACTTTTCAGCGGCTTGGCACATGGGGTCAAAGGAAGAAAGTTGCTTCATATCCTTCCATAACACATCCCTGGGTACACATCAATAGAACAGTTATATCCACGGAAACAAGACAATACGCTAATTCGGCTATTAATGAGCCTTGTGGAATTTCGGATAGACTGGGTTCGATGTGACAAGAGATAACAACCCAACCATGAATGTTAGGGAAGATTAGTACTAGACCGTGGGATATGACTGTTATTTAATTATAATTGTAGCACAGGAATCGTTATAACACATAAAGTTGAGGAATAGCGTGTTGCAACGTGAGTTACATTATTATTATACAGTTATATCCACCTTTATTTTGGGGATTCACGTTAAACTTGGAACTTGTTTAATTGCTGACAAACTAGAACCATATTTAAATTGACTGATTTTGATGTACTAGTATACATCATACATAATTGTTAAGCTAGCAGAGGGTGGAGTCAGAGCCACTCGGTCGCACAGTAGCCTTGGAACTACAAAGTGGGCCATAGGGGAATTTTCCCCGACAAAGGAAATATGATTTTGCTCGTTAAACTAAGCCACAATGGCAATATTGTCGGGTTTTCGCCCCTATCACCGTCTGGCTAGCAGCAAGAATAATAACATAAGCTTACAATATGTAATGCATGGAATCCATGATAAATACACGAAGTGTGATACATGTCATATTAATATTTAGTGAAAGAGCATGGGTCCATAGATGGTAAGGAAGCAACCATGGCAAACTATGCCCACTAACCCCCCCCCCCCCCCCCCCCAAAAAAAAAAAAAAAAAAAAAATGTGGGTGGAGGATTTCTTTTACTCGTGATTATTCCGTGGTTGGTTCCGATTATCACCACTTGTTATATATGCGCCGGTATAGTAGCACCGGGATAACATTGGGGATACTGCAGGAGATACTATCCTGTCGGTGGGTCACGTAAACCCCAGGTATCTGGGGTGATCGGAGGGAGTTACTATCCTTCCGCTGATCGCGTGACTCGAGACCCCACAAATATAGTGTTTCCATAACTATGTTATTTATGCATTGAGGCTTTTGTGAGTGTTGAAAAGTTGTGGGGATCATCCGTAGGAGATACTATCCCGTCGGTGGGTCACGTAAACCCCAGGTATCTGGGGTGATCGGAGGGAGTTACTATCCTTCCGCTGATCGCGTGACTCGAGACCCCACAAATATAGTGTTTCCATAACTATGTTAGTTATGCATTGAGGTTTTTGTGAGTGTTGAAAAGTTGTGGGGATCATCCGTAGGAGATACTATCCTACCGGCAGGTCACGTAAACCCCAGGGACCTGGGGTGATCGGAGGGAGCTACTATCCTTCCGCTGATCGCGTGACTTGAGATCCCACAAATATAGTGTTTCCATAACTATGTTAGTTATGCATTGATGATTTTGTGAGTATTGAAAAGTTGTGGGGATCATCCGTAGGATATACTATCCTGACGGTGGGTCACGTAAACCCCAGGTATCTGGGGTGATCGGAGGGAGTTACTATCCTTCCGCTGATCGCGTGACTTGAGATCCCACAAATATAGTGTTTCCATAACTATGTTAGTTATGCATTGATGATTTTGTGAGTATTGAAAAGTTGTGGGGATCATCCGTAGGAGATACTATCCTACCGGCAGGTCACGTAAACCCCAGGTATCTGGGGTGATCGGAAGGAGTTACTATCCCTCCGCTGATCACGTGACCGGAGATCCCTACAAGTTGTGACTTCCACTCATGGTACATGTACCCTTAAGATTGTTGAATTATATCATGTTTATACATTATTGTCGAATTGGTTATGGTGGACCCTCTTTAGTGTGGCTACAAGATTTTGTTATTGCTTCTATGCATGTTACTTGTTTTTCTTTGACTTTCCTACTATACATGTTTTGAGGAAAAGGACTCCTAGTTCGGAGCGGAATAAATGTCGAGCAAACTGCAAATCCGTCTAAAGTTGTCTTCTTCCGAGAAGAAATGTGAAGTTTCTTAAAAGCTGTAATTTTGACGAAAACGTAGACAAATACTAAATAACAAGCTGCAATTGCTAGCAACAGTATACCGCTGAGGTTGATGTGTTGTTATGCGAATGAAAGGCCGATACGAATTCTATAGTTACACATGAGCGTGAGCAGTATGCTCGCAATCACCCTTATATTCATACAGACAATTGGAAGTGGAATCTTAATGGAATTTCCATTGATGACGACTCTTAATTCGACTAAACTCGATGCCAAAAGTGAGACGGCGTGCGCGTATAAGTGCGTGGAATAGAGCCCTCTGCAAATCACCAGGGCCTACTTATTTCGACCAGTAACGTATTCCCCTCGCGATATTCGGCCCGGAGCAGTCCCGCCCAGTGCATTGCATTATTGTTGTCTCCCGGGTGGTCTCGAAAGGTGCACGTTCGATCTACTTGGGGGCAACTTCGAGTTAGGGTATTGCACGTAGGACACAATGACTGTGTGGATATATGCAAATCCCTCCACGCACCTCCAGCAGTTTACCCCATTTACATGCTGGTGTAGACCAAAACTGTATACTCTACACTCAGGACTTTTATCAATCACCTTGCTTGCCTACTGACGTCAACAGTTGTATATTGTATCTTAACTGGAATATAGAAGAAACGTGCACCCCTGTCACACCCGCGTTGTTCAACATGTTTCCTTTAACCATTTATGCGCCAGAAAAACTGCTACTATATGGGACTTATATGCATTGATGGTGAAGTAATTCACAAGTGGCACTTTAAGGGTTAAAGGTATGGTGGTATATTTACACACGTCGTGAAACTCGGGATGGCCGGGTCAGCAGTAGACCTAACGATAACATGAAATCTCTCGAACCTCTTCAGGAATAGTGAAAAATACACTCGTTTCGTATCGACCATAGTCTATTCATGTAGCGCATTGTACTGGTCAATGGTCAGCGGGCAGCGGCCGGAGCTCGATCTGCTCGCACCAATGGTTCACCACGGCGCGGAGAGCCGTGTTGTGCGCTATGTGCGCTCCGTCTCTAGGATACACGAACCGCTGAGTTGTGGCAGCTTGTCCACAATTCAATTTTAATACGCTTTTAAAAGTTTCCAGATCTAATATTGTAAAGATGGTTCTTATAGGCCTAGAGTAGACATTTAAATCCATCTCCGTGGTTTTTATACAATTGTATTTTTAAATGGCTACCCTTTCTTTAAAGGAGCGTGTACGTTTGTATGAAGGCTGGGAATCCCAAACACAACCACACACAATTGTGTTACTTTTGGCGACTAATTAAGCGCGCACACAAATGTGTTTTTGACAAAAAGTATTATAATTTTTGTGTGTGCCCCAATGCATACGTACAGTATGTGCGTTCTATGTGGGTCTATTTTTAATGTACCTGTCTACTTGTTTATTTGTATGTCTGCTTGTGAGAGGGTGTATATTTGCGGACTATATTCATAGTCTTGGGGCTGTGTTGACAGTAATCCTACCCACGGTTAGCTTCATTTTTCTGGGACCTGCGCACGGGTCACGCGGGCGCGGGCGATGCCGTCCTCGCTGTTGCCCCACCCATTGATTTTCGCGTCCTGACATTTAGCCCGCTAACGCAGTGGCTGTAGCCTACGGACACCCTTTGATTAGAGCCACGGATCAGAGGAAACCGGAGACCTGACCGCCCCCGTCAATCAAAGACACCCAGAAAGGAGAATCCTCTAAAATCGGCCTCACTGCTGTGTAGGGGGGGGGGGGAGAGGGGGGGGGGGGGGATAGAAGCAAGGTAATAATGCAAGCATGGTCGTCGGCGTAGGGGGAAGGGGGCGGGGTTAGAGAAGAAAGGTAAATGTTAGCATGGTATGGCGTCAGCGTAGGGGAGGGAGGAGGGTAGGGGTAAGCATGGTATGGTGTCAGCGTTAGTGCGAAGAAAGGCAGCGAGATAATGCACCCCTAGATAAAGAATCATCGATTTGGGGCCATATTCATGAAACATAACTAAGCCTTGCAAGTTGCTAAAGTACATTCAGCTACATGTTATTTTCAGCCTTGAAAGATTTCATGAATATTGCCCCAGGTCGTTATGATTATCTGAAAGCATCATCTTGGAGGACGATGTAATGTAGGTCTGAATCATTATTGGTTATGTTGGCGTTAATATTATGTCCCAATGTCCAGGGAACATTTGGCCATTAGCTTGTAAGCCTGTATAAAATATAACATACATAAAATAATGGAGCGTGTATAGGCCTAGAATCTACATGTAAGCCAATTAACCAAGCTCCTTGTTTCAAGACTTTTTATCTAATTTTATGTTAGATACGATATCTTTATGGAATTGGTCGCCTCGTTGATTTGTTTAACACAAATTTTAAGGGAGGGTCTAGTTTGAGATGAGCATGATTGTGACATGCCCTTGAAAGTTGAAACGATTTCTGCTCTTTTAAAGTTCGTCATTTCATTATGCCTGAAGTACAGCAAGTAAATGCAAAGAAAAAAAAGGGATGTCGTATTCACGATTCTAATAGCAACACCTCTGAAATTATCATCGGCATGAAGGTTGTATAGTAAGCCAATGGGATTTTAGAGGCCTAGTAATGTAAGGGTTAACATTGAGGAGATAATAAAGATAGTGTGCTCGTGACTATGCAAAGACCATGGGGACCTTGCCCGCGTGCACGGCTGAAAGGAAATCACATTGTTGCGGCTGTGAAGATCAAGTCCAGCTCCCAGGGGAGTAGGTCAGGTTCCATCATCCTCCCTCTCTCCCTCTCTCTCTAGCTGCTCGATGGTTTTACACGTGGTTGGGCTTCCCATTATCGTAATGCACTTCTCTTGCCCAGACGCGGGGGTGCTAGGGTGCGTCCACACAGAAGGAGTTTTTCATTGCAGCTGATGGCGTTCGCGGCGGCCGCCGGTTGCTCGCAGTGAGGTTTTTACCGTTGCGAGCAATCGAGGACATGTAGCGGTTTCCCAAAATGCCAAAGCGGTCGACCGCTTCTTCGGAGTTGAGTGGCTAGTCTAACGGCCTAAATATGATTGTTAATGTACTGCAAATCTCGTCAATGTAAACGTGCCTGGAACCTCGCTTCAACGACGTCAACGGCTCGTCGGCGCGCGTTACTACCTAAATGCCGTCGAGCATGGCGGAAAGGCGTGGGGCGGGGCGGGATTATGTAGCCTAGTACTACAGTACTATCATGCACGACTCAACGTCGTGAAAGGATAATCGTGCATCAGTAATGTGCGCTCTCTCATTTCGGGTGACTATGATGTTGATACTCCCGCTATTAACTAGATTACTGTTCGGTAATTGAATGGAATGGCTCGTGGGCTTGGAAGCATCATGCCCCACTTCCACACCGACCCAGGGATACATCACTTGGACACCAAGATTATCGTCCATGCATTAAACATGTTAAAGCGGAGACAAAATAAATACCAAAGTATGTTTATGTAGCTGAAGTAAAAGTTACGAACCCTTTGATGCGTAAAGCCCCGACTGCCTTTACTAGTCCTGGTCTAAATTGACAAGCGTCACTCAGATGTGATTAATTATTAATGACAGGATTATCATGATTATAAGCGGAAAATCAATCATCCGGAAGTCCTTTCGGATAACAAGAACTGAAATAAAGTAACATTTTTGACCTGCTTTTTCAGCCTGTTGAGCGAGACCATTTAATATTGGATTTAATGGGAAATGTGCAGTAGAGGTAAAATGCATTGTCGATAATAGTATCCGATGGCATTCCTTCACGTGATCTTGAAAGCGAACGAAAGCCAAAGCAATACACGTTGTATCGGCAGAACAGAAACCTAATCGTGCATGCATTCCGCTGGCATGCAATCAAAGGAAACACATGGGCCTTGTTACACAAAAGTTACCATTGATGGTAACTTTGCTATCAATGGCATCTTCTAGGGTAACCTTGAATTTGATTGGCTGTCGAGTGGTGTTACCATGGTAGTTACTATTAATGATAGACTTACCACCAATGGTAAGTTTTATGCAACGGGGCCATGGTCTATACAGGGTAGTACCACATTCTATTTTTATTTATTTCTATTTCTATTTAGCCTATTTCTCTCCACTGCTGAAGGAAGGCCACCTCCTCATTTTTCCATCTTGATCTATCTTGTGCCGTTCGTTTCCATGTCACACTACCATATTCTCTAATATCGTCAATCCACCTCCTACTTTGTCTGCCTCTTCTTCTGGTGTTAGCTCTGGGGGTCCAGATGGTTAATTTATATGTCCATCTGTCATCTTTCCTCCTGGCCAGATGACCAGCCCACCTCCATTTCTTTGATTTAATTTCCTGTACTATGTCACGTACTTTAGTTTTCTTTCTCAAATCCTGGTTTCTAACTTTGTCCCTCTTTGTAACACCAATCATAATTCTTTCCATAGCCCTTTCGGTTACTCTAAGTTTTCTCTCCAGTCTCTTAGTTGTGGTCCATGTTTCTGCTCCATAAGAGAGCACAGGTATGATACATTGGTTGAAAATCTGTTTCTTGAGAGAAAGAGGGAGCTTCTCATCATGAAAGATAAAGTTGAGCTTGCCAAATTTTGCCCAAGCCAACTGGATCCTTCTATTCACTTCCCCTGCTATTTCGTTTTCTATGGAGATCTTTTTGCCCAAGTATATGTAGTTGTCTACCCTTTCTACGGTCCTCCCCCGAACTGTGATTTTGTGTTCTTTGAATCTACTGCTCATCATTACCTTTGTCTTTGTGATATTCATTTTTAGTCCAGCTTTTCTACTTTCTTCACTTAGTTCTCGGACCATTTTTTCCAGTTCCTGAGGTGTATGGCTAAGAAGTAAAATGTCATCTGCAAATCTGAGATGTGTCAGGTGTTCGCCATCCACCACTCTTCCCAATGATAACCAATCAAGGTTTCTGAAGACATCCTCCATAGCTGCAGTAAAGAGCTTTGGTGAGATGGGGTCACCTTGTCTTACCCCTTTCAGGATTTTAAAGGCATTTGTTGTAGTGCTTTCTAGATGTACAAGGGCACTAGAGTCCTTATAGATGTTCTTAATTAGGCGAATGTACTTTCCATCTGTCATTTCTGTGACCCGCTTTTCTAAGGCATTGAATAATGACTGATGATCTAGGCTGTCAAATGCCTTCTCGTAATCAACGAAGCCAAGGCAGATGTCAAAACGGTATTCTTTTGCCTTCTCGATTGTCTGGCTTAAGGTGTGGAGATGGTCTGATGTTCTATATCCTGCACGAAATCCAGCTTGTTCCTGTGGTTGATTTTCATCAAGCTGTTTCTCTACCCTAGCAAGAAGAATTCGTGTGAAGATTTTGTATATATGACAGTCAGAGCCGTTCTCCGATAACGGAGAATGAACAAGTTCTCCGAAAACGGAGAATATGTCGCATTCATCGAGCCTCCGTCGGTTCACCTACTTTCGCCTACGCGTGCAAAGTGAATGGCAAACCGCGACCGTTATCCAATTAAATGATTTTAAAAATTCATATAAAAAATGCCACCGGTTAGATCATCGTGTAAAGAAATTATGTTAACTAAACAATATTAAGGTTTCATCACGAAAAATTAAAAGATGATCTATCCAGTGGAACTTTTGTTATTGGCAAAATGAATCCGTACCCGAGCATTCAATTTTCAAATTGTTATGCAGATAGCCTAATTCAATACGTCGGGATTATTATTCGTCAAACACGTACAATACACATACGCATTTACCGTAGCGGTTAATGCATGGATGCGCTATTTTGCATGTGAGGCTTGCTTCAAGCATTTCAGACGTGTTGTGATAGGGATTTTGGCTTCAAACTCGCAGCGCGCACACATAGTTTTCAATTTCGAATAGTACAGGCAGCCTGGAAGGAGAATACGATCTAACGGCTCAGCGGGAGCAGTTCGCATCGAATTATTCGCGCATCACCGAGCGTTCTCCGAATATGGCTAATAATGGACACATGATGGATTCGCCGTTTCGGGCGAAAGGACTTGACTGTATGAGGCAATAGACTAATGGGCCTGTAATTTTTTATGTCCTTCATGTCCCCTTTCTTGAACAGTATGATAACTTTTGATTCGTTCCACTGGGTAGGTACTTGTTCCATTTGCATGATCTTGTTGAACAGTTTTGTTAGGATTGATATGGTGTCCTCTCCCCCCAACTTTAAAATATCTGCAGTCATTTGGTCCTCCCCTGGAGCCTTTCCCCTTTTCATCTGATCTAAAGCACTCTTCACCTCTTCCTTAAGTATTGGTGGAACATCATTTGTTTTCTCATTCCAGTCCTCATTTGCTCTCCAATCGGGTTGGTCTGTGCTATAGAGTTCTCTATAGAAGTCCTCAATGGCTTGAGTAATCTGTTCTTTGTCTTTAACTTCTGTCCCATCTTTTGTTTTCAGTGATGACAGAAGCTTTCTACCCCTCTCCAACTTTCTGTTGATGATTTTTGGTCCTTTGTGGTTTTCTAGCTCTTCACGTACCATCTTGGTCCTGATCTTTCTCTTTCGCTTTTTTTCTCATCTTGCGAATTGTTTTATTCAGCTCTGTATATTCAACTTGGTTACGTGTTGATGTCTGTCTGGTGGGCTTAAGCGCTTTCTTTTTCTCATTCAATCTATGTATCTCCTCTCTTTCCTTGTCTGTATTGCTGCCCTCCATTTTCTCCCCCTTAGCTAGCTTTTCCGCTTCATCCATAATTGTTCTGGTTATTTGCTCATAGAGAGTGTCTAATGGTTGGTTCTCCATTGAGTCTGCCAACACCTCAAACCTATTGTGTAACTCAAGCTGGAACTGCTCCTGCTTACTGGAAAGTAGTTCTAAGTTAATATGTCTCCTCCTCAGCTTCCTTATCCTTCTCACTCTTTCCATTTTCTTGTTCCTTACTTTAGCTCTAACAAGTCGGTGGTCACTGCCTGTATCCACCTTTGGTACTGTTCCCACATCCATCAAGATTCTACGATGATCGCAAATTATGTAATCTATCAAGTTGTGAGTTGCTGCATTTGGACTTTCCCATGTCCAGTAGTTTTTGGTAGGTTTTTTGAAGTATGTATTGCCAATTGTCAAGTTCCTGCTTGATACAAACTCCAGTAGTCTTTCTCCCCTTTCATTCCTTTCTCCGATCCCGTATGGGCCTATACCACTCTCCTCGTCATCCTTTCTCATTCCAACCTTGGCATTGAAATCACCCATAAGTAACGTAAACGTTGTGGATTCTGTTGTCATTATGTTGTCAATTTTACTGTAAAAATCTTCAACGACTTCATCTGTGTGACTGGTAGTTGGTGCATATGCTTGAATAATTTTCATTGTATGGCTACCATTGATATGTACTTTCACAAAAGCTATCCTGTATGATACTTCTTTATATTCCATGATATTTTCCTCAACCTCTTTATTCACAAGAAATCCAACTCCATTGCAACTTTTGTTTGTTGCTGATGTTGTGAACAGTGTATGTCCACACTTTGATAACTTGATGAGATTCGCTGGTCTCCTAGTTTCCGCTAATCCTATTATGTGCCATGATATATCATCTATTTCCTCCAGTAGAGCATCTAGGTCTTCCTCTGTTCTCAATGTCCTTACATTATATGTACAAATAAATAAATCTGTATGGCTCGTGATGATTCTTCTATCAGATTTGGGTCCTCCTTGCGGCTTTAAACCCAACTCGTCATACTTTGGCTTGACACCAGAAGTATCAGCAGTCGCCGAATTCCTAGCTCTATTTGTAGAGCTGGGCCCGTTCCGGCCATGGGCGTTACGACCTCTCTTTATTCTTAAATCCATAATGATGAGGGATGTGTGCCATACTCTACCACACTGGCAAGGTGGATTGGTAGAGGTCGGATGAGTTCCTTGGACTCCAGCCCGATGTAAAGGAACTCTTAAGTCAGATCTGGTTTTTAATTCTGACAGGGGGTCCGGCACCCCCTCCTCACCCTAGAGCTAATGCCCTAGCGTGGGTTGCCCGGATTAGTCGCCGAGCACTCGACCGTGTAGCAGGTAGCACTGGATTAAACGATGACCAGTGGCAGGACTAACCTGACCTGACATGTACCACATTATGGCACGATTTTATCTAGATTCTGCTGGCATAAGGGCCTACGAAGCGAAATGTGAATGTCACCTTCTTGTTCAAATCCAGTCACCGGGTGCTGCGATTCAGCCGGTCGCAGAGACGCACGACTGATTAGATCGTGTCGTTTGCGGTGGCATTAAGGGTCCTTTTTGTTAGGAATCTACATCCACAAGATGGCAGAAACGATTGATTGGTAAGAACCAAAGTTGTGTACTTTCCAACTCTTGAAGACTGAGCATCTCTTGGGGAAGCCTTCATCTCGCCAATAACAAACAACATTCCATTACTGCTTTCATCATAGTAAGCTGTTCACATTGTGGTGAACATTCGAGTGGAAGAGCAACATCAATTACAACAATTCCGCTTCATGTGATCATTTTACCGCTTTGTCACAGCGGGAAAACTAGCGTCAAATGTGCTGACAACGGGCGAGCGGGAGCTCGAACCGCCTCCGGTGTATGAACGGACCTTTTTTTTTAAGGAGCTGATTGCCCGCCCACGTAATGCGTCGCATATCACTCCATGTCGCTATGTTATAAAGATGGCGACATCACGAAGGAATGTACTGTATATCCGCGGTGAAACCACTGCGAGAGCCCCAAAATCACCGGATGCATCGGGATCTTGATAAAGTGACGCGATTGTCATTCGGCTACCAGACCTTTCTTCTGTCCTTCACCCTTCACGTGCCAGGCAAACGACTCTTCTATGGGATTCGTGTGCATTATTGATGAAAACATACGCACGTGGTGCATAGAGAGTTCAGACTCCTTACCCCATTATCTGTGTGATGATGCGACATACTAATAACGTCTGCTTTTAAGTGGGTGATCAGTATAACATGATCAGGAGAAGGAATTGATGTGTGGTTTTGTCCTCATATGTGCTCGTAAGTATCGTACCAGGTCATTCACCACTTCTTTTCGTTGAAGCTAAGTGTATTTTAACATACTGTATTATTACATTATCATATTAGAAAAGGGGGCGATTATGTTTTGAAGACGTTACAGTTCGATATTCCGAAGGTTAGTTTATTCCGAAGTTTCGTTATTCCGAAGGTTCGTAATTACGAAACACATAAATTGCCTATATCTCGATGCTCGTTAGTCCGAAAACGAAAAAGGACTCGTTAATCCGAGCATTTGTCGCGTAACGTTCGGAATAACGAACCTTCGGAATAACGAGTGCTTCCCTATTTTGTATCACTAGGTAAACTACCATTACTACTAGTATTACTACTACTTCTACTATCACTACTACTGCTACTACTACTACTACTACTACTACTGCTACTGCTACTGCTACTACTACTACTACTACTACTACTACTTCTACTACTACTACTACTACTACTACTATTAATGATAATACTACTGCCACTACCCATACTACTATTATGATACTGCTGTTACTCAGGATGATAAGAAAACGGTAACAAATGCTGACATTACTGCTAACACAAAGTGTAATAGTGCTACTACTACTACTCCTACTACTACTACTACTACTAATACTAACACTACAGTACTACTTTTACTACTACTACTCCTACTACTACTACTACTACTACTACTACTTCTACTACTACTATTACTACTACTACTAATACTGATACTCCTACTAACATGACTACTACTACTACTACTACTAATGCTGATACTACTACTAACATGACTACTACTACTACTACTACTACTACTACTACTACTTCTACTACTACTAACACTACAGTACTACTTTTACTGCCTCCACCAATACTACTACTTCTTCTACTTCCACATCGACTTCTTATACACCAAACGACATCGAATTCTACTACAATACTACTACTACTACGTCCAATACTTCTTCGCCAACAACAATGACTACTTTTACTTTCATCATCATTATCATTGTCTCTTATCGTCTTTTTCACCCAGGCCTGGCCATCTCCGCTCAATTTTTTCCTCTGCCGCGACCACCATCCATCATAGTTTTGTCATAGAAGAGAATAAAGTTTCATTTCAGGGCGCGAGGAAATCGTCGAATGGCTCAGGGCGGA
>OZ022581.1:19228031-19348031 GCA_963669155.1 Arbacia lixula
GAGTAATGATGGGGAAATACATATGAAGAGAAAGAGAAAGCGAAATGGTAGGAAGAGAGGCAAACAGGGACACATATAGACCAAGAGAGGAAGTGAAAGGGAAGTACACAGAGAAAGACAAACAGACAAACAGACAGAGAAGGGGGGGGGGGGGGGTGAGTAGAGACAAAGAGAAAGAGCGAAAAGTAAAAGGAATGAGAAAGAGAGAGAAGTAGAAATAGAGAGAAATAGAAGAAGGGAAAGCTACGATGCAGAAAAAGAGAGGCAGAGAGGAAGCGTCACAGAGAGAGAGAGAGAGAGAGAGGGGGGGGGGGGGGGGAGAGAGAGAAAAAGGCCTTGCAGTCGTGTTAATGTACTGTTGATACCCAATGATACTGGTGCCACATTTTACGGTGCCTAGAATTGCAAACTTTCAAATACGTTTTTACTATCATTATTTTGTTCTTTTACAAATGTTATATTTCTTGAAAGAAATAATGTGTACATATATTTATGATAATAATATATAATAGATACTAGGTAATCAACATTCATGTTCTATATACTTTTTGTGTAGGGTTATCTGTAAATGTATCTATCATCCTCGAAAAGGCCGAAATGAAAAGGACGATTGAATTGCCCGTCCACCCGCATGTAAGACAATGAGTGTCGAACTGGAAGTATCCGCACATGAATTCTCGCCAAAAGGACACTAAATTGAGTCCACTTCCCGCCAACGTACGATTACTATACAGCAAAGCGGGTAGCGACGGCGCTTTGCGATCGAGTGAATTCAACGAACAATGAAATAACATGCGCATTCTCACGTCCACTAAATCAACGCGCGACAAACGAATGGACATACACTCAAAGAATGTGCGGCAATGTTGGCAACATGGTTCGCGGGATTAATGTGCGTGTAAGTGCGTGTGACGCATACGAGCTGGTTTGCGCAGACGTCAGGCATACCACAGCTGAATATCTCTCAAAACACGTGCATCTGTAAATGATGAATGGGACACCACGTGATGGGGCTTTCTGAGGATTTGTGTGTCACAGTTTGATGCTGTGATTTGATTGAACCAGATTGAACATGTCAACGAGTGTCTGTGAGAGGGATTTACATCACGCAGGATGACACTGTTCACCCAGTGCGTGTATAACAGTGTATATTGCTTTAAGTTTCGATATGTATTCAGATGCTGATTTGGGGGCTGGAGCAAGCGAGCGTTAATAATTTAGGATGTAACTAATCAAGTGAGAGAAACGCTGCAAGGCATAGAAGAAGGCATAGAAAAGGTCATCATAAGGTTACACTTCATGATACACAATCATGACAATGATATCGTGAAACATGATTGGTATAACTGTGGAATGAAACGCCTGTAGAGGAGGAGATTAGTAATCGATCATGTGTGAGAAGGGCTGACATAGCAAACAGAGTGACAGAAAGACGGCGAGAGAGAGAGAGAGGGAGAGAGAGAGAGGGAAAGAGAAAGAGAGAGACACACACATACACACTTAACACACAAAACATACAGATCAACTGATATGGACTTGAAAAAGAAGACTCAGATATAAAGAGGCTTGCCTAGTACCTCTTTGAATTTGCAGACACCATGGACACAGAAAGAGCTATAGAGTGGGAAAAGGAAAACATGGACAGTCAGAGACATAGAAACACACAATGATAAAAGAGAAATTAATAAAGATTGAAAATAAAGATTCTCACAAGCAAACGAACAAAAGACAGACATGAAGAAAGGAACAGAAAAAAAAGATGAATTCAACAGGGGAAATTGAAAAGGGGGTAGGAAAATAGAAGGGAAGAGGAGGATATGGAGAAGATAGACAAGACAGTAGGAAAAAGAAAGAAGAATGGAGGGTTGTGCAACTTATTTATGCATTATTGTCTTGACGCAACACACATTTGTTCCACTCATTGCATTCGATAAAACTTGACGACCGTAAAATTGTCCGCATAATTCGGCGATAATCAAAGTGTGCGTAAAGAACCTGGGGAACTTCAAGAGGGCTGCGTGCTACTGGACAAGGCTCCTACAAGACGTTTCTGTTCAGACAATCATTTTCTTGTCATTCTATATTCACATGTGCTTGATCGAGGCTTTAGTTAAGTTCACTTCCTCACTTAAACCCCATTTCTCTCTTCTCATTGTTATGCTAAACATGACTTAAGTTGAAAAAGTTTTAACGCTTCAAGCTACACCTTTTCAGAGGTGATTGAACAAACTATCTTAAAAGCGCAAGACAATTTTTTCGACAAAAACAGAAATGTATAGTTTAAAGAGAAATATTTCAAACTTATGGCATGGGGTGGAGCAAAACGCAATCAGATTGTTGCACATTTTCTTCTCGATTCCTTTCTCCCTACCTGCCTACGACCAATCTTGATTTAGACGCTTTTACGCACAGTAACAAATACGTCAGACTACCAAGCTCGGTACAATATACATTTATATATTCTTTTTAAAGAATATCTCATGATTAATGTTGATAAAGAGAGGGTTTTGAAATTGCGTTGACCCGACGCTCGAAGTACTGGCAAGAAAGAGGGTTAGTGGGGGAGAGGGAGGGGGGAGGGGGGGGGGGGTAAAGGGGGCGTATTGTGACCCCTATACAGCCAGGTGCCCCTCATCAGAGAACCCCCTCGTCGCTATATCTGCCATTGTACATATGGGCCTCATCACGGTTGCATGGCACAATGAACAGGTGATTTCTGAGGGGCTCTGAAGCGATGCCGGATGAATGTACCACTGTTACAAAGATTTGGTTCATATTATCTTTGTGCGTTTTTTCTTTCCTGAATTTTCAATTATCACGCTACTATCTTCGCTACCTTATATACATCCCTCGATCTATACCTCTCATGTTTATGGACATGTAAACGCTACCACAACGACAATTTTAAAATGTTACCGTCATAATTTAAGGGATCCACAAATCTTGGTGGCGTTTAAACTCCAATGTCTATAGCTGGCTCGTTCAATGTGAACACGGTGTTCATTCGATAAATTCGTTTCCAGCGACGTAAGTAACCGCTGGACCGTTTGACCGCAAATGTCAAAAAGCTGTCACTTTTATTTAGAAAACAAAATTGGCGGCCGAGAAATATTCGATATTATGTAGCGTGGTGCGTGCTTGTCACATCCTAGGTGATGGCGTTCTCAAATAACGATGCTGCATAATGAGTTTGTATGTGCATTGCTATAGTAGGAATGAAAGTGGTAAATAATATATTTTGTGAGTTTTACGTATTGATGAAGAGGAATGTGTTAATAAGATCGTAGTAAAGGAAGAAAGAACATAAGAAGAGGAATGAACCCGACGAAATGCAAAATGTGAGTACACATATTTTACATAATGCACTGCTTTCGCGTGATAGTAGGCGTACGCGGAAATTATATCATTTTCTTTACATTTACCAACGTGGTACCTATGTGCATATAGCTGAGGTTCCCGTTCGATCTTCAAAATCATAAAAATTGCTTACATTTTGCCCCCTTTGCGACGTTATTCCTCTAAACCATAGGTTCTTAGGGAGGTTCTGTGTTTTTATTGGTTTGTTTCAAAGTTTCAATTGGTATTTTATAAACTTTAGGAAACTACATGTCGATAGCACATGGAGGTTGCCTGTAAACATAATAATGACCCCATTTATGAAGTGTGGACGGATGAGTAAAAAAAAGAAAGGATTGGAAATGTGAATTTATAATTTTATAACACGTGCTCAAGACTTTATATCAATGTGTGCGTATTCGTGTCATGGTCATATTATTACGATGATAATTCATCCAACGTGTATGTTGTTTGTTAAATGTGTGTAAGTGTAGGCTATGTGATGTGTGTGTTTGGAAAGTGTAGGTGGTGCTTTTAAGTAGGATACTTCCTGTCCTCCACTAATCAACGCCGATGCCTTCTTTTCAATCATCATCTTTAATGTTCGTTTTTTATTTTCTGCACTTTGCTTCTAAAATGCCTTGATATACTCATATGTATCAACATGAATCGGTAGATAGTCGAAGTAGTTCACCGCAAATCTACCCCAGCCATTTGTTTTCTACTGCGCGTGTGTTGCCATTGGTTGACAAGACTGCGCATTGTATTGCGCAGGTCTGGCAAGAAAGTGGCAAGAAAGTGGCTATCGGTGTGGGTGATCTCTTGATCAAGAGTTCGGAGCTTAGTCTTCAATCATGATAATGATAATCAAATGACTGGAAGATAAAGATGTATTAGGAGCACGAATTGCCCTGAGAAGAAAATAACAAACGTATCAAAGCAGAAAGTAAAGGACAAGATTAAAACGTCAATACATCGGTCACAACAACATTCCACAATACCGTTTCTCGACTTACATGTATATATTAGACAGACAGCCGCGCGTTGGCCAAAATATGGAAAAGCAAATAAAAACTCACTTTTCACGAATTTGAAATGGACTGTCGTTAGGGCTCAGGTTGCCTTCTTGCAGCTTAGCAGCTGAATGAGGTCTCGGCTGACTCTAGAAAGCCTTGTTGAGTGGATCGAAAAGGGATCAGACGGGGTGTTTGTAAGGGGAAGGGGGGGGGGTAGGGACTCAGCTAGATGCTTTGGGTCTTTGCTCGCTGTCTCGTCCAGATCTCAGTCACTGATAAATCAATGTGCTTGAGTGATTTCAGAGGCGTTGCATTTTCTCGCAAAGAATTAGGGAACTCGGATTCCAGAGAGGTGCAGAGAAATATATGTGACGGGATTTGTACATGTTATGTACATTCCTGCTAGAATGTGATGCTTCTATACAGAAAAATAGAATAGTCACACCTAGACGGGTTAAAATATGTATATAACCGCGTCGAGAACTTTAGAAATCAGACACCGTCACGACCTGAAAAGGTATTTCTTAATCTTTATGCATACATGCATATGTGTATCTACCACCGAAATGCCTTTAAAAGTTCACGTGATTTTAACCAAGCCCTTACGTGCTGATTGATTTAAATAGTAGTATACCAATCAAGTTGGTTATTTTGTGACGGGCTACATTGTTTATAATATATTTCGTTTTGTGGAAGACAAAATGTCGCAGGATATGTGTGCATTACTGGTACAGAAACGCCAACGCAGTACGTGACGAGTCAATTATATGAAATCAGAACTGTGTCTCTGAAGGAGTGCGGTAGAGTTGAAGTGTCCTTGTTACATATACGTTGTGGTTAAGAAGCGAGAGCTATCAGCTTTCTAGTCACCTCACGATGATATTCACCATGTGTCATCACACCATCACAAAATAAATGAAGACAAGGTACAGCTTTCCCAAGCTTATCAAAGATAGGCGATTTAAGTGAGATGTCAAACATAGTCATGAAAGTCGGGGTAGAACTTTTTTTCTCTCAAAATGATTGAAATAGGACCCCAAGAGGTAAGCTTAGCAGATGTATGAAGAAAATGGAAATGAAAATATCACTTGATATTTGAATTCACCTTAAGACTTTGTATTTGATTCTAAAGTTCACTCTATAGTTGTACCTGAATATGATATAGCACGTTATAAAGCTCGTAAAAGTCACTGCTGAGGGGTTGTTGTTACGATAAGACATTACAGCTAGCTCGACACGACACGTCGTGACGAAGTGATTCTTCCTTTAACTTCACTTAAGAATTGACGGAGTGTGTCCGCCGAGACATGTTGGCATTATACCCAGTCACGCGCTCAAGTGATAATAGACTCCCACTGGACATCACCCCACTACACTCTCGCCCAGTCCCAACTCGCCCCCCGCAGCCAGGCAAATCGAACATCCTTTGTCAGCGTGCAGCTTTATTCGTCAGCGGGTCGTCATCATCACCACCGGTACACGACACGTTCAAATAATTACCCGCGCGAATCTTGCCTGCACCTTTCGCGCGCTTGTCCGTCGGTGGGAATAAAATTAAATATCGTCTTGACGATAAACACATATTTCGGGGCTCGTCTGAGTGCTTTCCCAGGCTTTCTTGAGGGAATTCTTCGCGCTGAAAGGCGCCGGGAATGACCATAAGAAAGTCATAACAAGCTGCAGCTGGAGCTGGGGAAATTCGCGTGAGATAGCGAATGTCAATATTTGAATTGTCTTTCAGATTTGATTTGATTGATTTCTCTAAAAGCATTCGAATTGAGCGAGGCTGAATCTGAGAAGCAGACAGCTAAGAATTCGTAAAGCGGTTTAGCTCTCAATCATTATTTGAAGTAATTCGATAATACTACCGCAGTTTTGCCCCAAAAAAGTTTCCCCACATTGTATGATATTGATTTTTCTTTGCAAAATTGTTTTATTGCATTATCCTATTACACAAAGAGAGCCAAACTTTAGCGAAGCTTACGTGCTGAACCGTAAATGTATAATATTAATTTTGATGAGATTGACTCACGTACATATCTACTTATCAGCTCGCAAGCCATTTCCTCGATACATGTTCTGCTCACCATGTTCACAATCTGTCATGCTTGTACAGGGTAATCATGGTAATTGACGCCAGTCATCAGTATCCCATGCATAGAACATCATAATTGCCATACCATTAACTCTTAATGTGCCACAATCCACAAGAAATACACACAAATCCCGCAGAGTGTCGTTTTGTTTGACACACAAAGGCTATCATGGCTATGTTGGCATGTTCTTCAAACTAGTTCCATCAGTACTCCTGTCCCTATGCACACATTCATGCAATTATATCTTGATTAACTTTGCTTTATATATACAATACGGAGGGGAACTTATTATATTGATATAACATAATGATAGTATTGTCGTATTTCTAAAGAGTAACACCAATATCATCTTTATTGATGTGCTGCCAATTTGTATTCACTTTATATCAAACAATTTTGATTGGGAGTCTGTATTGATTTATAAAAAAAAAACGTATATTCAAATATGCAAAATAACATAAGCCTATTGTTCTGTTTTGTTTACCATGATTATGTATATGTAGTGTTAACATCGACCATCTTACGCACCCAGATATACGCATGTATACATACACACATACACGCACACCCCATCTGTCTCTTACACACACACACACACACACACACACACACACAAACGCACTTACACGTGCATTTACAAAAACAATCATATATCTATGTGTATGTATGTTTGTGGGTGTGGGTGTATGCTAATTATATATCGGTTACTTCTTTGAACAATTGATAACCTCACACACAGAATCATCGTACATACGGTAGTTTGAAAATACAAGAAGATTCTTGCTTATCACATTGTGTTGTCTTTCACACCTCATCCGACATGCCAGATAAATTAAAAAGAGACACTTGTGAAGAGCACTTCTCCTATACCCACACTCCCTCCGACCTCATCACGTTCAGATATTACGTGGGATTCCTGTACGTGTGGCCGTGGCTTACTTCACATCTACCGAAGACAGCAAACGTCTGAATAATTGATGTTACGCTCTGATGCTTTTGGTTAAGATGCAAAGGGGCTGTTTTCCCCGCGCCTTATTGAAGATTTATTTTATGAGCAGGTAATGTATGGATCTGGGCTAGAATATGGGGTTGCGGACCACAATGGGGGAAAGGTGGTGGGGGGTTGGTGAGTGGAGTGTGAAGACGATCGAAAGTAAGAGGCAAGAAGAGGCAGGCGGTGGGTGGGAAATGGACATGACGTAGATGGTCAGATGCAAGTATGGATGACACACGAGGAAGACAGATATATACAGTATAGATGGTGTAGGATTAACTGGGGAGGGTTGTGGGCAAGTATGGATTTAGGTAAAGGGACATACAGGAAGAGATGGAGGCATGCTGGGATGAAGGGGGATAAACAAGCGCTTTATCTAGGGTTTGAATATGAGTGAAGTGGCTAGAGTGAGGTGGGATATAGGATAAGATGGGGTGAGGAGTAGGAGACTAAGAGGGAAAGAGAGATGGAAGGAAATCAGTTAAAGATACAGAGAGAGAGAGAGAGAGAGAGCGTGGGAGTGTAGAAGAGAGATGGAAAGAAGAGGAAAGGAGGAGAAAAGCAGGGGAGGAGACGGAGAGAGAAATAATTAGAGAGCGAGAGAAAGAGGGTGGGGGAGAGAGAATGCTACATGAAACGCCAGATGACTAAAAATATTGTGCGGTTAGGTGGGAAAAAAAATGAGAAATTGCGCGTGGAAGAACGACAAGAGAGATAACGTGCAGTAAAGGAGCAAGATTTCAAGATACCAGCAAATCCAGGTATGGATATAAATCTTCAGGGAAAAGTGTCCCGTAGTTACTGCCGAAGTAGCGGGCTGAGGGTTTTTCATATCAAAATGCCCACGACAATATCGACTCGACCCAGACCCACTGTATACGAGACACAATTGAAAATGAAACACCACGCTGAGTGTATTGACTGATAAAAGATATTTGAATAAACTGCTAGCGATAATTTATTAGGAAGAAATACTGTCAGAAGAAATTTGTCGAGGGGATAACAAACGTGCTATTGGAGAAAAAAAAAACTTACTAGCTTCACACCGTCCAGCTCCCCTCACTTATTGTTTTCGTCCTACTCATCCCTCTTTCTATTTACATCAGTCTATTTCCACTCCTCCCCCTTCCTCCTCATCTTGTGCCTCTGTCCCACTCTCTCACACGCATACACTAGGATGACAGTGACTACAGTATACCAAACTCTGTCTGCAAAATTTTAATTCTAGTGCTCTTCCTTTCCGTTTTACCTGGCCACAAGCGTAAAAACGACATTCGCAAAGGTAGCTACCCTGACAAAAATGTTGTACTGAGCGATGTGGGTGAATATTCATACCCCTCCTCATTATCCGGTAGTTCCCAGACACCCCCCCCCCCCCACCTCTCTCTCTCTCTCTCTCTCTCTCTCTCTCTCTCTCTCTCTCTCTTCCCCCTCTCTTGACTACTAAGTACCGAGAGAGCGGAACGCTTGAACTGAGATATCGGCCCTCTGACGGTCATACAAAGTGCAGCAAGCCAGTGAAGAGTGAGGGAAAAGAGAATTGATATATTTGTATACGACACGTTTACGCGTGGTTTGCGGGCGGTGATGCTTTCGAATGAAGCTGCTATCAGTACCCAGTAGCTCTCATATGGTCCATGGGAGCCGGGGGACATGGCAACGTTGGTACTGGTGCTACATAATTCATAGCCCGTTCACTGACCAGCCTGATACTAATGTCGGAGGTTTATTGCACGACACGGTTGCACCAGTGACGCCAGTGATGGTTGGATGGCTTAATAGATACGACACACGTACTTACACATTATCACCACTGTGGTGACGGGCATTAGAAAAATGTTGACCCGGATGGTTTTGTAGAAAAAGTGGTGCCCTTCAAACGTAAGCAAGGGGAGCTTTTCTCACTTTTTATGAAAATGCTTGTGAAACCATGACTGCGAGATTTCATACAAGTCATTGTTAGTTTATACTTCTGATCCATGCTGAGTTTCCTTAGTCTTGTGAAAGGACTTCCCTATTGTACCTATTAATAATCGGCTGCCATATCTTCGCTTCTCTTAAGCGCACGGTCTTTATCATCCCCCCCCCCCACCCCACCCACTCCCGGCCTCTGTCTCTCTTCCTGCTCCCTATCTATCTCTTTCTACCCCCACTCACTTCACTTCACATCTATACAACCTTCCCCCTCCGACGTATCTTTCTCTTTGATCCAAACAATGTACCTGATATTCTCACAAACTCTCTTCAAAACATACACATAGAAAATCTCCAGGCAATCTCCACCAGCTCTTATCAAGGTTCTCATCGCCTGCTATTTTCTAAGAGTGCAATCTCTCTTCGGCCACTCCAACAGTCCGCCGTCAGTGAACCCACCGAGTGAGCCCAGATTCGGCACGATTGGTCAGATAAAACCAGTCAAATAAACGAACTTGAAATGAATTACAGTACCTATGCGGCCGCCCGGGCGCCAATTTGATATCCGGACACACGGGGCAAACTTATTTCATTTAGCAAAAAGACATGCACCGCCTCGCTTTGTTTTGGGGAAAAGAATATTGGAAGCTATTGCAATAAACGTTGTCAAAATGGAACGCTTGTTCGTCCCAATGTCCACTGTTGTGGTGTGCTTATTTGTTTATTTCTTTGATTCAGACCAAAGCAAAATCAAATTTTCCACAGATTATGCAGGACCTGAACCAAGAAAAGTCGGCAACCTTAGATCATCATTGAACGTGGTCAGTGTCATAACATTTTAAATATCAGTTCGCACCAATGCTGAATCAAAATAAAAACATACGCGACATTTTGAGACAAATCAGACAAGCACTTTGTAGAAATGTACGTTTGTCTGAAGCATACCGATCACTGAACCTAATGTGCAACGATCTGATGTCATAAACGAGGGAAAAAAAGAATCGATCAAATGATATGTATATATCGATGTATCCATGCCATGCATACAGTGGATACACCAGCCATTCCAGCATTGTTAAAAGACAAATAAATTACTTATTTCATACACAATGGTACAGATTGGCGTTACACGCATGTACACGCATGCATGGTCATGCTATGGCACATTCAACGCACGTAACAGATGGAGCATTTTGTGTTTTGCATACATCATGATAAACAAACAATACTAAGCCCTTATTCTGAACAGAGATTTAACGCAAGCAGTTTACTAAAGCTGTACTAATGTTATAGGATGCCAAATAAAACAATGTGATACATTATTATTTATTCAATATCACTGATTTTGTCGTCGGATTCACTTTGGTGTATTGCGTTTGTCCACATAATGATTACAGCGAATTATTGAAATCGCCCACTGTGATTCTGAGATGAGAATCAATGATTTGTGACAGCAATAGATAAAGTTGGTCTACGTTCAGTACGTGGTCTGAATTAAACCACCGTTGTGCTGTTGTAAGTTTCTAAGAGTTCATGGTTTTTTAATCATATTAGAGTGACCTTTCTTCACTTCCCTCGTCTGTGAACGCTTCACCAATTAAACATGTTGGATATGATTGAATTTATCTGATTTTACTCAAAATTTCACAGATGCATTTTCTTTTATTTGTGCTAATTTACTTAGATTTGCTATGTAAATTTGCTATGGGTGTAAACTGCTCATCTGTCACTGGTCTCTGTCATGTATTTGTCATGAAACAGATCTATATCTGCAGCCTTGCGTCAATAGAGCGCGAAGAAGGCACAAATGACACGAAAAGACGTCTATCAAACATGTCAAAAGGTCATGGTTTTCAGAAAAAAAAGTTCACCTACCACAATGTGGACCTGTGCTAGCATGAATTAATTTCACTCATCATTCATCGGAAGCAAAATAAAAGGGAAAAGGGGGTTAATGGATAATTTGATACGCCATTGCATCTGCGTAGCCGCTATTATTTCAATCATGCACGCATTTGCCAAGCTTGATAAACGATTTAATGCCATGAAAGAAATAAACAGCTTACTCAATCCGGCACATGATTGTAAGTATGCAAGTGCACTTTCCCTACACGACGGGTTTGTTTAATCTGTGCTCCCCATATCGCATCACGGCAAAGTTATCAAATTTGTGTCATATCATGGAATCGTTTTCGGCCACCGGGGAAATAAAGACAGTTCCCACGTCAAATGCTCCCGAAATGTGGCCGCTATATTTAGTTTTCGGCTCACAGGAATATTATGCTGATGTAATTATCTCGGGGCAAAGTAAAGTCACTCAAGACAACACCAAACACAGCGGTGCCCACCTCGCCGTGCATGGGGGAGTTTATGGGAGTCATTCAACCTTATGAAGGGGGACACCTCGGCTGATGGTCGAAGCGCCAGCCAGAATTCATTAGAATAGACAAGTTGGTCGGGGAAGAAAGGTTCTATAGATAGACAGTCACCATGCTGGCAATCGTGATGATTTTTTGTTTTGGTCGGAATAAAGAAAGAGGAGGAAATAGAGAGAGAGAGATGGAGGGAGGGAGAGTCATGGATATCAAAGCATGAGGATACACTTAAGATCAATATCCTATTCATTTAAGAAGAGAAATTGGGCCGTGATAGAAAGGAAAATAGGTCTTGTGAATATTACATTACAGGTGCTCGAGTACGTCTCGGACCACAATGCTCCCTCCGGACGGGTCTACGTGAGGGCTTTGTGTTGCGGGAGGGAAAGGACGGGAAGACGGTGAAGGAGGCTGAAAGAAGCTCAGAAGACACATTCCAAGAAAGAATGAAAGACAGAAAGACAGAGTGAAGAAAAATCCACGGTATAAAGGAAGTGATATAATGCACATGAATGGTAACGAAGAAAGACGCGTTGAGATGACCAAGATGAAGGAAATGAAGAGCTTACGTGGAAAAGGATAAAATAAACAAATAACAAGATAAGGGCACGAAGGGGAACCGCTAACTTGTGTAAATAGGATAGCACTCACAAAGAACTAATACTAAGCTTGCAGAATAAAACCACCATCCATGCAATAAACGCAACATCATCCTGATCATAATGTGAATAGTTTCTGCAAATTGAATTCTAAACCTTATCATGCATATAAATACTGGCAATTTGATGATGTATTTTTTCATTTGTTTCATTTATGACTTTTGTTCACTATAACACAGGGAAGAAAATGTCATTAAATAATTTGTTTTAAAGAGTGCACGTACAGGGCATCGTTAATGATAAAAGGGATTTCAATAATAAAGTTTTACTCCACGGAAGTGTTCCCTACATTAACACACAGGTTGCGTAAAGGTCCCAATATCTTAATACCATGACTACTGTTCAGATGTCTTTTCCTAAGATTATAACGATGTACACCTAGATTCATGGAGGATTTTATCATTATGTACCATGGACATAATGATAATGATGTGTTTGCTACCCTGCTCCAAAATGGACCATGCCTCGGTCTCATCGTCTTCAATTGACGCTTGAAAGTGGAACCTTAAAACACGATACGAGTAGCCGAGGCAGAATAATCGCCGCGTTACCATGGCAACGTGTATTCACTATTCCTAACAGGTACCCGTACATGTATGACGTACTAGTCACGTGACGTACACCATATCGCTTGTCGTGTTTCCTAATGACGGTTGACAGAAGCGTGCCATCTCAGTGAGCATGTTGAGTGGTTTGTTCTCGTGCGCGCGCACCTCGTCACGTGACGAAGCACAGATACCCGTGGCGCGGCACAGACAAGACCGTATGTTTATGATGTCAGAGGTAATATAACGCTCGGATCTTCGAAGATAACACCCAACCAACCAGACGGAAAATGCATCGACAATTAATGAAGATCCCGAAAAAAAAATCGCTGTCGCTTCCACTCAGTTTCTATACGATCACTTTTCTTCATAGACAGATGTATTAAATATCGGTTATTAATTATCCACATGATTTCAGCAAAAGCAATTGAAACGTGTCTGTGTGAAACAGAATTCTTTTGTGAATTTTTAGCACGTTGGGGTGACAGGCATCACCGGAAAGAAGTGTTGAGGTTTCCAAGAATCGTGCGTTACCGAACCACTTCCTCAATTATCGCAGATTGTGATTGATTTTTCTCCATATTCATGCTTTGTGTTTCGGTCTTGGGCTGCTCCCTGGTGAAACTTAGCCACGAGAGTCTCAGCAAATTACCGCGTAAAAATTAAGGAGGAAAATGTACACCAAGTAACCCGACCCTTGCTTGAAAACGACTAGGTCGAACAAATAAAGTGATGATTCTGAAGTCAGCCCATCGCGATGGAAACCTGACCTGTAATTGCTCGAGCGACTCCTGTCAGCGACAAGGGGAGCAAGACATGACTCGGTCGCAAATTAAAAGCGGGAAAAAAATGTCACGTCCCCGCCAGCTGTCGTCTGCACTTGAACCCCTGAACATGATCCCTGTGATGGTTTTAAGGCGCTCATACTGTCCCAGCGAACTGCCTCCAACAAAGTGATGCGATATTTCCCCGCTGTTTGGCCCATCGATCTCCGCTGCTAAATGTTCGGATTAGAATCGATTGAATGAAAAGGGGACTGTTAAAACGTGGGCTTCGGGGTGAGCGAGAGATCAAGAGCCTTGGACTACTGTTAAGTCCTTGTTATACAAGATATTCCCAGAAAGTTTCCAGCCGACGTCGACCTACTTCTGGTTCGATCTAATTTGTTGTATCCCTCACAGACTCATGAGCAGCTGATGGGTATCTGGTCGCCTTGCTTTGGCGCGCAACGCGGGGACTGCACGGCAGTTTACTGTTTCTAATCCGAGCCCCCCGGATCAAAGCCCATTGTCGTTTCGTCTGGCTCGTCTTTCCGCGATTTCGAGCGACGCGGGGTTCGAGGCGGCGGCTCTCGTTTCGCCCATTTGTTCCAGATGACGACTCGATGTCGATTGCAATCACTGCCCCTCTTCGCTTCCACTCTCTCTCTTTCCAGGGGGTTTCAGGCCGACATTTTACTCCGAGGTCACGACTCGGCGACAGGTCACCTGCCTTCTCGAATCGATTCGGACTGTTTCGGAAAAGCGACAGAAATCGTTCGTGTCCGGTCGTGAGCAGGGATTGGCCCTCGTTATACAGTTGGCGGGATCGGAAATCGCGCTAATTTTTCGAGCACACTTTGTTCATTTCAAAGAGCACACAGCGCTAAGATCGATCTGTGTTCCCTACGTACACTCACTGTCTATTGATTCGGCACGAGTTTACATCATTTTCGAGTAGACAGGGGCGCTGAGAGGAAATGCTGTCCCTATACTCCAATTTACCGACCTGGAACGAATTCAATGTCTGTTTCAGTTATCAGCACGCACCATGGACGTTGAAAGCTTTCTTCTTTTTACCCGTCTACTTACCCACTTTCTCACCCCCTTTTCGGCCGAGTCCTTCCGTTTTAACAATGTAGTGGGGTGTTTTTGTTGCATTTAAGGCATGGCATGCCCCCCCCCCCCGTCCCCACTTTCTGGATATGTGGGTTTTGCGGCATAGGGGTTGAGAAGTTTACCCATGCTTAATTTCTGCGTAAAACCAACAATGTACATTAAAAAGTACGTTGAAGTACATCAGATCAATAAGTCTCATCGTTTGCTCATTTTGTTAATGCAGATGGCATTTACTTTTAAGGAACTCTTACGAAGGAATGTGCGTAAAATAAGCGTCATGCTCATATCTCACATTTCACATAGTGTGTAGTTAACAATCGATATCTATAGTAGATATCAATATAGTTGGCATGTTCACATGCGTGTTCGCGCATTTAACTCACTATTTTGAGTGAGATGAGCATCGTTTAGAATATTTGATTTTCGAGAAATATAGAAATAGTATCATTCATTGATCCAGTGACTTTGGTAGACCTAATGATGATACAGAGCAGAAGCATTGGTATCCCGGGAAAATACGACCGTATCAAGATTATTATCATTATTATTGATATCATGTCTTATCCAGTTGATGCGAAATTATGGAGTTAGGATGAAGTGGATGTCTCTTACGGAGTGTTACACACACACACACACACACACACATACAAACATACACACTTTACGCAACCCCACGAACGCATACACGAATATACAAAGAAACATTAGTGTACCCACCCATAATCACTCACAAACACACACGCGCGCGCGCGCACACACACACACACACACATGCACACACAAACAGACACCCACACATATAACACACACACACGCACACACACTGAAACGAATAAGCAAACACACAGTATACGTGTACGTACAAATCTACCATGTCCTCTTAACGCACTCTCCCACAAGTACACACATATCCACCCTGGAAGAAACACGAAAAACATGGTTAGGGATAAATGCTATCCAGTTTCAGCGCGAGAGGGGGGGGGGGGGGGGGTAGATAACGAGACTCTCTCCATTTTTAGCTCCTATAACGAAGCGAGCAGATTGGCGCTAGCTTCGGGCGCTAATCGCCCCATCAAAGCTGATCAGTGGTTTGCGAGGAGCTCCACCGGCATGGAGGGATGGATGATTTCGGGCCACCGAGGGGTAATGCAGTTGCCAGACCGGGAGATGATGGGGGTGGTAGTTGTTGTGGCGGCGGATGTTGGCAGGAGGGGAGGACTGGTGGTATTTGGCGTCGGGGGTGTCGTGTTTACCCCCTTGTCTCGGTATCTGCTTAGGTCGTTTGTGTCCCAGCAACAATTCCTGCCCCTTCATCAAAGCCTCTCTACCGTGAATACCGAGTAGACCATGTTGAATGTCTGCGCTGTGTGCGGCTGGGTTTGATATTATGGTATCTTGTGCATCTCATTCCAGTCTAATCTATCTTGATTAGCTACATTTTGTGGGATTTATAACCCCGTGACATCCTTGGTATTCGAAGATGTATGATTATGACCACACTCCTTCGACTTCTCGGACTTATTCTTTCACATATTCTTTCAGTGATCCACTGATCAGAATATTTTCCTTTCTATTTCTATTTCCCCATACGATTAATTTGAGGAGATATGATGTTGCGATACATTATATTGATGTATTGGTATCGTGAAATGGAGAGATGGGGAGAGAGCGAGAGACGCGGAGGAGGGGATGCAAATATGGAGCGAGTGAGATGGAGAGGAGGTGAGATGAATCGAAAGAGAGGTGGTGGGAGGGAGGGAGAGAGAGAGAGAGAGAGAGAGAGAGAGAGAGAGAGAGAGAGTTCTGCGGGGTGGGTGAAGTCGCATAATATAGAGTCGGAGAGAATGAGATGGAAAACAATGAGAGAGAGAGAGAAAAATGGAGGGAGAGAGAGGGTAAGAGAGAAATGGAGAGATAGAGAGAGAAAGACATAGAGAGAGAGAGAGAGAGAGAGAGAGAGAGAGAGAGAGAGGTGGGGGGGGGGGGTGTCAGAAGAAGAACGAGAAAGATATTGAGATAAACATGCCTTAACAGACGGACTTCCCCATTGTCCCCATGCTGATTAGAATGAGATGATGGCACTTTACGAAAATTGACAATCAGCTCATAGAATACTCTTGATTAAATTCACGTTAAACATACCGGATACATGTACATGAATTTCACCAGAACCTTCATAGCATATTAAGCAACTGTTTATATCATGATTCAATCAATAAACATCCGTACCACGCAGTGAAACGGTTAAATCTGAATATGAAGACCGCTCAAAGCAGACAACATAATTTCACGTGGTCTTTATGAGCAGATGGTCTTTAAATACATGTTACTTGAATACGGGTTTCAATAATAAACATTTTGCAAGGGAAAAACGAATGTGGTCTTTATAAACATGGGATATTTTTTTAGCAGGTTGTCGCTACAGCAGATTATTCCTGTAACATGATATTTCATGAACATGCTTTCCTGATAGAGACTGACAGTGCTGTTCAGCACGTTTTGCCTTAACCCTTGGTACGCTAAGTGTGGATTATGCCACCATATCACGAATTCCATAGAGGCAACATTTGGTATGGCACACAAAATGCTATTAGATGCCGCATCGTCGTGGCAGTGCGTCGTCATCCACACGGTCAGTGTAAGGAGGGCGCCAATATGAGCGAGATGTGATATTTTCCTACTCGACGTCGCTAAAATACCTTCCCCCGAGTGGGCCACGTGAGCACCACCCACACACACACGCACAAGTGTGATAGCATAATAGCATGACAGCGAGCTCCCAGTTCACAAGAGTGATAGGTAAAATTCGGCACGTTCTCACTTCTACAGCAATCTGTGACCCATTGTCAATGTATGTATTTATCTACAGCATGCTTATTAACTTTACATGTGCCAGAATGAATGCATCTCAATGGGACTTGTGTCCATTATTGGCGAGAAATAAACACAGAACACGCAAAGAGTTAATCAAATACATGTGGTTTGCCTGTTGTGAACCAGCCACATACAATTTGCGCGTACTGTGTAACATAAATCCGTTATTATCAACTGATCAAGTTTGTTTGGCTGCGTAAGCGGTGGTTTTCGAAACTGCGATGCCGAATTATATTCGATGTTTAAGAGATTGAGATGTATTACAATGTAGGTTTACTGTTCGAGGTGCTCATGTATGGCACGTTTTAACTGAAGCGATATTGCAAGTACCTCCATATCCCCCTTTCCCTCTCCACATCTCTCCATTTCACGATGCCAATACATTAATATGATGTATCGCAACATCAGTGATATATATCTCTTCATATTAATCAGTTTTGATACCACAATGCCAGTGATACCATGTTGTAAACACACAACATTGCTTCATTCCGACAGAGCGGTGGGCCACCTAAAATAGCGTCAGATTTGTTCGCAGGACATTACCGGCGGCATTTAAAGCGGCAACGACAAAGTTGCCAATAAAACTGCCTGTCTTTCACGACCAATTAACGCGATTTGATGTAAAGATGTGTGCATATACTTCACATATCTACTTGTTTAAAGCTCATCTCTCCTTGAAGAGATGTTTTCCTGTTTCTCCAATAAGTGGTCTTTACAGTTGTTATCACCGTGCTGGTGCTATCAAAATCCCAATACGCTATTTTGACATCTGTTTCACCGCTGCTATACCGGTCAGCATTATAATGCGGTGAAGGGGTTCAGTGTAACTAGTGCAGACGCTGAGCATAGTGCCGCGGTGTGACTCCCCGTCGCGTCACGTGATAGATGTCGTCACATTCGTCCACCTCTCAATGTGGCCTGCTATAGAGATGCTGTGGCTAATGACCTTTACGGTGGTGACTCTCCCGGAGCTGGGATCACTGAGCTGTGCGGAGAACCCCCCCGTGAGTTGGCTTCATAACAATATACTGCAGAGCTATACCAGGAGAGTAAAGAATAAATGATGGGGGATGAACCATCCATTTCTTCGGCGCCCTAATGGCCATCGCACACGACGCGAAGCGATCGGAACCATTTACACGCAGAATTTGGCCAACTCGGTTTCAATAGGTAACAACATCGCGCATATTCATTTGTGTTCTGCTTGCCCAACCAAGCAACAAGCTCCATGATGCTACCTATTCAAACCAAGTAGGCCAAGCTCCGTGTATAGATGGCTCTGGGATCGATCAGTCGTACGACTCTGTGAATGGCTAGATTGGAGAGCCCGGAGAGAAGATTTGTGCGAGCAGGTGAGGCCGCGCGTCCAGTCGTCATGGTCGTAGGCTCTTACGGCTCGTGGAAAAATAGTGCTGTGTGTGGTGGACTTCACAATATTGCAGCATTATGACACAATAACCTGTATTCCTAGCTGTTGGCAGGGTTGGGTTTTCAATAAGGAAATCTTGCTCCCGTAGACCAATCAATCTCTCCTTTCTCCTTCGGATCATCCAGGAAAAGTAAAAGAAAAAGAAAAGAAAATGACTTTTGTCTTGTGACTTTGTGTTTGATTTAGAGATGCCCAACGGTTTGGAATTCAGACTCTTACATCGTACTTACCTTATTACTTTCATTCTGATTCCTTGTTGCAACTACGCTTTAGATAAGAAAGGTGTCATGCCATCTCTCGTTTCATCAAAATATTTAATAAATCGTCAGTGTATTGGTCTCAAATCTGTACTCTAAACACGTCGTGTCCTATGCAAACAACATATAATAAACAATTGTTATCACTGATTGTCCTTCCTACGTTGAATAGAGAGTAAGATATTTGCTAATCGCGATATAAAATGGTGACGCCAATATGAAGCTTCTAGCCACTGATTATATAACAATAAGACATATCATAAAAAAGTGCATAATCACTGTTTATTACACGTGTTTAGTCTAATGGTTTGACGGGGTGGATAGGAATGCACTGGACCCTTGAAACCCCCTCTCCTTTCCAGCCCTGCCCTCTTCCCCATCCCATCTAATGCTACTCCATCGAAGTCTTAGAGAACCCCAAGAGCAAGCATCCTGACAAATGGAAACCGATGATTTGAGCATGGAATCTACATGATCGGGGTAGATGAGTAGTGAGAGAGATATAGAGAGGAAGATATAGGGAGACGGAAACATAGAGAGATAGAGACAGAGAAAGGGAGAGAGAAAGACATTTCAAAGGGAGGGAGAGAGATATACACACAGAGAAAGACAGAGTGAACGAGAGACACAGAGAGATAGGGTGAGAGAGAGAGAGAGAGAGAGAGAGAGAGAGAGAAGGAAAACGAGAGAGGGGGAATAACAGAGAGAGGGAGAGAGAGAGAGAGAGAGAGAGAGAGAGAGAGAGAGAATGGGTATTTCGATAAGGGCTGCCGAAGCGCGTGCCCTCCCATTGCTAGTTCTGCCATGTCCAGCCACTTGTTGAGTAGTGTACCTGCCGCAAATACACGGCGTGGGTCTGCATACATAGGAGGGACGTGCGAGAAAACATCACACCTCCCTGACGAATCAGTCGACACCGAGCTCATCATTTCGCTCGCTCTCGTCTGCCTTAAAGGTAGATAACGGAGTAATTTGTGCCCTGACGACATGTACAGTGATGTTAGACGAGGCGCGAAACAAAGGCTTGACAATATTGGCTTCTTTTGACATGTAAAGGTGCGTTCTTCTGCCCTCCGCAAGTTAAAGATTACTGATAGAAAACGCCAAATAAAAAAAAAATCAAATGAACCCTCTGAGTACCTAGTTTTGACAACCTCATTGATGTCTTGCACGTGTGTGTACCCAAGGATCTGAAAAGATCAAGCTAAAGACCATCGACACCGTGACTCATAAAGAGACATCTTGTTCTATTTTTTCTATAGCATAGATACGTTTTAGACCCTAATGGTTAACTCAAGATGGTCGCATTTACATCATATAACCGGTCCCATCGTATAAATAAGTTACAAGGAGTGTAGGGTAGAAAGTTTCGATTTCGAATCATTACCATGACAGCCTTTGAACGTCTCAAGTTGTAATTACTATGAAAATACATGTCATTAAATCAGCGATAAACAGAACAGAGAATTCGTCTCATATACTTAACACTTCCTTTGTCATATGAAATGCTGCTGTGTGGACTTGATGTGCAGTAATCATGCAGTCGAGCTTCAGTGTAGCTTAAAGAGTTAAAACAACATAAGCGTAAACATGGTAGTACCATCTTTAATGTCGAATTTAAGAGTTATTTCACCTAACATTATACCCTTGAATGTCTTAATAGAGCGAAAAAAGTTTTATCATTTTATCTGGAATATGGCTTTTTGCCGTCTTTAATTCAAATTTATTTCACAATTACATATAAATTACATCATTTGGGATTCATCACTGCATCGCAATAGCTGTTTCCATGAATTCATTCTAAACATGCTAAAGTGTTGTTTACAAGTGATATTCGACGTTCAGGGTCCATTGCCGAGCGGGTAGAATGTTTTTTTCTTCAGTCTCGCGAGCGATTTCTGCTCTTTCTGTTTCTATACTTATTTCCCTTCATGCCTCTTCAAATTTTGATCGACCCTAGCACCACACTGCAAAAGAGAGGGTGTTGAATTTAGCACCATTCGGTATCATCGAATATAGATATCGGGTACGTATTATGGCCAGCGCAGACGACACGACTTTCCCACGTGTCTGCATTCGGAATGGTCTGCCACTGTAAAATGTGACGTCACTTTGTTGCATAAAATCTAATGACCGGGTCCTGCGATTTAACCAGCCGCATATTCACCCGACGTCTGACCGGGTCGTGGTATTTACACACTTGATGTGAAATATAATATCAACACGTGATGTATTTGATACGCACCCTTTCTTTGTATTAACATGGTTAGTCAAACACTTCTTTAATATCAAATTCATCACTCTTCAACACTCTTTGTCTAACATGTCTTACCAGATGCGTTCTAGTCACTGCCATCATCACCATCTGCAGTGCCATGCATCATCCTACTTCTCTTCAATACTACCCCAATAAAGTATCACCCAGTTTACCCTCATCAGTTAATTATTATTTGAATAGGCCAATCAATCGCTACTAAGACTTCGCGTTCCACCAATCACGGGGCCGGGCTGCTTCCCGCTCCTTTTATGTCGCCTGCTTCCTGTTCTCCCTTCACACCTGCGCCCGATTCCGTATAATTCAATTCACTATGGACACCGTTTCTAGTGGGACAGGGGCACTCTGCTCAATCACTCAGTCTCTCTTCTCTCTCAGGGATGTCTATGCCATACCCTGCTTCTCTGTCATGTACTGCCGCACACCTGTAATTACACACAAAAGACAGCGCTATGTGTAACGTATGACGATCTTGTTTCCAAAAGGGGGTAAATCCATGTTCTTCAAAAATATAATCTTTAGTATCAGAACAGTGAGAAGCATTAAAACGCGTAATGGAGGTAGAATTTAAGAATATATATGAGAGCAAAAACAATTCTTGTCACAATGTAAGTTCAGTTTCCCAATAGACGCCTGTACAAAATCAGAGTATTTTTTTTTGTCTTTTGTGAAAATAGATTTAGCTCCTTTTGAAACTGAACTCTTCATTTGCAAATCGTGCGCATCAGTTATCATCTCCTTTTTTGTCACACTCCATCTTGTCCTGTGGGAACTGTGTGCATTACCAGTTACAATAAATGCGTCACTGCCACATAAAGAGTTAAAATCAGGCGTCCATGTCACGAAGAACCCCCCCCCCCCCCCCTCTCCTCCGACATCCAACGTCTACGATAAGCTGTACGTGTTAACTCTTTGGGTGCCATATGTGACTTTTTCCAATAGTAATAAACACAATTCTCATAGAGGAGCAGCTTACCTGGTATACAAGTGGTAAATAACAATACAGATGTTTGATAACAATACAAGAAATACTGCTTGGCTCAAGGGTATCTGATATTTGCGCAAAAATGAGAAATTTGCGCGTTAACCTTTCGAAAAGAAGACGTAAATGTCAACTTGTACGACGCTTAATCAGAAGAGCATCGAAGACATCTTCTATAGAGTCGGAATCAGCAAGTGAGAGGATACATGCCTTGACAAACGGAGGATGTACTATGTACATAACCCTTCGATGAGTTCCATTCGAGCTGCTGCTGTACGAGATTTGTGTGTATTGCCCGTACCCAAATACGCTAATGGCACAATAAGACTTAACGATTAAAAACCCACAGCCATGTTATAAGGATGTCCCACCCTCTCCACCCACCACCACTACCATCATTATCGACATCTTACCAATGTACAGCTTCACAAACATGGCCATGGGAAATGAGCATGCGCTGTCGTGAATGTAAAGCAGCCTGGCCGCCCATCCATCACACCCTGCCCAATCTCATTAGCCCCGCCACACGGGACCCCATGCAGGTGCGGCCAGTCGCCGGCCAGTACTCGGGAAAAAATCTGCTCTTATTTCTCATTTTGTTCTGCTCCTCTCTTTTTTTTTGGTTGTAGTTACTTTCTTCTTCCCCAGTTGCATGTAAAGATGGTTGAATGCGCATTTTGCAATCAAAGGAGGGAAGAAGAAGAAGGAGGAGGTTGATCATTATCATATCAAACACTGTCGATGTCTGATGAGTGTTTGAACGTTCTTGAAGATGTCGTAATGTTGACGTAGCGGTTCCTTTTAGAGTAGGCAATGTCAATGACCGCGCCCGACTTCCATTTTTGTTTTACATCAGTACCAGTACCAGTGATACATTGATGTATAACAGCTCGTTTGTTCGACCTCCCCCTCCCCCTCCCCCCCCCCCCCTCCCCCCACGACCACCACCCCCTTCCTGAAAACACAAGTGTCGATTCCTGTAGTACGTCTTACATTAACGATGATCTAGCGTATTGTGAATATTAAACCTTATATCGTTAAGTCGTATTGATGTAAACATAAGACAGCCTGGGATCAGTGTGGGAGGTACTGATGTGTGAAACTGCTTCCTTTATAGTCAAGTATGTGTTGTGCTATACCCATGGTAACCGATGAGAATAGACTGTACTGGCCACTGAGCTATAGCTGAGATATTCCGTGAAGGAAGAAAAGCTATAATGACCAGCTCTAAACCTCACCAACGTGGTTTCGCGTGTGTCCAATTAATAAAATAATTCTAAAAGGTCAGTCCGTTTCATTACGCACTTAATAGCATATAGACAAGCACTAGTAATCACGACATCAGCATGTCTGGACACGTAATTATATTTGCGATACCTGATTCGGATC
Organism: Arbacia lixula; assembly: GCA_963669155.1. Taxonomy (NCBI): domain Eukaryota; kingdom Metazoa; phylum Echinodermata; class Echinoidea; order Arbacioida; family Arbaciidae; genus Arbacia; species Arbacia lixula. Next base: position 19,252,053 of record OZ022581.1, read on the forward strand.
CATATTCCGTGTCATATTGATTTCATTGGTACATCTCTCGAAATATTTATTTTTGAAGAGCAAACAAACCCCCATTTAACTGTCCTTTGTATATCAGTGATACAATTACCAGCGTGGTAGTGTATTGTAGATAATAAGTGAAATTTAATAAAAAGTGGAGGAAACTGATCAACAGATTCACTAACGTTTGGTAAAAAAAACGTATCACAAGAAAGCTGTGTTTTTAATAGCTGCCTATGAACTATGATCATAAATATTCATGTGAAACTCCATTGGTACCGTACGCTGTGTACCATAAGGTGTTTATCTTCAAGTTTCACTGTACAAGCCGTGATTCAATGTTATGCTGTTATATGGCCGAAACGAATCTGCCGTCTGTCTACAATTATGAAACACGTGTTGCGCGTGGAGATAGTTTGCATTACCAAATTCCAAAAAAAAAATCTCTTTCCGAGTCAAGATGGAAAAATTGAGCAAACTGAGGTGCGCTAATAGCACGATGCAAGTCATATCTGCATCTATTTTTTTTTTCTCTGCATCTTTTCAGACAGCTCGGGTACCATTTGACGGAACTTGCTCACTGAATTGTTTTGGATGTAATCACTGTGCGTGTAGGCAATTTGGAGGTCTTGATTTACACGAAGCAACCTTTTATCGTATTCAGCTGGTTACTTTAAGTGTTATTGGTTCTGTAATGATTATGGCTATTCATTATTAACGAGTAACAACGGGTGATATCACTGGCGGGTTCTACGCATAGCTAAAGATTTACGACTGGAGAATATACAGGTCAAAGCATTATTGATGGTCGTTTTTCTTATCTATCGTTCTCTTTGCGACCCCAGCTCGCTCATTTTCTTGGTCTTTTTTAATGATCGTTTTTTTTTCTCTCTCTCTATCTCCCTCTCCTCCACCCCCTCTCTCTCTCCCTCTCTCCTTCTCTCCCCCCCCCCTCTCTCTCTCCCTCCCTCTCTTTCTCTCTCTCTCTCTCTCTCTCTCTCTCTCTCTCTCCCTTTGGCTGAATGATTGGCTAATTTATACCTCCAATGCTTATAATCAATATGAGCAGTAAAGACAGTTGTTTCAAGCTTTTCTTTGAACATATTTCCGTTGTTTGTTTTATCTTTACAGCCACCTTCACGTATCGACTGAACGATACCATGCACGGTCACATGGTAGCAGACGATACGATCATCGTGCACTACGCAGACGGCCATTGGAGCGCGCCATATTTCGACTGTGGTGGCGGGAACATTTGGATGATGACGTATACCGTTCCTTTCTTGGGCCGCATGCCGAATGGAACGTACTACTTCAAGTAAGTCTCAGCTCCTTGGCATGTATGCTGAACGCAGGTTTTATTGCAGTTTAACCAGAAACCATGGTATAAAACAAAATGATTGAATTGCATATTGTCCCAATGTCACTCAATCATATACCTGATTCATATTTCAAAAAATATTAACTGATCTTTTGAACGGTTTTTGTTGCTCTATATTAGCAGTAGCATTCTAAAGATCTACTAGAACTTTAAATCAAAATCTGTCATAATACAGATGCACGTGTTAATAACATACACATGTATATAAATAATTATAAGTGTGCGTGTGTGTGTGTGTGTGTGTGCGCGCGCATGCGTGAGTATTTGTTTGCTTGTTATTCTCCTACAAGTAAAATGTTACAGCTTTGATATACATTCCTGTCTAATGCGGCGTGATCAGTTAACCATCAATCGTTCTTTTTTTGTCTCAAGGAACTTATATTGCCATCACTCATTTCGTCCTGGAGAAAACGCGAACAATAATACTCGGTCATTGTCACGTTTAAGATTAATCTCAATGCATCACAGCTATGAATTTCTCCTCATATGATGTTGCGGCATTCATAATTTTTTTGCCCGAATGTAGTGTCGTCGCTTTTTTCATATCACGTTTATTTTTATGTCCTGATATACATTGTAATAATTAAATGTTCTTTGAATGTGTCCATGGTGATAGTGTACTAATGAATATCATATCCTTTATTAATATATTCCAGTTCGTTGATTGGTTGCAAGGGTGTCACACGATCACAAATAGATGAACTATTTGGAGGAAGAGAAGGAGTACTATTTTGTGACGTTATGTAAAAAATAGTCGCCCTTTCCCCCTCTGTATCGATATCGATTCATCCCAGGTTAATGCGCGACACGCAACATTTACGCAATACATTTCTTTCAAGTTGCTTCTTGGCGTTTTAGCGGAAAATCATTGGGCGAACTGGGGGAACTCCCGCGGTGTTGCGGCCGAGGCGCAACTTGAATTTCCGTTGGTTTGCTCAAGCCGCAGGAACAAAACATCTGAATCGGGCTCCTGCGTTCGGAGCTTAGAGCATGGACACTATCACAAGGTCCATGGTAAGGATTAAATTAATGAACAAAGAATGTATTAATAAAGGATATAAAATAAATATTTCATGATCTTTAGTCGGGATCTTTGTGGAATATATTGGTCCCCTCGGTGAAGAGGAGGGCGTGTGGTACCATTTTCCCTCGACCTGCGGTCTTGGGAAAAGAGTACCGCACGCCCTCCACTTAACCTCGGTGCAAATAGATTCCACAAGATCCTTCATGATCATGAAATATTTGTATACTATTTAGAAAATAGTTATTCTCCGGATGACAGACAGAGCACACTGCCCGAAACATCGAGACTGATAGTCTCTCTCTCTTTCACATTTTGAAAGAAACCTATTGTTAGTTGCAAAACTTACTATACCTTGTCCATACTTTTCCCCTTTTCTCCTTCTTTTCTCTTTATAACTACTTTGTGACTAGTTCACAACTCTCAATCACCACCCACTTTCTTCTTCTACCTCCATTTCATCCAATTTATTTTCGGTTTAAAACACCGAAAAATAATGCTAAAAATAGTCTTGCGCAAGTGTTATAAAATATTAAAAAAAATCACTTCTCCTCTTTTTCACTTTCTTTTTCCCTTTTTTCACCCCATAAGTTGATCAATTATCCGAAAGAATATAACCACATGGTGTTACAGAAAGTTTTACTATTTTCTAAATAGTATTTATTAGTATTGTAATCATTGTAATTATCTTTTGGTTTGTGTGTATGACAAGTCTACCATGTTTAAGGTAAGGCGTAGTAGTGTAGGCTATGAACATGAACAAATGAATAGACATACAGAATGATGAAAACATAGACACACGATCAAATTGTCATTCACACCCTCATGCTCACATAGATAGGACATCAACCCATATACCCACAAACACACACGGACACATACATACACAACAATATACGCGAACATACGTTTATGAACAAAGACATAGACACACTGAGCAACACAACCAAACACACTTATACAACCAAGACAGCGGCCCGCGAACTCCCCACATCGTTATGTTATTCCAATAACAGGGTTAATTAAAAAAGAAGTGCAAAGTGATCCATCATAGATGTTGTCGCTTGCGTGTAACCACGCCATGAACAAGACGGCGTCATCGCTGTGCGTTGACGAATACCAATTTTAATTGCGTATGCCACATTTAGTGACGAAGCCCAGAAGGCAATCTAATGTAGAGGGGGTAATGTTGGACAAGTTTATCGGAGAAAAAATACACCAAACAGCAAATAAGAATATCAAATCATGTACGAAACTTTATTGTTTCGCAGTATGATATACTTTTACGAAGTGAGGTCAATAAGAAACTAACTCATTGCTTGTTTTTATTTCCGTATATCAATATACAACGATCAAATACAAAATTTTACAAGGAACGGCGGATAGCCGATTTACCCGGTAATAACAGATAACCGCTGAATTTCCATGGGGATCTTTACACATACATGTACAAATAATGGTTACAATATGGTATCTAACCAAAACAATAAATCTTTATGTTCCACGTGGGGATTTTTTTTTCATCAGCATGAATGCAAACAAATCCCATAAAGCTGCATTGTATCTGATACAAGAAAGGAAAGCATACAAAAATCATCATTCCTTAAGTCGATGAGTGATAGATGGCAGGTTCAGACGTCTTATGCCATATGCCTAGAATTTGTGCTCTATTCATTATTGGTATTTGCTTTATTTAGGTATTGCTTGCAGATCTTTCAGTGGTTCTCCCCAAAGTCTGAACATGCTGTTAGATATAAGAAAGAACATAGACAATGTAGTGTGTTCACATTAGTGTGTTCACATTAGCGCGTTCACATTAGCATGTTATCAATGTTTATAACTTAATTCAGAGCTATTGTGATTACCTAATGACTGTTTTACCAGGTAAGGGTCAGGTAGGCTTGTTGTTGAAGAAAATGTTCGATATCAGAGGGTAGAAAAAATGGATGAGAAAGCTCTTTGTGAAATTTATTGCCGTTTAGGTCTGTGAAGTTATTCAAGTCTTAAAAACATGTTCGATATGCATTGTAAACCAGATGTCGTTATATTGACAAATTGACAGAAAGCATGCTAAAGATATTTTGCGTTTTGCAAAAGAGTTGAGGATAAGGCCGCGGATATACAGTATTATAAAGACTATACAGCCTCCTCGTGGGGATTTCTCGGAGCTGATGGCAAAGAATGAACTATAAATCATAATCAGTTTAATTCATTCCCTCTTCTCTCTGCATTCCGTTGAAATTATCCTAGTCAAGAAAAATCGAGAACCGCGTTAGTTTCGAGTGATTAGTCTTGCATCCAGTCGGCTGCACTCGTAGCTGGCTGCGTCTTCTTGTGTGTATTTTGTCATCACAGGTTTATTAGATCGTACATGGAGCGCAGTCAATAACAAACGGAGCGATACTAATGCAAATACAATTTCACGCTTCTCCGCCCTCATAACGCACTCCAAAATGAATTCCTTCTTCCATTTCTGTTTTCCCCCTTAGCCTTGCCAGAAGATATTGAATTCCGACCAGTCATGTCACACGTATAAAATGAGTGTTAAGCTTAAAGGAATTTGACGAAGAGCCATGAGAATCTGAATTGAGAGATATCGACATGCGGTGCCAGCACGCCCCCCCCCCCCCCTCGCTCACCCCCTCTACACCCACACACACATGTGCATACACACGGAGTATTACCGGCGGTTAAGGACATTCTTTAATGAATTTAGTAAATGTCACTGTTTACCCTAAACAGCGATATTGAATGAATACCTAATACTAACATGTGTTACCCGAAGGAATTCGGTGAAGGCCACGACAAAAAGATCAAGAAATATTGGAAAATTGAAGACCACACACTCGATGGGTGATGAATATGTCGATAAATAAAAAAAAAAAGGGGGGGGGGGCAGACTGATTACGTTTTACACCAGTGGTTTTACCAGCAGTCAACATATTCCCTTCGTAAAGGTATAACGGTATTAAAAGACCACCTGTCTATAAACGCCACATTTCTGTTTTCATTTTCAAAACGTTTTTAATTGAAATATATATTTAAGTAACCTGTCCTGAAAGACTACCTCTTCATTAAAGGGAATATACTGTACTGGGAAGACAAAAGGCCTTCAAAAGGGTGATCGTGAGCAATCTTCATGCCAATGGTCTTAAATTCATGTATTGTCCATTTGAGAAATTTGCCCTCAAATTATCCAAATTCAGAGTTACTAGTGATTTAATGACAAATCTTTAAAATGTTCAGGCCGAACACCATAAGGATTTGTGATTTAATCACTAATTATTCCAAATGTGGATCATATGTGGGCAAATAACTTTCAGCAAGTTTCTAAAATGGACAATACATGAATTAAAGATCATTGGCAAGAAGATTGCTCACGATCACCTTTAGAAGGCTTTTTGTCTTCCCAGTACAGTAAATGCTCTTTAAGGTGACATTTCTTGTCTCAGTTGATAAACAGGTCTCCATAACCAGGTCTCTGTAGTTGTACTTCATGAGTCTTCCTTTACCCTGTACCGTCCGAGCCAACATATTGCTTGTTTTTCTTGAGCCCTAATACAACACTGGCATAAAAATACTAACCCTTACCCATTACTCCCCGACCCTCCACCCTCACTCTCTCTCTCTCTTTCTCTCTGTGGCTCTGTCTCTCTGTCTCCCTCTCTCTCTCTCTGTCTCTCTCTCTGTCTGTCTGTCTGTCTGTCTGTCTGTCTCTCTCTCTCTCTCTCTCTGTGGTTCTGTCTCTCTTCTTCCTTCTCTCTTTGTCTCTCTTTCTCCGTCTATCTGTCTCTCTCTGTCTCTCTCTTTCTTTGTCTATCTCTCTCTCTCTCTCTCTCTCTCTCTGTCTCTGTCTCTCTGTCTCTCTCTTTCTCTGTCTATCTCTCCCCCTCCTCTAGCACTATCTAATATTGTAGGACAGACTAGTGTCATTGTACCGTTCTCTTCTGTTCTCAGGCCGTCTAGCTTCTCATACAAGCTTTTCAATGAAGGGTTCTGGCTGCAGTAGACTAATCAATTCTCAATGATACAGAGAATAACATAAATTCTTGGAATATAAAACTCTTCATTTCGGTTAAGATCATAAATGTTCAACAGCCTGGATGCCAGACTATGAGGCCTTCAGACAGGCACCTTAAAGGGGAAGTTCACCCTGAAATTATTTTGGTTTCAATAAAAAGAGACATGTGAAAGAAACAATGAGTGAAGGTTTGACGAAAATCGGTCAAAGGAAAAGAAAGTAATTTGAGTTAAAAATTTTGATTTTGTGACGTCACATGCGAGGTGCTCTCCCATATGTTGTGTACAAAATAAGTCGATAAATTGCTTTTTTTCTGCTTTTGACAACGGAATGATTTTTTTTTCGTACAGGTATGTGTGTAAAAACGTATTTCTAATAATGTACCAAATGCACAAGTATACGGATGCATATCTATGTGAGAAAATGCACATTTTCGAAAAAAATTGTACACAACATATGGGAGAGCACCTCGCATGTGACGTCACAAAATCAAAACTTTAAAATCAAATAACTTTCTTTTCCTTTGACCGATTTTCGTCAAACCTTCACTCATATGTTTCTTTCATTTGTCTCTTTCTATTGAAACCAAAATAATTTCACGGTGAACTTCCCCTTTAACTCGATCGCAAGTCTGAGTCTGTGCTTACAGACACAAACTTGTAAAATACGCAATCGAGTCTGTAGATGTAGCCTAAATGGAAAGTATGGGAATCCCCCGGGCTTAACACACTGGTCCATGCTTTGATCCAGACCAAAGGCAGAGAATTAGGCTATTGGTCAACAATATGCTAGGCATTAGCTGGATTTCTCTATTCCCCCTACATTGAGTTATCGAAACGGGTAAAGAGACGCCTACGGATAGAGTATAGACATCTATAGCCTTACTTGACACGTCTGTGGTTAATTAACGTGTTTCTTTATTTACTGAGTTGTCTTGGGTCCAGGAGGTGAATAAAGCGCAAAGATCAAGGACGCACAGGAATACCTGCTTTCGTAGAATCGTTCTATCGGATACCCGTTTTTGTTGAACCAGGAAGATTTAGCTCCGAAAAACCGGTTATCCTTCTGAATTGTAGGAATGAAAATAAGACGCAGCTTATCTGTGACTTGCCATATCCATGTTCGCAAGAAATCTCATTATTTGTCCTTCCTGTGCCAGCTCTATGGTTTCTCTTTGGCACTTGTACCTATTCCTGGAGCAGAAATTCAAGATCAATGATTAACGAACCTCCTTTTTCTGGACGCATGATCTCATTTACGTAGCTCAAAGGAATTATGCTTTGCATAATTTATTGTCGTGAGAAAGGTTGTGCGACTTTACGTACCATTTCGAATCGGTCAAAATCCGTGTCGTTTCCAAGGTAACAAATACAGTTTATTTCAAACCAGTGCACACCAGAAAGCATCTATAATCCATATAAGAAGCACTATTACATGCATGACATGGTTTAAGTGTAATTGGTCTTGTTGATATTCTTGCGCATATCCATATATGCCTGTACTTAACCGAAGAAGAAGGAGTGATATCACTGACGGTTCTACGCATGTCAGAAGACACAATTCAGTACAAGGTTTAAACATATGCATCATTTGTATTCGGTTTTTAAGGTTGAAGTGCTACTTTGCGACCAGGTCTGTAATATCATAGCCTCATTAAATAAGTCGTAAGCCATACTGAGACAAACTAAATCAAACATTACCATATATACGCAACGGAAACACTTATCAGGACGAGAAGTAGAACATGTTATGTCTATTTACCGCAATTTTGGTCCGAAAAACTACATAATTTCAGGTATCAGCGGGTGGCGGGAAATCTCCGCCGAGAGCGAATATTGAAAGCGAATATTGTGAATGAAATGCGGCGAGTGATAGGCGGCGGGGTGCTCCGTGAGCGAAACAGAACCCGCTTGGCCCAATCTCAAAATTCGAATTGATTGAATTGGGTCGGCTAGCCGCTTGCACCACACGCTTGAGCTCAACTTGTCACCTGGGATTCCCAGAACCGTCAACCATTCAGGAGAGCTCGACGACAAGCCATCCAACATCATATTGCAGCCGTGGAAACAAAACACGTGAAGGAAATCATCTTCCTGTCGGTGGCCATCAGCGGTGGTCTACATCATTCCATTTAGCGCGCGCTGTCCTGTCGCCAACGTTGAGCGATTTGATGCTGTCTTCTCCTTCTTCTTGAGATGTCCCAGAAGTTCGTAGATCCTATTGCGTGGGACTGTAAGAACATTATCTTGCCTCATCGAGCTCCTTGGTGTACATGTAATGTTCAGCGATGCGCAGCTTGCGCTCGGGAGTTTCATTAATCAGCACATATTTCTAGAAAGAACGACAAAGCAAGAGGAAGGTGTTATAATCGTCAGGTGTCTAGATGTCTTTTAATTTTCTTGCTTCCGATTTTTACGCTTTGGATGTATTCTTTAATCTTCGGAACTAAATAGGATAATGCCGATTGGTTATTGCCCCTTTAAATCAAATCAACGCACTTCATGCGGAATAGTTTAATTCCGCTCCCATCATTACCATGCCAACCCAACCCAACACCCACGTACATACATGCATACACATACGCGCACATATCATTTTGCTTTGGCTCACTTTTACCTGATCTTTCCACCTCTTGATAAGATTACGCTCCGGTCCATATTCCAATACAAGACGTTAACAAGAAATAGATACCAAATACAGTTTTTGTAATACATCTACCAGCACATGGAATTGTGCCTCAACATTGTAGGAGGTACATTCCTGCTATAGACACGATAGACAATTAAACTAAAACTGCTATCGTTCCACTATTTATTCGTTTTTTTTTTTAATGCTTTATCATTGTGATGCAATTTCCATGAAACGATTATACTGGGGTTTTTTCTTTCTGATCAGGGAAGTGTAAAATCGCCTGAAAAAGAGGGTGTTTATTTTTGCGCCATGTGAAGAATTCGTCGATTTGTCCTTTCTTTCAACTGGATTAACAATTCAGCAAACAAAGCTGGCGAAATTGACAAGGGGTTGGGTTTCATTTGCAATAATGTTTGCGTTGCGACAGGTGCGTGATGTTTGAACGGAGCGACTTTAATACATGCGCAATCAATGCACACTGGGCGAGAGAATGGGATCGGATTGAAGAGAATGTGATGTGCTCATCTTACACCTCACATGAAAGGCCTTCTATCATAATTTTGTTTTTTACGCCGGGTTCGCGTAGAGTTCCGTAGCGACTAACGCATGTCTACCCATCGCCTTGCCGGCCGATGCGACACTACTTCGATGGGTACGCGAGGACTTTTTGCACGCAAGGTCTGTTTCTTGCTTGCGTTCATCTCGCGTACCCATCTTAGTAGTGTTGCAATGACCGGCGTAGACACGGCATACATGTGTCTGATACGTAGTCGTTGTGAAACACCCTTTAATCAGACAGGCGACACTTGCGAATCAAAATCGCTATTGTCAGGTTTTTTTTCTATCACAAATGGCGTCGGGCGAGTGATCATGCGCATGCGCCATAAGAGGAAACTCGGGGAAATTGATTAATTGATCTACTTCCAATGATATAACTGTTTGCCAACTTTGCATGAGACAATTTATTTGACCATGGCGAGGAGGCCGGTGTAGGCAAATCACTATGACAATGGTACTAATTTAATTACATATTACCATTTATATCAATACAAGGAAACCACTTTTAAAGGTCGCAACTATTTAAAGCGCTTTATGTTTACATCACTTTACCTAGGACATCTTAAATCAGACATAAACTAGTCATTTCATGCCTAAGTTGATATGTACCTTACACTGCAAGTCATCCTTCCACGCCAACAAACAGTAAAATGGGGCTATTCAATTATCAATTCTCAATGTCACCCACCACAGTATCCTGTAAAGATTACATGGTATACATCGTACATTCTAGCGTATCGTAACAATCCAGAGTTGAATACGGCGCCCTCCGCTCGTTGTTCTGTATAGCATGTTGTGTTGCTTGTTTACACTTTCTGGTCTTGTGTACACATGCTCTATCGCGTGTAATAATGATGGTCTAACCTCCCAAAATTAATTTGAAGCTGAGAGTGCTGGATATTAATTTTTCTGGAAGGGCTGATAACTCGACTTTGACCATCTGGTATGCAAAATACAAAATACCATATGGTATTCTATGGTATTTTGACGGCCTCTGACATTTTCGATGGGCGCTCAGCTTATTTGTACCTGCCTTTATACACGGATGGGTGGGAGCTGGTAACGGGTGTCCAAGGTCGAAGATTTTTCTCGATACAGTTGTTTGTCGTATTTTTGTTGTTGTTTCTAGGCTGATGACGCTCCTCTGTATGACATTGTTTTCCCAAGGTCGTTCGACGTGGTTACGTTCTTGGCTTCACCTCGGATGGTGGACAGCTTTATATATAAGAAACCCCCATCATGCCCATCGGTTGTCTTGTTAATGAACAGTGCTCCCTAACATTCGATTTTTGCACAATACACCAGTTCGTAATTACACCATGATCGGATAACCCACTGAATAGATACTACTAGACTGTTGACTGGGATTATTTCATGAAGCTGTCTTGGATGATGGATGTAAAGACATTTTACAGTGTGCCCGGAATAACAATATAGGCATGATAGAAGTAGATTCACATGGCGGAATGTTCTTTCACCACCTTCTCAGAGCTGAATAGTCGTAGCCATATCTGCCTGATAATAGATTAAAATGTGGTCGACTATCTAATGAATCCATATTTTACTCTGTGAGTAGTGAACTTGGCCTGAGATTATTTTCTATCAGCAATAATTTGATCATGCGCAAATTGCAAGTACGAGGTGGCTTCTTAGCCGTAGTTGCACTCTGCGCATGATCAGATTATTGCTGGTAGAAAATGACCTCAGTCAATGGCAACAATGACAGAGTAAATGGAAATTCATTAGATAGTCGACCACATTTCAAGTTATTATCATGCAGATAGAGCAAAAGCCATTCACCTCTGAAAAAGTAGTGATTGAAGATTCCACAATCTTTGTTCCGGGCACCTTGCACAGTGTCTTTACATCCATCATAAGACACAGCTTCATGAATAAATCCCAGTCTGCAGTCTAGTATTATATATTCAATGGATTGTCCGACCATGGCGTAACTACCAACTGGTCGATTAATAAACAAAAATCCCATAGAGCAGTAATTTGTTAGGCAAGTAAACGATTAAAGTAAACACTTTAGAGAAGCAGGTCACTAAAACGAAATGAGAAAATGGGTCAAGTAATCTGGGAGGTAGGATATTAACCCTTGGGAACTCGCGGAATATGCGCCACTGGGGCACGAGGCTGTGACGTCATAATTTAGCAAGGCTTACAAAATAACAAAGTGCTAAAGGAAAGAATGCAACAATGCGTAGTTTTAGTTTATTGTACTGCCTACATTGTGACATAACACAGGGGGACCAAATTCAAATACCAGCCCAATTCTCAACCTGCACAATGTTTGTTATAATTCGGACCAAGTAAGATTTATATTTCTTCGTTCTTCTATGGTATTTTGTTGTACTCGGATGAATCATCTCTTCATTCATATTTCTGTAAGTTCACCTGTATCAAATCGCTGAATGTCCTCATGTCACACTGTCTCATGATATCATATCTTCGTTTAATATCGTAATATGTTCTCTAATAACACAGACTTATCTTATAATTACTGCCTCGTTCAGAAGTCGTGTATGCAGTATCTAGGCAGCTAGCCAGGCTATAAGATGGTATTATTATGTAAGGCAAATCGATTCGCAGTCGAGACGGAAAAGGTCAAGGTGGTGCGGGTTGCAAAGCCGAATCAATCGCATATCGGGACATTCCCTCCCTCCCTCCTTTCCCTTCCCATCCTAGCCCGAGCTAGCGGCCGAGCAAACCTCGAAGCAAAGCCTTCCTTGTCGATCGAGGCTATATGAGGACGGGCGGGACGCCGGGCGGATGAGGGGCGACCTTGGACCCGCGCCGTGTGATTCGACGACGCGTCAACCATCACGGCTTGGAAGAGATTACCTCGCTCCCAAAGCGTCATCATCCGATATACCGCCATCATGATATCATTATTCATGCCAAGTTGATCGTAGATAGGTAGCCTGTCTTCCAGGTTGGACATTTAACATCAAAACCGAAAAATATCGCCAGATTACTTGTGGGAATTATTTAATCGAAAATCATACCTTTAGATATATCCCCGAAGGGTGTTCAGAGGAGCCAGATGCAACATCAGTGGATCCAATGATCTACAGAGACTGAATTTTCGGTCTAGGTATTCAATCTCCTCCGTTTTCAGTCCGTCGAGCCAGCAAATAAAATCGAGAGTTTGGACCCGTTCATCAAACAGTTTGGATTAAAAAAAATCACAACAGTCTGGGAGCGAGGCTAATCGGGAAACTCGCGTTCTGTGACGCGGCTTTTGTTCTTCTACTGCTTCTCCGATAGTCCGCATGTTCATACGCCACTGTTGTATGTTACAACAGCTATGCACGCAACTCCCATGGTCATAATAAACCAATATGTTGTCGGGAACAAAAAAACAGTTTACACTTTAGGTATGTTTTTCTGATTAATCTCAGACCACCAATACTTTCTTATTCCGCATACCAGTATTTTGCGTGATACAGGAGGACTTTAATATCGATTGAAATTTTGCTTTTTCCAGTCGTAATGCAATCTGAACAGTATGATATTATTACAGAACCGTTGGTGGAACGCGTATATTTAGGCGTTTTAGTTAACCTTTCGTGTGCCACATTAACTTCTGCTCTATTGGGCTTGTGTGTATGTTTTTCTGATTAATTTCAGACCAGCAATACTTTCTTACTCCGCATACCAGTATTTTGCGTGATACAGGAGGACTTTAATATCGATTGAAATTTGAGAGATGTTACTTGTAAGAAAAATTAACTCTTTTTCCGCCATGGGTGCACTTTTGCACAAGTTATACACACAAGCCTCATAGATCAGAAGTTAATCTGGCACACGAAAGGTTAACTAAAACGGCTAAATATACGCGTTCCACCAACGGTTCTGTAATCATATCATACTGTTAGATTGCATTTCGACTGGAAAAAGCAAATGTCACCCTACGACGGTAAAATCAAGGAGCCACAAATTCCACACTCCCCTTTTGACATAATTTGGTCAGGAAATAATCGGACATTGGTCTAGATTCAGTGCAGTATGCTGTCTTTTTTTTTTATCGTACATCGCGGCGTCGAATTGATTACCGGGAAATTTGTATCTCGGAATGAAAGGACCGTGTTATCGTATATCGGTCTAGATTCAGTATATAGAATGCTGCCTTTTTTTATCGTGGCGTCGAATTGATTACGCGGAAGTTTGTATCTCAGTATAGAAAGTTCGCTAACACTGAATCCCACAACAGACGATAGGATTTGCCCACGATTTCTGCAGTCGTATGGAAATGTGATGTCACCTACTTGCACAAGTCTCATGACCAGATCCTGCGATTCAGCCAGTCGCAGAGTCGCACGACTGAGCGGATCGTTCCCGTCTGCGTTGGCCTTAAGAAATATGTGGGGGGGGGGGGGGGCAACCTCGACAATGAGACACATGTAGGAGACAGTATGTGCCCAATGACCGCATTCCCTGATTAATTTGACCGTGTTATCATAAACGTCTGGGAACATTGGGCGTGTGATACGATAAATTGATCCATGGAAGCAAACCACGCCCTCATAAAAGTCATGGATGGATACAGAGGAATAATGACCACTAATGTCATAGAGAAACATGTTATCAGCACATAAAGTGTTACACATAATTTGTTTGACATATAGAGGCGTAAATATATTCCACATAGTCATTGGCTAAGCTTAGAGCACGCTAAGCTTACGTGATGTATCCCAAAATTTCTGTAGAACATAATATTTCCTGTATCACATATTGTTACAAATTATAAAACAACCTAACGGTTCGGAATAATATTCTCCAAGTTGAATGCTAGCTTGTGATCATTGCCATGTATATAACAACATTGCATGCTTGTATACTTGCCATCTTGTGGGTACAGGGTTTTTTCCCAAGGCTATATATTCTCAATGTTGACTCAGAAATCCCAACAAGACTGTGGTAGGGAAATAAATTACATCTGATTATATTGACCCAAAACACGCGATTCGTAATTAACCATGTGATCAGTATGTGCTTATACCCCAGAGGCCCATGGAGGTTAATTAAGAATGCCATGTTTACGGAAATTCACTTTCAATTAATTAGAGCGTACACCACATGATATTCTCTTCTCTGTATGTGAGGTCATCACATCTCGTGGCGTGTATAAGATTAAGCACGCCCATTATAACAAAATGATCAAATTCGTCATCATTAATTTACCATAGTGATGTTGTTGATTTGATTAAGATAATTGTATCATCATAAATGTAACGGAACTGTGGTTGTAAAGATTTCGAGACCCGTAACCATAGCAAAACCGTTATTACCGTCATTTCGTGTCCTATTTTCGCATGGTTTTAACAACTCTATCAGGATGAGACATTTTTTTTTTCAAATAATTCTGAAATCAGAACCATTCCACCATGATTATTGGGCTCATAATCTTCACTAATGGTACCCCATTTACCTCGAATCATTCGTTAATATCGTACCTTATTTCCGGTTTGACATAATTGACATTGGACACTTAATACGTGTTGTCGTCAGGTATTAAGTACTAATTAAGAAGCCTCGGTTCGGAGGTCAAATCGTGTTTTTCTAAGAAACATAGAGGCTGTAACGTAAAAACATAACACGCCACATTTTCCTGGACTCCTTCCATGCCACTAAAACATGGTGTTCTGTATGTTCTTTGCATGATGTCGATGCAGCGAATGCGAAGGTGTTCCTTTAAACCGTTTATGTGTGAGACAGAATAACAGCTCAATAAGATTTGCGTGTATTGACTATGATAATATTTACACATGACACATTGGGAGTTAACCATTAGTATACGAAAACCGGGTTTTCCCTGTATGAAGTCGATGGGAATGTGATAGTCTGGGAGTCTACGAGTTAAATAAGGAGAGATACGATCTGGCAGTGTATGCTTTATACAACACCTTAGGTTGGGTGTACTGTATATTCGATGAATTTTACACAGTAGGCCCACACCGTGTAGTGGTGTGTGCTTTATACAACACCTTAGGTTGGGTGTACTGTATATTCGATAAGTTTTACACAGTACACCATGTGGTAGTGTGTGCTTTATACAACACCTTAGGTTGGGTGTACTGTATATTCGATAAGTTTTACACAGTACACCATGTGGTAGTGTGTGCTTTATACAACACCTTAGGTTGGGTGTCCTGTATATTCGATGAGTTTTACACAGTACACCATGGGGTAGTTCTGAGCCCTGTGCGTGTCAGCCAAAATGTTGTTCTATGGTATTTGTGTCTTTTGATGATGGCAAATACAGGAGGTGCGCGTTAAAGGGAATATACCGTATTGGGAAGACAAAACACTTCAAAAGATTGATCGTGAGCAATCTTCTTACCAATGGTCTTAAATTCTCTATTTCATGGCCAAATTTTCGGCCCGAATATTTGGAGGATTTGTGATTTAATCACTTATTACTCCAAATGTGGATCATTTGAGGGCAAAATCATATCAGGAAGTTTCTAACATGTCTAAAATGGACAATACATGAATTCAAGACCATTGGCAGGAAGATTGCTCATAATTACCCTTTTGAAGGCTTTTTGTCTTCCCAGTACTGTATATTCCCTTTAAGGTTATTCTTTTGTAATAGCTCTGAAAAGATATGCCAAGAGAGCGAGTGAGAAAAAAAGAAGAGAAAACAGATAGAGTAGACACATGAGAGAGGGTGAGAGTAGAGTATTCAATCTGAGAGGCTAGATCTTAATAGAGCTGTTAGCTCATTTCTTTCGGAGTTGCTTTGAAGAGAGTTGCACAAAAAGCAAGTGAGAACTGTATGTTGCAACAAGGATGTTTGAAGCGAGTGCATCCTTGGTTGCACGTGGTATCGAAAGTACAGTTTTCTATGTTCTTAAGAAGATTTGAAAAGCTGCTTCCGGGGTCACGCTAGTTCGTGGGCCGGCGAGTCAGGGGGGATCCGTTTAGGAGCTTGAGCTGTCAAGTTGCCAAGACAATCGACTGCACCTGGCAGGCTGGGTCTAGCATTAAAAGTCGCTGAACAAAACAGAGACGGGGATAAAGGGGCAGGGAGATGGGGAGGGGTTGAGGGAGAGAAAGAGAGACGAAGAGAGTGAGAGAGAGAGAGAGAGAGAAACAGGGAGGGAGAGAGTAAAGAGAGTGAACAAGAGAGAAAGAGGTTAGAGAGAGTGATAGAGAAAGGGGATGGAGAGATAGCAGTGAAAGAGAGAGGGGGAAGGGGTGCGATAGAGAGACAGAGAGAAAGAGAGGGATAGAGGGAGAGAAGAAAGAGAGAGAGAGAAAGAGAGAGAGAGAGAAAGAGAGAGAGAGAGAGAGAGAGAGAGAGAGAGAGAGAGAGAGAGAGAGGGGGGGGGGGGAGAAGAGGGGGATAAAGGGAGGAAAAATTGTCGCAGTATGACGGAATTATGCATCCACCCCTCCGTAGACTAGCACCCCTCTCCAGACATTTGACAACTTAAGGCAGATGGGGTATCAGTTTGCATGTGTTAAGGAAAATTAAACAAGGAAAGTTGCTAAACGCTGGTGCTTTCGATGTTTTTATTGGTAACATCAGACAATGGTAAGACAGTTGCCATGATGCAGATCGAGGGTCAATGCACGCATTTTAACAATTTAACCCCTTGTGCTCCAGGTGAACTGCTGCTGTATACATTTGTGTTGATTACAGGTGCACACAGAAGCAGCAAAGGCGGGTGAAATGTTTATATGCCACTTTCCCAACCCTTCTGACGTTGCCTGAGGATTTAACATGTATGCCCTGTGCGCCGTATTCTCAGCCCACCCCACCCCTCTTCCCGACCACTCTCTATATCTCTCCCTCTCTTTCTCTCTGTTTGCTCATAGTACGCATGAACATTAAGACATTTGTGAAACTGTTGATTTAACAAACATGTATTTTTCAAACGAGAACATATGGATGAGAGAACGTTATATTCATGGGAAAGGAACAGAATGACCATGAAGACAACGATATAGTATGCGTGTGTGTTTGTGTGTGAATGTGTGTGAGTGCTTGCGCGCGTGTGTGTGTGTGTGTGTGCGTGTGTGCTATGATTTCATAACCAATCTCTAAGCATGATAAATAGATAGCTTTTCACGCATACCATTATTTGTATTGCTAGACATAATAGTATCAGACAGGGTACTTCACTTTCCGTCTTGCTGCATACGCTCAACCTCCGTCCTCAAGTCTCCGTTACTCGGTCGCCACCCACACCCCTCCCCTCCCCTCGCAGACACCTCCTAACATAGTCTCTCTATTCTTTCCCTAGAATATCACGATCCTTTTATATATATATATATATATATCTATATATATATATATTTAATGTCAACGAACATAATCTGTTGTAAATAACATCATTGTCATCTCATACCACGGTGATTGCTTCATACGTACTTCTCCCCAAAATACTTCAACGCTCGCACAAATCGCTGTATTGATTAATAAATCACATCCCATCGACATGATTACGAATTCGAGATTCGGGGATAGCTCGAGGAGAGGAGGACGAACTCGAGAGCCGGATTCGATGATGAGGTAAGGCTCCGTGGCTACGGTGAGAAGAGAGTGCATGTCGCCCGAGCCCCGGCAGGGTCAGGGACAATATTGGGGACGGGGCTGTCTCAGGGATAAATACATCATGCGCTTTGAATGTGAATTTGATTGTGGCGTTATTGAAGGAAGACGCTCCGTTTTCTAAAAATAGACGCGGGGGCCTCGCAGCGGGGAAGGCGTTTTATATTATGCCAAATCGCTTTGTGGACTCTGGCTCTCTCGTCTAGCTGCTGTTCATGACGTCCTATCCATTTTCGTCAAATGGGGTTGGAATTTTGCTTTTCATATGCCTTTGTATATGCCTTATGGTCATGATCATGATCGAACAGGTGTGAGAATTACAGCTGGGACATATCAACAGGGTCTACTCTTCCCACCCATCTCTCTCTCTCTCTCTCTCTCTGCATATTACGTCTATCCTTATCTTTCTCATTTTCTATTCCTATTTATCTCTCTCTCGCTCTCTCTCTCTCTCACACTCTCTCTGCATATTACGTCTATAATAATCTTTCTCATTTTCTATTCCTATCTCTCTCTCTCTCTCTCTCTCTCTCTCTCTCTCTCGTCACCTCTATCTCCCTATACTGTCTCTCTCCCCTTTTTTCCCCTCCCTTTCCATTTCTACATCCCCCATTGTCGTTTCTATCTCTCTCTCTCCCTGTCTTCTTCAACTTTCCCTCCCACCCTCTCTGCATATCATTGTATTGACATGTGTACATGGTGTCATCACCAGCATCACGTGCCGTCTTCAGGGTGGAGGTTGGCTGCCATAGTCCTCAAGGCTTCTCGGTCCTGTGCTTTCCTAGCGAGTGCTCCTTACTGCTTGATCTTCGTTTACTGCTCTATGTTGGTCACCCAGTTCCTTGATGGTCTTCCCCTGCCTCTCCTGCCTTCAAGTCGTCCTTCTAATAGCTTCCTTTGGACATCATTTTCTCTCCTCATATGGCCAGAGTATTTGTCCATGGTGCACGGGACGTTACTATGTTCACGATATTTTAAAATGTATATTTTAAAATATGCACGGGACGTTACTATGTTCACGATATTTTAAAATGTATATTTAGACTAATGTTGCTTGTGGAATATAAATGGAATGATGTGAAAATTACTTTCTATACTCTCCCCCTTCTGCCAGTTAGTTGTGACATGTACGTATATACATGAAATTCCTTGATATTATTTTCTTCTAACACTCGTTTGTCTTTTTCCATCTTTTTTGTATTCTTTCCTTCTTTATCATTTTCTCACACTCTTCTCCTTCACCACTTGATTCGCTGTCTGCTTTATTTTCTTTTTGTTATCTTATTATTCGTTCTTCTTTTTTCCTCTACACCTTCCCTCCCCTCTATCTCACTATCTGTCCCTTTCTCTCCTTCTTTGTATGTTTATCAACCTACCTTTTACTCTCACTGTCACTCAGTTCTTGTTTAGTTTTATTGGACCTTCCTACTCTCCATCCTCTATCCTCCCTCCCTAACACTCCTGTCTGCCATCTCTACCCCCACCGCTCTTCTCTATTTTTCTCGCCCTTTCTCTCCCTCTCCCTCCTCTCATATCTCCATCCTCCTCCTCCTCCTCCTCCTCCTCCTTCTCCTCCTCTTCCTCAATCCTTCTCCTGTCCAAAAATCCCAAGCTCGTTCCGTCCACCAATTGCGACGAATTCAAGATGGCTAACAAAAGCGCGCAAACGTACAACATAATTCGACCCCCAAGCGATCGAGTGTGACAGCCTGATGACGCAAAAAGACGGGAAAACGGTTCCCATAATATCAAATTTGGGGCACTGGGGACAGGACACGAATCTCATCTGCCTCTCGAAGCTGTCTCATTATTTTAGAAACCGTCCTAATACAAAAGAAAGGATTTAGCCTGAGCAGTCTTGCCTTATTTTGTCTCACGTGTATAACGCCTTGAAAAAAGACATGTCCATTGTGGCTTTATTGTATTGACGCTAGCAGAGATAATTGTCACTTTCTCCTTCTCGGGTAGACGTTATATATTGCCACCTTTTGTAAGGACAGCTTATGTGACAGCGAGCGGCACAACTTGACGTTTCTGCTCTGGCACAAAATCAGATCACCAAAATGCGTTCAGCCATTATCACGTTGGACATGATTGTATCCGTGTTTGGTGGACAAGGCCACTCAAATTCTTAAGGTTCTCTTCATCATCCCCCCAAAATTGATCTCAGCGTCGTTTTGTTGACCATGTTTACAAGCATATGAACCTCGCCGCCATGATTTACCCCGTTTCGCGAACACATCTTATTGATTTTCGATTCACAAAAACACGAGCCGGCCGAGTTCCTGAATCTAGATCTTTGAGTGTTGTGCGACATCCAAAATAGTGCACGCACATGATGAGCCGAGAAACGGACTCCACTGATGCGTTGTGATGTCGTGTTTATCCGCCATGAATATCTAGACCATGAAATAATGCGCGATGCATGTTGGTCGTGCCAGAGACGTTTATCCTTCCTTTGTCCTTTCCGCCATTTTCTTATTTCTGGCCTAGCGGAAAGAGCCCATCGGGGATGATAGGTCACCCTATTTGCGGTGGCCGCCACCACTGATATGAACAGAAAAAAGGTCATCTCTTGTTCTCATGATTTCATCGTAAAACACGTGCCAGGCTTTTGCATGCACGACAAATTGCACATTATCGCTGGAGGGTGATACATCTTTGTGTGAAAACAAATATCTCATTACATGGCGTTCATTGCTAATTCAAAGCATTTTAACTCGTTACGTGCAGTTGATGTTATTTGGCGCACGCGCTTCACACGATCTACATAGAACGTTGCCCCTAGCCATGTGGTGAACATGATAAAGTTTCGAGTGGTTGGGTTTATTATCACATTCAAGAAAGTATGATTGTGAGCTTAATGGTATGTGCCAAGGAAAGTGTGTGTGTGTGTGTGTGGGGGGGGGGGGGAATTCTTTCTTTTTTCTTGGAAACTCAACAGAACCAAACATTCGTTATCAAACATACGAGCTAGTAAAATTATATAACGTTGACTTCCTGTCTGCAGTTTGTATAATAAATCGGGATTCGCCACTGGTGCATTTTCGCACTTAGTAATGCACTAAACACGCACAGGGCAGCAGTATCTGGCGCACAAAGAGTTTATATTGTTTAATCATCTTATCACCATGGGCTCATCCACTGTGTTGTCGATGCTTCATTCGTGACTTGGTGATACTCAGAGGGGTTAAGCACCTTGCAGCTAGAAATGATTGTAACATGTAACGCCCGTCTTGCCTTGATAATTATGTTCCTGCTCTCGTTTTTGTGTCACAATGTTCTGGTTTATGCAAAGGACGAAAACAATTCTCATCCTACATATTGAAACGTGTTAAACCATTTTGTGATGTGACACGAAACAACGTGTTATATTACGTGTTTGCTTATAATCTAAATCATTATTCTTTTACAAAAAGTATAGCCCTTTCTCAGGCCTACAAAGTACAAAGTACAGAGTACAAAGCTACGTAAAGGGAAAAAAAATGTTGAAGAAGTTCCTTCAGAAAACATCAAGTAATACCTTTCTTTTAGCTACATGATATTGACAAATACATTTTTGAAATGACTTGTGTTCGGGTCTTACTTTAGTATAGTTTAGAGGATGGAAACCTTTCCACTGATAACTTCTAATTAAACGCTGCAATCTAAGTAAGTTTATCACACAGATCTTGAAATTTCTTGAAAAGATTGTGGCAATTTAATTTGCATCCGACACGGTGAATGAATCTTAGAACCAAACTACAAATTAAAATGGTTATTTCTGCATTATTTTAATGCCAATCCACTGCCATGCGTCATATTTCACGAAATTCACTCATACATTCGGAGTGTGGTGGTTTATGCAATGATTTCACACAACGTGGTCAAATCTGCAAAAAAGATATACAATCTTTAACTTTCAGGCATGTCAGGGTTGCAGATTATCTGTTGATTAATGGCGTCTATGTGCATTGTTTATGCCATATTACATCAATGGCTCATAATGACTTGAAGGACCCACATCCACACAGGTGGTTTAACTTAGACCGTGTACTAAACGTAAACTGACTTGATGGGACACAAAATAAATCACTTGATGATGTCAAAAAGTCATTTCATAGTGGGTGATTTCAATCATTCACTGTAATGTAATTATCAATGGACAGATTCAACGTATCATAGTAATCCCGAGGATGAAATCAATCATATCGAATCAATAATAATCTTTCATGTTGTTTAATGCGGCGTCCCGCAAATTTAGGCCAGGTTTAGTACAGGTATTAAGGGAAACCACCGTTGGTAAATACGGGCCAAGGACGACAAAACACTGCTTTCATATCATTCCTCATAACACACCAAGAACGCCCGAAGGTCTGTTCTTGCGGTTGTTATGCATAGGGGTGAACAAGGTTCGTCAATTCTTATGGGCGAACCTTTTTTTATACATGGCAGCCCCGCACCAAGGAATAGAAGATTATTAGATTAGAATCAATTAGCGAGTTAAGACGACTATTGTTCGATTATAGACTCATCGTTTCATAAACTAAGTCATACATGACAGGACACGCCCTGTCATCTCCGTGGAATGGCGCCCTATACAATAGCATGATTACAACTATCAGATAGTAATCTGATTATAAAACGGCTGATGAACTTGATGAATGAGGTTCATGCGTAGTACGTCTGGGATGTTGAGACTACACACAAACCACGGAGAGTATGCCACAAGGTCGTTAACTCCATTTATATAACGATAACTTAAAAAAAAAATTTTGCAAACATCCCCATCAATGAACTTCGGTCTAGTCGGAACAATGTGGCCCACTTCGATACCATCCCTGTGACAGACATATAGGTAAATATCTTCCAATCCAAGAAAAAATAGTACATCGAACCAACATGCGCTTGTGTGTGTGTATGTATGTGTGTCATTGTGAGAGGGCATGTGTGTGCGTGTGTGTATGTGTGTGGGTTTATCTGGTGTGTGTGTGTGCGTGCGTATGTGTGTGCGAGCGCGTGCGTATGTGTGTGTATATGAAGTATTTCACGAGTGTCGGTCTCCTTAAGCTTATAAGCTCCCATTGGCTGAGACTATTTTGAAATCCAAGCCGGTCACCCGATATTACCTTTGAAGTAGCTGCTTTGGCAGCTCGCGGAGAATCTCCCGTAACTTAGCGTCTTTCATCCACCCCGTCTTCGTCGTTCTCCGAGTGATCAATGTATGTATGTACATACACTGCAGCAGCCCTCCTCCTCCTTCTCCTCCTCCACGTGAAGCGGACGGGGAATACACACTCGGAGTACCTGAAGCAGACGCTAAGGTGTGAATGAATAAGAGAGGAGGAGAAGAGGAGTGTTGCTTTTCTTGGCGATCTGGTGATACCTCACTGATCTCCACTCGTACTACTGTAGGTACCATGTGATGTCATGGCCGCGTTCATCTTGTTCCAGCCCCTGCCTATGATTTGTATATCTTCACATTCCACGATTATGACTCTCTATATGAACAATGTGGACGGTGTTTGAACTGGTGAATATATCTGTAATAAGTTATGATGAATGTACGTCAAGTCCCAAGCAAACAAAATTTAAATTAATCCATTCATACGTCATTCATTTCCAATGTAACTAACCCTTGAATTATATTACTTCTTGAAAAAACATCAGCTTATTACACATCTTCATTTTGGCGCTAGGGGCATATGATGCAGCGGGAACTCCAAAGAATCCCTACAGTGTGCAATACGTAAATGCTCAGACGGCCCTCTGCTTTCCGAGATGGGGAGAAACACTCGTCGGCGGCCCAATGAAATTGTGATAATGACAAGCACGGCTTTAACCCTTACATTACCGGTCCTTGAAAACCCCTATTGGCTTACTACACATATTCATGCCAATGGTAATTTTGAGAGAGTTAAGGCCTATTAAAAAAATAAAGTTATTTGCCGCTGTCCTTTACAATGATGATACGTCTATCGGGTCCTACACGGAGCTTCTGTACTCCGATGAAACGTTGGACTTACGTGGCGTCCACACAAAGGGGGGGATTTAAAGAATTTCTTATTTTGCCACGGCGGGAAAAACACTGCCTCCAAAATGCCGGCGGCAATTCCATGTAAATGCGCCTCTACAAGGCAAATGTAATCAAGGAAAATGTGGTTTTACAATCTTCTACCAAACTCGATCTGACCACACCGTATCTAACTCACATTGCCAGTGTGAAACAGATGCCACATGTACTTATCGCCTTGGGTTCACCTTGGGATGCCTTGTGACATCTTGTACGTGACCTTATCACGTACAATTAAACAAAGAAAAACCATCAATATATATTTCAGCGAAATACAGAGTCATGTTATAGTATCATGGGATTAGCGGAGCGTGGGAGTGAGAACTCCGGCGACGATATCTCGCAGAGAAAGTGACAGGGAGACGTCATGATGGAAGAGTACATGTACATGCAAGGAAGCAAGTTCAGGTTAGACTGTTTACCTAATACCAATATTTGTCGAAGTAATTTCGATACATCCCCGGTTCTTGGGCAGCTTTACAGGGGAGTTTCCTCCGTCTCGCGCCGCGAAGGTACAACAAACCTCGGACAATATCAAATTGAGGAATAGCTTTACAAACAATGAAATCGAATCAGTGGGGCTTGGGTGTCTAATACGCAAAGCGGGGTTGCAGGTGGGTGATCAATTTCCAGATATTAGCGAGTGGGTAGAGTTAATAAGTATTATGGTAGGAGTCCTTCCTGGCGCTCCCTCTCTCGGAGAGGAAATGCAATAGAAAGTCAGGTGCACTTTCCCCGATCACCGATCACCGATCACAACGAGAAAATATCGAGGAAAACATTTTTTATGGTTTGATCTGAATTTGAAGGCTTAACTTTCATTCGTTACAAGAATTCCGAGGGGCGCACATTCCACATGATCCATGAAAATGATGACGCAAGTGCGCTTTCCAAGAAATGCGCTTTTTATCGAGTCTTAGTAGCAACTAAGATGCCTTTTCTGTCTATTGAATTTTCTCTGCAAACTCATGGAACTTGAGAAAAATAATGCAATGTGATATTAGGAACGGCATGTCGATAGAAGGATACTCCCTTTATAAATAATGTTTGCTTTCTTAACATCAGTGGCAGTAGCGGGGTGCGAATGCGATTACGCATTATTGCATTATTCTTAGCTCTTCCAAGAGATGATCAGAGCGGCTATTATACATGCTATTCATTATTTGGGTGGTGGAATGTGTGTTAATCATGATGGCGTCATGTGGCGAACCCCTGGACGACTGGCTTCTTCTGGAGATGTGTTGTGGATGCGGCGAGAGATACTGATTTGGTCCTCTCGGGCCAATAATTGACGAGACAGCGCGTGTTTACCCGTCCGCGTGTCAATATTGTGATACCCTTTTGTTCCACGGGGAGACAAACTACGCCAATGGTGCGGCCAACGAGCGCGGAGTATCGCGTCGATCGTGCGATGTGCGATCGGCTGATGTTTGTCGTGTGTTAGAACTAGCCGGGCGTGCGTGCTGGAGACGCGAAAGGTAGAGGGGAATGAGGGGGTGAAGTTAAAAAAAAAACTATGTCGGTAGTGTCCTTATCTGTTTTGTCCCTTCCGCCCCCCCCCCCTTCTCCCCCTCCCCCCCCCCCCCCCCCATGTCCTTCTTCATTCTCTCAAACCCATTATTCCACCTCTTCTATCTCATTATTTCCCTTTCTTCTTTCAATATTATCTGCCTCTCCGTTGCCCCCTTATTTCCACTCTTACTTTATGTGTTTTCCTCTCTCTCTCTCTCCAGTACATAGGCGCACGCGCGCGCACACATACACACACACGCCACACACACACACAAACACACACACACACACACACACACACACTCGCAAGCATACACCACACCTCCCCTGCTGGCGCCACATGCTGAAGTCACATACTTGAAAAGAGTAGCGCTTCCATATCCCGCCGCATTTAAGGACACCGCAGACGAGCGATCAGATCAGTCGTGCGTCTCTGCGACTGGCTCATTCGCAAGACCCAGTCATTACATTTTACACAAGAAGCTGACGTCACATGTACAGTCGTAGGCCCCGCCGACGGTCGAATCGTGTCGGCTGCGGTGGCCTTTAAAGGCTTCCCTGGTGAATTTTTTTTTTTTTTTGGTGATTTTTCTTATGATGGCGAAAGTCACTACTGGGAGAGAGACAGCGTGACAGCTTCCCGCGCCCCCTTCGGCAAATATGAATGTTTGTGGGATGCATGCATGAACTCTGCTCCCTGCTTGAGCCACGGACGAGAGAGACGGAATGGACAGGAAATTACGAGTGTCACCACTTGGCCTTCACACGTACACACTAATTCACACATGCACACACACACACGTATGCACACATATGCACATACTCACAAACATACTTTTAATTTTTATGCGTACATATCAATTCAGATATAAAAATATTCTTTCAAAACACCACACAAACATACACACACATATATAATTATAAGTAATTAACACACACAAATGCATACAGTAATAAGGGACACTTACATACACACCTAAACACACCTACATACTCATTGTTCACTCACTCAAACACACACACACGCTCATACACACACTCACTCACACACTCATACACACACACACACACACACATACGCGCGCATGCACACTCACAATTTAACATAATACATACAACCTGAGTGCAAAGGTATGTTAAGGGCAACACAAAAAGAAAGTTTTTTTCCGCAGGGGGCAGTTCTCATTCATAGGTAAAACGTTGTTTCTTTATTTGACAAATTCACTATCTACGGAAGATGTGAACACATTGTACAACTTATCATTCATACACACATGTATACATTTACATACCTCAAAATGAATGAACCGTATAAATGCAATATACGCACACGTATATCATAGAGCTAACATATTTCCATACACACACGCACATGCGCAATTGCATATAAACACACATAATACCCACACAAACATAACGGTCTCGCAAACATTCGAGCAAACACTAAAGAATACACTTTCATCATACATAAACACATATAAACACACCACATATAAACAGGTACACACACACACACACACACACACACACACACGCTCATTCCAGCAAGGTGCGCGGCCGTCGACTAATTCTCATCCATCTCCAATCCGCACCCATCCGGATCCACCCACACACCCACACGCACCCCAGAGACTTATTAACTTTCTTCGATGTGGCCCAAGGGTACAATTTACTTGTTTTTCTGAGATATTTGTACTTTTTATGTCACTGTTTTATTTTGATTAATAAAATGGGGTCTTCTCAATGTAACCGCCACTTATATCATAGTGTTTTACTGCTCTATTTTATTCGTTTGTGGTATGAACTACGTTTTCTGGCAACAATACGTTTTGTTATTAAAAGGCTGAAGATTACGGTTTTAAAACATTTATAACTTCTTTGTAATTTATCTGATTTAACTCAAACTAACTGCAACACGGTGTTTTTCAGATATTGTTCAAACGCAACTCGTGTTTGAATATGTTTCCTCTTGACATTTAAGTAGTTGCAAGGTGAGAAAACATTCTGGTACATTTTGACTAGATCACAACCACTTCACGCTTCAAAGCTCTGAAATCCTTTGTATACGATGTACTAAATAAACTGGTGCTCCATTAGAGTTGTATGTGTTATCTGTGAAAATAAGGCACCTGTAATAAATAGAGAGTTATTGAAATCAAAACGCTTAGCGTATTACATACATATGATAGACCCGTACTCATTATAGTGGTTTAACTTAGACCGCGCACTGCACATGCTTAACGTAGACTAACTTTATGGGGCGCAAAACAAGTCATCTGGTGCTGTCACAAAATAATTGATAATGTTCATCACAGAAATTCAAAAGTGGGCGATGTCATTTATTCGCTGTAAATATTGTGTGGAGGAACTGAATGTATCATAGTTATTTCGGAGACGAACTCAATTATATTGATTCAATAATAATTTATCATGATGTTTTATTTGGCGTGCAATATAGTAAGGCCAGGTTCATTGTACTGTTTGCGTTTTCAAGCTCAGAATACTGGTTAAAAGGTATAGACCTAAATACACGTTTTGTTATATGTTATACGTGAGAAGGAGATGCTTTTTCAAGCACTCATTTTCCGCATCTTCCACCTCCCAATCCGATGACATCGTTGAGCAATTGTTTTCTAAGCTGAGATAATTGGACCACGCACCTGCACAGCTGATGCTCTCTCCGCTTCCGTCTTTTTGTTTCATTCCCCCGCTAATTAACGCCCCTGAATGACACATCGACTCACAGCCCGCTGATATGGGGATCGTGGGGGAGGGGGTGCAGGAGGGCATAGGGTGGTGGAAAGACTGACCATTATATACATCGGCTGGAACAGTTTTTTTTTTTTAAACTATCCTCTTCGTTATTGCATTTATTTTTTTTTTCGGTGAGGAGGGGGGATGGGGGCAGAGGGGGGGGGGGGGATGGGGACAGAGGGTAGTGGCAAAGCTGACCTTTTAGGTCAGTGTATGGCGCTAGAAACCAATACCGTATATACATACAGAGACATACATGGCTGAACCGAGAGAGTTAAAACCACCTTCTCCAATGTCTTCTTCATTGAATTCCAAGTTGTGTTTAAATTCTATTTCATATTATATTGCTCTCTCTCTCTCTGTCGCTCTATCTCTCTCTGTCTCTGTCTCTCTCTCTCTGTCTCTGTCTCTCTCTGTCTCTGTCTCTCTGTCTCTCTCTCTCTGTCTCTCTCTGTCTATCTTTCACTCTCTTTCTCTTTCATCACTCTCTCTCTCCCTCTCTTTTTCTCCCCTCTTTCTCTCTTTGTCTGTCTCACACTTCAAAGCAAATCCCCATCCCCTTTTTTATCTCTCTCTCACTGTTTCACCGTTCCATGCCCTCCTCTTTCAACTCGTAGTTTTACTGATTTTGCTTGACGAAATTGGTAAATTCCTACTTATCTCTTCAAATAAGCTGTGTATGATCACCATTCTTCATAGTGATCGATTGCATGGATTGTAGGCGTAGGCCTACAGCATGTACAGTGTAAAACAAAACCTAGGTCATATTGATGTGCATCTCTGTGTTATGCATTGCATTTCCATATTGCGAATGGCCTCAATGCGCTAATGATAGCGTATATATTGGTCACATGTAATACAATCTGTAATCATAAAAATATGTACCTGGTTCCGTTAAACGTCTTCCATTTTCTGTGACTTTCCATGACATAGAATTCCGAAAAAGCCAAATAATCACATTGTCAAGTTCTACATCGATATCCAATATTGATTGAATGTGCGTACTGAATACTCGTAGTACGACCTCATTGACTGGTCTACATGTGCAATAGATTTTGTACTAAGTTTCTCAATTTGTAGTGCACAAACTTGATCCAATAGGGTTAGATAAAACAGTGACCTTGCTTTAAAATGTGGGCCTTTCCTGTCTTTTTTTAGGCGCTCGATAAAGTGCCTTCGGTAATAAATGGATTTCATCTCATATTTAATGCAAAGGGTAGAAAACATGATTCCCTGCTCCTCAGTATTCCTCCATTGAACGATTCTCTGAGGTTCTTAGTGGTATCTGTATCGTATTTTATCCATTCACAATCTTCGTGATTTAGGTTTATAATTTATTAATCTGAATGGCTTAAAGGAGGATGAAATCACTAACCAGATAAACGGATGAAGACTATGGAGGATGAGAGAGATATTGAAAGAATGGAGGAGGAAAATAGAAAGTGACAAAGAAAATAGGAGAGAGAAGACGAAGAGAAAAGGAGAGAAAGAGGGAGAGAGAGAGAGAGAGAGAGGGAGAGAGAGAGAGAGAGAGAGAGAGAAGAGGTTGTTACACAGAGGCTAAGTCACGAGAGAAAGTGAGAGGGGGAGAGGGGGGGGGGTAGAGAGGGAGAGACAGAGACAGTGAGGAGGAGTACATGAAGGGAAGAAAATAGTTGGTGTTACAATGTGAATATGAAATATTATATTTTAACCCTTTTGTTTTATGTGTGACTTTATTCACTAGTAATACACACAATTCACAAAGACCAGCATTTCATCTGGAACACAAAGGGTTAACATTCATTACAGTACTATATCACGATCGATCATGCTCCAGCATACAGTCCAAGACACATAGGCTACTTCCTGACACTGCTTTGCTTCCAAATGAAATCGGGTATTTTCCAACAAGGATCCTTGCTGGCTCTGCCTAGGGGGAAACCAAGCACAAAACTCCTGCATCATGTTTCATATCCCAAAAAAGGGCTTAATACCTCTCTAAAAGTGAAAACATATATATATCATTGTTGTGTCTTCTTCGTCACGTTCACAACGTACGAATACTATCCATGTCGCCACAGGTAATTGAATTATCCGTAAAAGACTGTTGATGATTTTGTGAATGATGACATGACTTTTCGGTTGTGATTTTGCAGGGGGACGAGTGGTCTAGACATCGATCTCCGTGCCATTGACATCAATCAGTGCTACGATGACAACAAGAGTAACATTACCAAGGAGGAGAACATCTTCGCCGGGACGGACAAGTGTGACCGAGTTTCTCAAGAGGTAACTCATTTCACTAATTGCTGTTGCATAATCTGCACCGTTGATACTTACTCATTCTTCAGCCAGAATCGATTCCCTGCATTAACTTTGTTAATGCAGCTAAATGTCATAAGATCATCTCAGCGCGTAAGTTAGATGCATGGTTTTTTTATTTGTAATGTTTTGCCAAGACTCTAGGTTATGAAATATATCATCATTCACGTAATCTTGACTCGTGCTTTAAGGTTGTAGACACATTTTCTTTTGCTTGATCGGACAAATATGTGTAAACTGCCCGTTTGTCAACACTCTACAACGATATGTCATTAAAAATTGTACATAGAATCTCCATGCATATCATTGGTTTAAAATATAAAGTTTTATTTCGATCTTCTCGTTCTAGAGCTTTATCATCTGAACCCTTTATGCATCAGACAAATAACTTATATGTGCAAAGAAATTTCTCCTTGACACATAAATAGTTAACCCTTTGTGTGCCAGGCAAACTGGTGCTCTATGGGAATCATGTGTTTAATTTTTGTGAGAGAATAGTATGTGGTTCGCAAAGGGTTAATAGTATATAGTAATACGCCGTAAGTCGTGGGTTCCCACCTACTTGATTCTTTGTACAGGTGTATTGACAAAAGCGGCAAGCAGCTTCAGGTAATCGTGTCGGGCCGGCCCGTTGGTTTGCATGGTTAATGCAAGCTTGTAGGTAGGCCACGCAGGGAGTGTACCGGGTGTGGGACAAACACTGACTCGCGATCCATCACGATGCAAACTGGGACTTGTTGAAACAGTATAAATTAGATAGGTTGTTGGCTGTAAGCAGAGAGGTATAAGGGAAGCCGTTATCTAGATGCTTGACGTGCTGAGTTCACCAACCTTTCCGCGTATATATAGTATCAGGAAGCGGCTCTCTGTCATAAATTACACATCACGGATCTAATACGTCGTCCTGTTTCGATTTTGTGAGCTCTATGACGCGGTGGAAAGAGCGCGCCGCCAAGAAATCGACAAGCTTAGTGACAAGAAAGGACAACAATAACCTTTTTGTCTCATAATCAAAACTTGCATACGTATCTCATTAATAAAACATGTAATGAATACCTAAATCATACAGCATTGAGATTTTGAATGAGCACATTTCAATAAGTTTTTTTTTAGCCTATTAGCCATTAGGCATGGTTAGTGCTTGTCATGAAGAACATGAAATTATTTCACAGCTCGGTAAATTTTCTGAATGGATAATGAAAACTACTAAAAGTGTTTATGTAGACTAACCGATCTGACTATGAAAAGTGCCACATTTTAAACCAACGGATCAACGCTGACGTTTAAGACAGCATTTCAATACAATCATACTAATATACTAATATATACGTATAAAGCTCCCGACCAGAAAATGTTAGGTTGCGCCGTCGTCGGCCGGTGTCTAAGCCAGATTCCCATGACCTGTGAGATAGACATGATCGTTTGCTTATAACAATTGAAGCATTAGACTCTCCGAACGGCTCGTTATAAATCTACCTTTCTGAGTTAACCCTTGTGTGTATGAAAAAGAAAAACTTGCTGTATGTGATTTGCATGTATTGTATAGAAAAATGCAACAATGGCATAGAGAGTGAAGGGTAATTAGCGATCCATGTATTTAAGCGTGAGCAGTATACTTCTGTAAATCATGGCCGTGGAAACATCTATACGTCTGGCGTGCTGACGTTCACAGACATAGTGAATAGTTTGATTAAGACAGTGTGCTCTACTTTCTACTTTCAGCGTAATATAAAGAGACACGGTAAAAAGATATCGAGCATTTTTTCAACTTTCGATCTATTCTAGGTCTGGAAGGGGGAATTAAGATGTGTGTGTGTGTGTTTTTGTGTGTGTGTGTGTGTGTGGGTGTGTGGGTGTGTGTGTGTGTGTGTGTGTGTGTGTGTGCGTGCGTGTGTGTGGTTGTGTGCGTGTGTCACAGGAAGTGAGAGAGGGGAAAGGGGAAAGAGAAGGGACAATACACGAGAAACAGAGATAGAGAGAGAGAGAGAGAGAATGAAAGCAAGGGCAGAAAGTGCGAGGAAGTGCATGAAGTGGGAGATAGATAAATCAGAGAGAGAGAGAGAGAGAGAGGGAGAGAGAGATGTAGGGGAGGGGTATAGAGAAAGAAGATTGACTTAAATAGGTTGAGAAAAACGAAGCTAAGAAAATAAACAAGAATGTGGGCGATAGAATGGGGTTAGGAGGAAAAGGAGACGAGAATGGGTTGGAGTGGGGAAAAGGGACAGGAGTATATTAAAGGAGGATGGAACGGAAGGGTGAGAAAAGGGCAATGAAAGAAAGAGATGATATGAGCTGGTAGCGGCGGGGAAGGGGTGCACGGGGAGGGGGGGGGGGCATAAGCAAGGGAGGAAAATCTAAATTTGAATTATAAATGTGTGTGTTTTTCACAAATATGTCCCATAGTGATTCAATATCGCTTGTAATCAGCGAATAGATGAATATTTCTCTGATCATTTTTCTTTCTTTATTTGCGATCATAATAAAAGAAGAGGATTTATGAAACCCCCTGCTTGGTACCTCTCACCGCAGACTAACGATAATCAACCTCCTTTTTCATCGGCATGTCTTCCCAGACTGCTGGAGTAATTTCACATCGCCCCTAAGTTGTATTATTTATCTACCCCGCTCATTATTCAGTCGATCTCCCGTCATTCGCTCTACCTAACCCCCTCCTTCCATATCTCTCTCTCTCTCTCTCTCTCTGTTGCTCGCTCTCTCACTCGCTCTCTCTCTCTCTCCCTCCTCTTCTCTCTCTCTCACTCACTCGCTCTCTCTCTCTCTCTCCCTCCTCTTCTCTCTCTCTCTCTCTCTCTCTCTCTCTCTCTCTCTCTCTCGTTCTCTCTTTCTTTATTCCATGTTTGTCTTTGTCTCTCCTCTCTCCCAGCGGCCCTTTCTCACCCTTCTCATTTTGTCTCCTCTATGCCTTAACAAGGTTTGAATCGATCACATTGCATGTACATCATTTTGCCCCGAGGATGTCATATTCCAAGGCTGTGCCTGTCCAAACATTAAGCTTAAGAGGGAATGGGAAAGAAAGATATGTACGGGAGATAGGGACGAGGAGGGTGGAGAGGATAGAGAGACAGACAGAAAGAGATAGACAGAGAGAGAATTTGCAACCATTAAGCTTCAGAGAAAATGGGAAAGAGAGGTAGATGTGTGTAGGAGAGATGAGGAAAGAGATAGTAGAGTGTGGGAAAGATTACATACAAAATAAGAAAGATTTAAGCTTAAAAGGGGACAAGAAAGGAGAGAGAGGTGAAGAGAGTGGAAATGATTATGTATAAAGCATTACTTATAAAGAAGAACAGAAAGAGAAATGGAAGTCATATAGAGAGAAGGGGTGGAGAAAGAAAGAGAGAAAAAAATGACACACACGCGCGTGCACACAAACACACACACGCACACACACACACACACACACACACACACACACACACACACACACACACACACACACACACACACACACACACACACACGGATAGGCAGAGGGAGACGGAGAGCGAGGGGTAGGCATGGTATGAGGTGAATATCAGTACACAATATAGAGACAAAAACGTAGAGAGTTACAGTCATGACCATGCCTTTTGTAAGTGAATTGCTTTCCGAAAACATATCAGAGCACTCGTCTGCACGCTGGGCTTTCCTCCAGCACTACAGATTCATAATAACTCTCATCTAGACCAAAAGTGTGTAGCTCCTTGGCATGATATTGTGTCAGCTTGAACGTGTACCACTATTCAATCATACGTGCACGTTTGTGCCAACAACCGTGTATTCCATGTATACTTCAACCAATTGACTGAACGTAGCATAAAGCACGATAAACGTATGAGATTTGCCCTTCAGAAAATACATTTATTGTCTTATCTTGCTTTCATCATGTCCATATGCGTGAAAAAAACAGCTAGATGGCGTGTTTGGACTGGGTCCACACACTAAAGAGCAATAGAAATATCGTGAATTAAAGCAAAAGGCGCAAATAATCATAGCTGCGAGTAAATAGACAAAAGGTTGATGTTTGCCTTAGAAAGAAGAACAATATGGTATTGTAGGATAAAATGAATGGATGCTTTAAATCGTGCCATGAGAGGCGAGATATCGTTACCAAGTCATTTGTCCTACATATTTATTGTTTGACACTTAACATTCATGAACATACAAGCTTTTTTTATATATATTTTTGGCAGAGCGATTACAGAAACTTTCATCGCATTTGCCATGTTGAAAAATGAGATAAAAACAGGTGGCTGTTTTCCGTGTACCCCAAATAATGTGTGACAACACATTCACCGTTTTGGTGTAGTGGCGCAATATGTGTTGTTAGTGCTTAATCAAAGCTACTGATGCTTTTAACCCTGTCATTACTAACCCCTGGAAAATCATATTGAGCGATTATACACCTCTATGCCAATGGGATTGAGTGGGTTTACCTACGTGTATATATCTGAAACTGCTCAATATGCTTTTTCGTTCGTGTTAATGCTGAACCCTTGCAAGTCATCAGCAAGTATTAGGCAAGTTGTGTTTGACAAGTTTCATGAAATGCCTCCCTGGTCTCTAGGCTATAGGTTTCGGACGACCCACCCAAAACCTCCTCAAAATCTACTGATCGCTCTAATTTCGCGTAAAGTTAGTTTCTAGCTACATCATTGCGAGGGAAGTTCCAGTATCGTTACAGTATCGTTACAATTTCCGTGGTTTTGACCAAAAAAATGTGACCTTCAAAGGGAACACCTTGTCTTCATGGGGTATTTGCATGGAAGCAGCTTCCCGTTCGCCGCCTGCACTTTGATGCGAAAGTCCTCGCCGTTGCAAATACTAAAAATTCTTAACCTAGCATTGATGGATGCCAATGTGTATATTTAGCTCTGCAAGAGGCAAATAAACGTGTAAAAGAAAAGGTATCATTGCCAATTGTTACACGCGGTAGGGTCAAACCGCCTTCATGTAAACATACCTTCAATTGGTAACAAAACTACATCATATTTGAAATGCCGGGCACAAAGATTTAAGAAAAATCCCGCAAGAAAGGGAAGGCAGATCTCTACACCTCTGGGTTTCCGGGAAAACCGCGTCTTACCCTATAGCTTACACTCGCCGTACCAACTCTGATTGGTTGAGTTAACGGCGTTGTTTCATCCCCGCAGTGATATATCAACCACCACATAAAACAGTCGAGGGAAGCACGGCACTACGCTGTATATATTTAGGGGTTTGAGTGGGAGTTTGCTAGTGGTTCAGCATAGCGAAGCAGCCTTACCTCACGGCGCGTCCTCACTACACGCAACTTTGGGATAATAACCTGATTAACTCTCGAGGACAAACTTGATCGATTTGTTCAGTCGCTGTCTCTTTGAAATCAAGATCTGTGATTAATCATAAACCGTAGCTACACTAAATTACTCCTCCATATGAATTTTGATGCATGGTGTACTTAACTAATCATTTTTGCAAAGAAAGAATATGCTGAATTAGGCAAAAGCATAAAAGAACCTGACAATTTTAAATCAATTGTACCGCTTGTCATAAAAGCATTCATTTTATATCATCATTAAAATATTTATTGCATGAACATACCGAAGCACAATATCATAAGCGTGTCTGGTCGGTCTAATTTTTGGGGGGACTTGTGAAAGCCCAGCCGACTGTTTAAACGTAGCCGACGCAGCTTCTTTATTACCAAGATTTTCTAAATTGCCGACATGAATCTTTGTATACTTCGCAGAGAGTGACAATTCGTCCAGCGAAGATTCGAAATGTGAAGACTCGGCCCCAGACGGTCATCCGCGGTGATCAGGCGGGAGTGACTAGGCCTGATCAGCATGCGGAACCTATCCCTCGGTCTTGTTCGGCTCTGATTTACTCCTCTATCCGTCGTCTTCATAGAAATATGAAACCGAATAAATCACGCGACAATAGTACGAAAAACTTGAGGTTTAGAGGAGGGCTCTTGAAAGGAAGTAAGAGACGGGGGAAATGCGGTGATGGTGAGGTTGGTGATTGATGAGAGATAGGAGAAAAGAGGATAGTGGGGAGGAGAGGGGAAAGAGGGATTGAGAGTGGGGCGAAGTGGTGGAGATGAAGGGCGAGGGGGAAAGACGGTTGATAGATAGGAAAAGAGTCATAGGGGAGCAATGGCGAGCTCGAAGGAAAAATTGAGGGATTAGAGAAGAAAGGATAAACAGTGGGGCGGGAAGGGGGAAAGAGGGAGAAGAGGGGAGGGAAGAAGGCGAGGGAAAGATGGAAAAAGAGAGGTAGGTGGATGGGAGCAATGGAGAGATCGAGGGGAAAATCAATTTATGTGGCTTGGGGGAGAAAAGATAAAGAAGAAAAGATGTGGGAATAGAGTGTGAGGTGATGAAGATAGTGTGGAGTGAAGGAGGAGGGAGGAGGAGATGGATAGATCGGGAGGGAGTGGAGTTGGAGAGATTGAGAGATGTGGGGAGAGAGAAGATAAAGGAGAGGTGGTAAAGCGTGAGCGGGGATGAAGGGAGTGGGGAGTGAAGGAGGAGGGGGGAGAGATGGATAGATCAAGAAATAGCGTTAGGGGCATTAGAGAGATTGATAGATTGATGTAGGATGTGGGGAAAGAAGATAAAGGAGAGGAGAAGGGGAATGGCAGTGAGAGGGGTGAAGGGAGAGAGGAGTGAAAAGGGAGGGAATAAGGGATGGATATCTCGAGAAAGAGTGGTAGGGGACAAGAGAGAGATCGAGAAATCGATTCATAAATGAGGGATGGAAAAGAGAAGAAAGGGGTAAGGAGAGGGTGAGAAAGGGAATGAGAGGGTGAAGAGGAAGGAAGGCGATAGATAGGTCAAGAAACAAAGCAATAATAGGGGAAGGGCTGCAAATCGCGATAGAGCGGCGAACAGATGAATTAAATTGGTACAAAGTATTATGAAGGTGGAGAATGCGAAGCGGGGTTTAATGTGGCCATGGTGACAAGGTGAACTTGCAAGCCATGACCGCCATCTCAAGGAATAACAAAATGCAATGGAGGAAATGACAACATGAAATTCGTGCATACGGGGTTTACACAATAAAGACAAATACCAAAATAGAGTGAGAGAGAGGGGTGGGGTGCAAGAGAGAATGGCGATAGAGAGGTGGCAAATATATTGGATATGGAAAGGAGAAAGATTCTCGATGCTGAAAATACTTTGAATGCATGGACGAAGGAACTTACGGAAACATGGGACATGTAGGAGTGATAAAAAGTTTATCGACTACATGGAGAATGAAAATTTGTTTTGAGTTGATATAAGGGCTGTTGGCTATACAGTCTGAAGAGCCGCAAATAAGACGAGGCGTACATACACGAGACAGCAAATTACACGAATATGAAGTATATAGATACAGGGGGGAAGAGAGAGATCGACGTGCGCACATCCGACCCCTGTTCTCACGTAGCAAGGAGCAAATTCTTTATGGGGGCTTCAGCGTTAGAGCTACGGAGACCACATTCAACAACCTACTTAGAGCTACGTGGTCTGCACCTTAATGACTTTATCCGTTTCCTTTCTGCGCGGTTATTGGGAATCGACATGCACCGAGACGATGTTGAGCGTGGTAGAGGGCGGAAAATGGGACTAAGGGCTAGTCCGATAAAGGGAAGAAGGAAGTATTAAGCAGAGGAAAAGAGGAGAAGAAAAAGAAGAAGAAGAAGAAGAACAAAAAGAAGAAGAAGAAGAAGAAGAAGAAGAAGAAGAAGAAGAAGAAGAAGAAGAAGAAGAAGAAGAAGAAGAAGAAGAAGAAGAAGAAGAAGAAGAAGAAGAAGAAGAAGAAGGAGGAGGAGGAGGAGGAGGAGGAGGAGGAGGAGGAGGAGGAGGAGGAGCAGGAGCAGGAGGAGGAGAAGAAGAAGAAGGAGGAGGAGGAGAAGAAGAAGGAGGAGAAGGAGAAGGAGAAGCAGTAGAAGAAAAGGGAGAAGGGGAAGGTTTAAAGTAGGGGAGAACTAAAATGAAGGAAACTGAAAGAAGGAAAAATTTGGGAAATGAAGTAGAAAACAAACAAAATAGGTAATCGTATAATAACAGCATTAACTAGTAATGTTACAAAAATCCTGCCGATAATCCAGACAGGATTGAGGTTAAAATTACAAATAATTCACAACACACATTTTATTTTTCTTTATTTTCCGAAATGTGAGAACTTCAACAGAGAAAGTTGTTCACAATGTTTTATACCTTTTACTTTGTTAATTTATTAATCGATATCCCAAAATATACATTGTATGAGTCATACTTTGAGTTACTTGCATCATCGTCCAAATGTGTCATAATGTAACACGTATTTTAAAATCGCGTAACCCCAATGCGTTCAAGTCATAACCCATACTTATTATCGCCCTAGATTCTAGATGACCTATTTTTCCATGATTAAGAGGTGTTGACTGGATGTCACCGGCGTATAATGCGTTTTGGGGCTTTAATAACACATAAAACACGTAGACACATAAAACTCGTAGAGAGATTGTAAACCGTTTCTGCCAATGGTGATGTGCTCCACACGTGATCTTAGAACATGACTAGAATTGCATCACAGAAATATAAATAATAATCATTTCTGGTACAGCTTAAATTAGCACTGACGACTCAGGAGGATAAAGAGAGAGAGAGAGAGAGAGAGAGAGAGAGAGAGAGAGAGAGAGAGAGAGAGAGAGAGAGTACTGTAATTTACTACATGAATAGCGCATCTAAAGACTTAGCAAGCAATAATGTTGTAGTATATTCCTCTAAGGAAGGCCCTTCAATGGGAAAATTATACGATGAGTTTCCGGCACAGCATGTGATTATTTTTTCGTATTACTTTGACGCGAATCGTAGATACCAAGCCGGACAGCTGCTTAACCGAGAAGAAGAAAAAAATCAGAAAGACCAGGTTTAATTGCCCTTACAATGGCAATCGGTAGTTGAGAACCTGTGTGAATAGATTATTCTACTTTATGAAAGGAAGCGGATAGGCATGTAAAGACCACGGGACCCATAGTTAGTGGAGTGTAGCTCTCTCATGGGATCGTCTCAAAATGAATTTATCGTAATCATTTGCACCTCTTAACCCATGCATATCAGCAACTATACTTTAATAATAATTGTATATGTGTTTTCTATACGTGTGTAGTTGTCGTACGTTCATCATCGTTTCATGTGAGTTTCGGCAAGGGCTCACTAGATGATGAGTTTACATTTGCCGACGTTTGATGCCGCAGGAAAGCCTGTCGGTTCGTCTATCTGCTAAGGAGAATCTGCTGGGTGCGAAATAAATCGTTTTTTATGTGACATTCATAGTAAACACGACCGATATACACGATATGACTAATGATTTTCAGTCATCGTAGCGTAACAATGACATTATACAAATGCTATCACGTAAGTTATGAACTGATGGAAGAGAACGTTTTCATAGCATTGTCTTTTTCGAGTAGAATTATGTCGCTTATTTTTTTTCCTACGTTTCATGTTTACATCTGTTTTGTGTGTTTCTGTTGTATTTTTCTTCTTTTCCTTTTGATTCTCATTCTCGTTGTCATCGTCCTTGTCAATCTTTATCTCATATTCCTCTCATTTTCCTCCTCCTCCTTCTTCTTCTTCTTCTTCTTCTTCTTCTTCTTCTTCTTCTCCTTTTAAATCTTCTTCTTTTTCCTCTTATCCTTAATCTGTCTCTGTCTTACCCCTTTCTTCTTACTTTAAAGTTCCCATCTTTTTATTTTCCATGTTTTCCTTCTTATTCCTCTCCCTTCTCGTCTTCTGCGTTTTTTGTCTTGCTTCTTATCTATTTTGTCTGTTTAAAAGAAATATCATGTTTCTCCCTTTTACCTGTCCCCTGTTTTTCCAACTTCCACCCCATTCCTTCTCAAAGCGCGCATTGCTATAATTTATACCCCTCCTTTAACACATCCACCCTGCCACACAGCAATCACAGGCAACTGGAGCATGTAAATAATGTAAGGAATGCTTTGAGTAAATATCAAAAGTCTCAATTTTCAGAATTTAATATACTTCATCGGTCTTTCGTCCTTAAGTGTCTTTTACTGTTTTAAGTACTCTCAACACAGCACAGTCGTACAAATCGGCAAACACCTAAATTTGATTATGATTGGTGTAGCAAACACGTTGACAAGGGAAACAAAGCTTAGAGCAATCGTTGCGTGATCAAAATAGGAACGGGCGCGAAACACAAGTACGGTAGC
Organism: Arbacia lixula; assembly: GCA_963669155.1. NCBI lineage: Eukaryota > Metazoa > Echinodermata > Echinoidea > Arbacioida > Arbaciidae > Arbacia > Arbacia lixula. Next base: position 19,293,048 of record OZ022581.1, read on the forward strand.
CTTGAAGAGAGCTGGTGGAAAAGATGCAAGCAAATACGGGGAAATCTACATGAACGTGACTCATGATCGCTTCTGGCAGGTGGAACACGTATGTTTTTCTCCTTACTCAAGGTGCTAAAGTAGGAATCCACTTGGGGTCATACAAGGATGTGATTGGAGACTCGAGCACGGAGATGCTCAGTGTATGATTAAGATCTGGAAACGCAGGAAAGTGGACCATGAAGACATGTCAGAAAAAGAAAGCTACTGTTATTTCAAAAGAAAACAGAGATCGACAGAGAGAGAGAGAGAGAGAGAGAAAGAAAGAGAGAGTATGTATGTATGTATGTGTGTATGTGTGTCTTTGTCTGTGTGAGATAGGAACAGACATACATATATCCAGAGAAAGCTCCATGCTTTTAATCGTAATAAATGAAGCTGATTTTAGATGAACAAACAGACAAAATATGAGGAAATACGTAACAGATCAGTTGATTCGCAGAAGATGATAACTGTAACATTAATGATGGAAAGGATGCGAAAAGGAAAATGGGCCGAAAGGCCGACAAGGAAGGGCAAAACAGAAGAGGGAGATAAGGAATGTTGTGGACCGCCAATGATCGACTGCGGTGTGCGGTTACCAATATGATGAACATGCGCTCGCCCCCATCCCCCCCCCCCTCTCCGTGTACTACTTACCTCAGCTCGTAATATGAGCCAATGTAACGAACCACAACATGCACGTCACATACAGTCGGAGGTCAGAGGTCAGCCACGTTCTTCCGATCCGGTTTAAGGGTACATTCATAAAAGAAGAACATAGAAAGAGAGAGAGAGAGGGGGGAGAGAGAGAGAGAGAGAGAGAGAGAGAGAGAGAGAGAGAGAGAAAGAGAGAGACACAGAGAGAGAGAGAGAGAGACAGAGAGAGAGAGAGAGACAGAGAGAGAGAGAGAGGGGGGAGGAGCGAGAGAGAGAGAAAAAGAGAGAGAGAGATAAAGAGAGACAGACAGAGAGACAGACAGAGAGAAAGAGAGAGAGGGAGAGAGAGAGAGAAGGGAGAGAGAGAATAAATGAGTATGTATGTCTCTCACTAATATCCACCTGTTTAGAGATTCACTACGTTTGCTTAACTATGTGCGTGTCACATATATGTGACATGCGGAGATGTTTTGGTGTAGTGGTTGTGAAATGTGACTAAAGATCAAAGTCCCGGCTTCTAGCCTATCCATGTCACTTGCGTACTTTAATACTCAATCCACATTGCTGCTCTCCACCCAGGTGTATAATTGGGTAATTGGGAGGAAAGGAATGAATGCGCCTTAGCGGCTGCCATGATTCTGAATGATCCCTTGGGAAAGAATAGATGTCGCAAGAACTTACAAGCATCCGATGACCGGGTTGATAATCTTGTATTGCGCGTAGAGCTCATACTGCTTCATATTAAGCGTTATATAAGATCCGTGTATTATCATTATTTAATCTTATTCACAAGAAATAAACACAAACTTCCTAGAGCTACATTTTTCTGGTATGAAAATGTCTCCGTTAGTCTGCTAGTCGGACACGGACAAACTTAATTAATGTAATGTTTGAAAGACGTGCATAGCTTTTGCGTAAATACAGAAAACTTGCTATACTCTGTACGTTTTTCCTTACAACAAAGATTAATAGTTATACATATAACTATGATAGTTGAAAGCAAAAGAAGTATACGTGGTGACATAATGAATAAAGCAATACACCACGTACAACGCGTAATAACAATTTGACATAGCGGGATATTTTTTAACAAGTTTATGATGCTACCTATACATAATATATCTACATTATCATACTCTGTATATACTTAATGTTCTTCGCACATAGTGCGTACTTACGTTATTCCACCATACACGTGAGCGAACCCGCTAGTGTTGGTCTGTTCTGCCAGCCGTGACACGCACGACCCGCGGCCCGGATGGACAGGCGTGCTATCACCCAACACCTAGACGTGAAATTAGTTCATGGCTTGCTGCAAATTTGATTTCCGATTATGAAAGTAGAACAATGTGATTGGATTCATTGATTTCTTTCAAAAAATAGTCGCGACCACACATCCCTCGTCGTGATACAACGATACATTCTAAGACAATATCATCATGCTACATGCGGAGCATACCATAATTGGCTAGATTTGTTTGTAGGCCCTACATGAGTCAGAGGTGGTTGTCGTGTTTACATCACATGTTTTTAAACCATGTGAACTGTCTGTTTGAATTGGTTTTTATATTGTGTCGTTGTTGATTGATGTTAGTATCGATTTAAATCCGCCACATTCGGCAAATAGGACGCAAGTAAACCTTGATTTGTCACCCCTTTCCATTTTGCCTTTTTGCCTCGAAGCCATTTTTTCTGGAGAGTTTGCATTGAGGATAGATTTTCCGTTTATATTATTTGATCTGGTTTAAAATGGAGCAGTGAATGTTTGGCAAGATACTTCTACGAATAGGGACCATACTGGCTGTTTATACAGCGGAAGTCACACAAATTTGCGAGATACGAAACTTGAAAAAAGCTTGATTATGCAATCACCAATAAAGTTTGTCTAAGTTTATCCCTCAATGGTCTGTTTAATGCTTTCAATCAACTTTGTGAGACAAAAGCCTAGTTTGGCTTCAGATTTCATACATAGCTCTCCACCAAAACCAACTCCGTGTACCATTGATGTATATGTGTAAATGTAACACATATAAACCCCACTAAGCAGTATTTGATCTGGCATCCAAATGGTTAAAACGTTCAGTTCAAATCTCGACATTCAATAAATCATCATTATTGTGGTCTTATTGAAGGGGTCTGCAAGCCTAGATTTTGAAGGAAAAAAATTTGGGCATACTCCCAATAAGGACAGCGTGCTCCATCCTGTAAATGAATGAAAAACAAGTCAGAAGAAAATCTTGGAACTCGAAGAGATTTCAACCTGCTTACTACTATTATTACTACTGCTTTCTCGCACTTGTTTTTCATTCATTTACTGGATGGAGCACGCTGTCTATTACTATAATTGTAATTATTAATATGATCATTATGATATGATTATTAATTTTATCACTTTTATCTTTATCATTATGATCAATCTCCTTCATTCTTCTTCTTATCATTATTATTATCATCATCAATGGGTCTTGTGCCGTTCTCTGTTTTCTGCAGTGCGAATTCATCGAGAACTTGGGTTTCCGTCGCGGCTCGTACCGCTGCCTCTGCAAGAAGGGCTACTACTACCGGGACGTGTCGGCGGGCCACAACTACTTCAACGGCACCATCCTCGAGGAGCAGTACGACCTCAAGATGGCCGGGAGAGACAACCGGTACGACGAGCTCATCTGCCTACCTTGCGGGGAGGGCTGCGAGGAGTGCACCGATGGGCGCTCTTGCATCTTCACCTTCAACTGGCCTCTGCGGATCACCTTCATGGTGGTGCAGTGTCTCACCATCGCCGGCATGGTCCCGCTCTTCATTTTCACCATCCAGTTCAGGGACGTCAAGGTAGGACACACCGGAAACCCTCTAATACCAAGGTTACATATTTGTTTATCCCATCGTTGCATTTGATTTGTTATCTGATCAAGGATGTATAAAAGGAGTATACGTCCTTGGTCGGACCCGTATACCACATGGTCCCGCTTCTTGTATTCATTATTCAGTTCAGAGCTTTCAATGTAGATCACCAGAAACCCTCTAGTTCCAAGGTTACACCATGTATGTCTCTTGATCCCAAAGGGGTTTTCGAGTTGTTATATAAGTCGGACCAAGGATGAAGCGAGTAAACACCCTTAGTCGGACCCGCGTGGTCCCACTGTTTATCTTTACCTTTGACTGAAGTTAAGGTAAGACACCCATCGGAAACCCTCTTCCACGGTTTATCTGCTCATCCCGGAGGTATTTAGTTGTTAATGATCGTTGATCGGCCGCCATTTCCGGGGGGGGGGGGGGGGGCATTTCATAAATGGACTTGTCGGACGTTTTATCCGACAAACTGTTATAAGCTACTGAAATGCTTGCATCTTATTGGCCGAGAGCAAACTTGTCGGATAAAATATCCGACAAGTCCTTTGATGAAATGCCCCCCGGGTGTGCTACACATATGGGAAAAAGAACGCGTATGCGCGAGATGTAGTTTTAACCTAATGAAACCTCGTTGAGTCAGACAAGCACCCTAATCCCACAACCTGCTTCTTACACCCCAACATACACGCATACACGCACACACACGCACACACACACACACACACACACATACACACACAAAAACACACATGCATACTCACACACTCGCACACAGACATACATACATACATACCAAATTGCGCGAAAGTAAAGTCGCCCGCACTCCTACAGGCATGACAGGCTGACTGTGCTCCATGTTCTGATGCTGACTGATGATGTTTCATAGGCTAATGGTTTCATGATTGATGTAATAATCAACACCATCATGATTGCAGGAACGAAATTCACTACATACGTGTTATGATCAGGCACGTTTCTCTATATCTTCACCTTTCTCTTTTTCTGTATCTAAACACAACAACAAAAAAAGTAAGTCCCCCCCCCCCCTAAGCAAAATAGCATAACTTTTTATCGAAGAAGTTTTGGGCAAAATGATTTGGCAGAATTGTTCCTTAACATATTGACTAACTTCTGTGTGAAAATCACATCAATCTAACTAGTCATGCATGAGTGGGCAAATTTTAAAAGCAAAAATGTCGCTTTTGAAAAGTCACAATGGAAATTTTGGGATTCTGTCATATGAATTTTTGAGGAATTCCAATTCTGGTGCATAATATATGTCCTTTCATTGTTAATCATCCATATCTCGATACACTAACACCTAACCTGACAATTAACCCATAGTTCTGGTTGAGTGAGCACCGTTTAACAAATACTCAACCCTCTTGAGTTTGAAATTTTTAAAACCCTTTATTTTTGTGAAAAATAAAACTGGATATTTTGACAAAGATGTCACATGACCTGTCATATGAACATAAGAAGTCATTTTCGTGTCATTGTTGAGTGAATACACTTTAAAAATCGCACAAGAAATGCCAAAATGTACTGTTAAAACGGCATAAACAATTACCCTCGAGACTTTTGAAAAGTGACATTTTTGCCTTTAAAATTTGCCCACTCATGCGTGACTAATTGCAATAATGTGATTTTTCACACAGAAGTTAGTCAATAGCCCAACACCTCTTCGAAAAAAAGTTATGATCTTTTGCTTGGGGGGGGGGGGGGGGGCTTACATTTTTGTTGTGTTTTGTATGTCTCCCGCACTCTTTCTATCTATCTTCCTCTTTTGTTTTCTCTTTCTCTCTCTCTCTCTCTCTCTCTCTCTCTCTCTCTATCTCCCTCCCCCTCTCTCTCACGTATTGTCTCTGTATATTTTAGTCTCTCTCTCCATTGCTCTACATCCTTCTCTGTTATGTTTCCCCCACCCCCCCCCCCTCTCTCTCTCTCTCTCTTTCTTTCTTTCTCTCTATTTCTCTTGCTTCATATATATATATTTATATATATCAGCCCATGTACCCATATTCCCGTTGCTTAACATGTCTTATCATTTAAGCATATTTCCTTTCCCGTCATTCCACGCCCGCACTCAGTGATATGCGTGTATTGCATGAGGCAGGTGAAATTGGGAACTTTATTAAGGGCATCGGTTACGTTGTCTGTGAGAAAATGAAGCTTGAAATCCGAGTCTGAATGCTCTGCTATTTATGTTTGTTATGGTGGAATTGCCCATATCTCTGAGGCATGTCTCAATAAGGTCGCATTTTGCGGATGGTATATGAAAGTACTCTCGTCCATCGCATGAACATAGAGCCTTCGCCATGTTCTAATAATGGAAACCTCTCTAAAAGCCATGTTGCCTTCGTTCCTTAGGGTTTGCGAGGTCTACCAAAATATGTGGCTCAGAGACGATGGCATTTAGTCGTGCCCGGGGCAGGCTCATTTGCGGTAATTGTTAATAGAGCACAAATTACATGAGTTTGCTTGCAAGACGTCACGAGACACAAGCTAAAGGCAACGTATAAAGAAAGAAAAGAAGAACGCAGGGGAGTTTCTTATACGCTCGATTCTAGAAACCTCCCTGCGTGTGCTTGGTATTCTATTAACCATACGAAGGGTTTTGGTCTTGGGCAATATGAATAGGTCGGGCGGAGGGGATCTGCTCCCGATCTGCTCTCAATCAATTATCATTTCCGGTGCATATTCGGTGCTTTCCGGGACATCTTCGCTGCGCTTGCCTCGCTCTAATTGATAAAAGACGTGAGAGCTGGTTATCTCGATCCAACATGGCGCGCTGCGCTACGTGCGTAGCGTCTTAACAAGATCACATGATGGAAGCTCTGCGCTGCAATGCTTGGAAAACGGCGTCTTTATTGTAACATCGACTTCTAAATCTATATGCTCGTCTCGTTCCACAGTGCTCTAAGAAAAAATATGCATACACTTGCGTATATCGTGTAGGTCTGTATCGAGGAATACGGTCTGCATAATCTCACGGTTTAAGTTTGAGTCGATTCCAAACTATGCTTACTGCTCGGAGTCAGGTCTAGATGCGACGTTTTATTTTATGAAGAAATCAAATGGAAGCTGTCAGTCTACACCTGTGGCATTTTGCCTGTATAATGACCGAGTACAGGTACTTTTCTTTTATTGTTTCAGACAATATTATTGTTCTAATTCTTCACGCGGAAGCACTGTAAGAGCTGTCCCAGATTCGTTTTTCCAATTTTAGAAATTTGAGATCAATACAGAGGCTCAAGTTAGTAAGAAGTGTATATGCAATCGATAGCAATGTTGTAGAGTAAAACAAAACATTGAATTGAAAAAAAAATACTTTTAATTCTAACAAGAAAATGCGCGACACAGAAAGTATGTTGGCTGTGGGCTATGTTCTACTATTACGGCACAAAGCTAGACATGCTAGAGGCACGATCACATTGATCTTCTGACAGCTCAGATACGATGGGCAAACCTGAACATTCTGGATCGCCATCGTGATGTACCTACGCCATAATATAGTCCAAACGAATATGCCGCGGACATCGAAGTAATAAAGTTGTAGAATCCATGAAATGCAAGTGTTCTGCGGAGGGGTATGACACCGAAGGAGGACATTTTCTCTCTCTCTCTCTCAACAAACCTTATCATAAAAAACACCATCCGTTATGTCGGCCGTCCAATAATTACATCCATCAAGTGCGAATCTGGTTTCTGGATTACGCTACTTTCATTTTGTATCATCGCAAAGACATCCTAATGCCTCCATTAACCCGATAAACTAGATCCGAGTGTTGCAGACATCAACGATATTCACTTAATAAAGCCGCCTAAATGAAATGGATAGCTTACTTCTTGGGCATTTGATACACATCGTGTCCCCTCCTTTCCCCGTTCCCAGCTTCCTCTCGTCAGCTTTCACGGTGGTTACCTACCCTTCCTAGCCTTCTTTCCTTTCATGTTTACACTCTCAGATAAGACGCCAAACTTAAATAAAAAATCAACTTGTAGAACAGCGGCGAGAGTATAACATGACCAAGACAACAAGTGGTTTTAAATCTTCATAAAGTAGCGAAAAACACATCCTGTTTTGAACGGACGGCAAATATGCGTGTGTCGCCGTGCAACATCACCGAGAACAAACGTACTCCATGCCTCCTTTACCCTCATTTTCCCCAGAGTTCAATTACACTTTTATCCGTCTGTTTTTGGATCTTCACATTAAAAGACCTCATTCTATTTCCAAAAGGTTGTATGTATATGAAGAGCTCGTTTCTAAGAGAGGTTGAATCGATTTTTCACCGAATTTGATTTTGTGGTGAGATTGTTTTGATTTTCAGACGTATGTTCGCGTTATGTCAATGGAAGGGGCATTATACGAGCTGTATCTCACTCATGTTTGGACATTTTACTTTGAAATTGTAATATGTTGTAACCTCTGCCAGCTTCTTTTGTCCTATTCCTCATTTTGTCCTTCTCTTGCCCCTTTATGTAAAATGCCTCTTGAATACATTTTGTTAGTACATACACGTGACCATTTAGGCAAGTCTGTGAAATGTAAGTATGTAATAGACAGGTGCGCTATGAGCTTTCGTTGGCGTTCCCCCTGATTTCTTATGATTAGGTTGTGCCAACATGGAAGGTCTATGGCGTCACCGTGCATTTACCAACCCATGTCTGTGCATGAATTTGCCAATACAGACCAGCTATACTTGTCCAATTATGTCTCATTTTCTCTTGATTTTGTTTTCTATGTAACGTTTTTTAGAAACAAACTCTTCATACATCATATTCTTACATAACTGTTTCTGTTGAGCTATTTTATTCTTGGATCGATAGGCTCGTCAAACTTGCTTACAAAAGCCACCTCAAGAGGGTGGAAAAGCGGCCTTTATGCCAGATAAAGCGTCTGTAACCATGGTAACGTATATTAATCGCGAAAACTAGATATAGTCAGCAGTCATACATGACCATAATCATTAACTTGTAATTTCACGCATTCGATGCAATCGTTTGATTTATGGTATGCCTATGTTTTGCATTAATTTGTAGAAACAAGGCAGGGCCAAATTTGTGAAGAAATGCACCAATCTTTATCCGTTATAGAACAGATGTATAAATGCACTTTTCCTCCGCACGTCCAGTGGCGAGTTTACGAGTAGTTTGGTAGCGGGTCGCACAACATAATGCACATAACAACAAGTATACATATAACGCACATAGAACAGCATGTTTTTCTGACACTCAAATGATAATACACATGTTAGTGGAACATCCTCAGTTGGTTCTTCGACGTAATTGTAGTATCTCACTTGCTGTATCCGTCTCTCTACTATATATAGAATAATGTCTTCAATATCCTGCTGACCGAGCGTCGTAGTACGAGTTGACATTTACGCTTTCCGTGCATTGACCATGTTGACCACGATTGTATCGCTGCACTGGTGGCACTTCTACTCGAAATGATCACACAATTATTGTGATTGCTTTTGGCCTCTAACACTCGAAAGCCATTAGGTGGTTAAGGGCTGGCTCTTCCCCCGTCTTGTCTATGCATTCGACCACCGGTAGGTCAGCGGGCATCGAATCAACCCGTTCAATGCCAGATTATACCATGCTTTGTAGACCATGTGATAGTAAAATATGGGTCAGTGGCGCAAAGAGAGTTAAGGATGTTTAATGGTATGTCATTATCTAAAGTGTTCTATTCCCTCACAGTGAGTGGTGACGTCGTGAAAATGCTGACCCTATCTCTTCGACCGATGGGCTCTTGAGCAATCTCTATTCCTGTCGCTGTTGTTGTTGTATCGATGTGGGGAGGTCAGTGATTGGGGTGAGATGAAACATACGTTACGCCGGAGTGGTTGCTCTTGACGCAAGGCCTTCGTGGAGATAGGGTGTCGCCCGGCGAGAGACCCGTGACAAGACGGTGCTGAGTGACTTAGAATTCTTAGTTTCCACTGTCGTTTGATCCGCTACGAACACCACGATTAATTGTTCGCCCTAGATCGCGGATTTGTACGTAGTTTCCATAAGCATGCGATCCGTTACGAACGTTCGTAGCTGATCGTGGAAAATGTATGGAGTTACCATTCTCTTGAGATCCGGTACGAACGCCACGATTGGCCATTCGCAGCTGATAGCATGCTCGCACGATAATGGGAACCTTCAGTTCGTGAGCGATGGTACCCAATAGAGGGTCACGGATCGTTACATATCGTAGAAGATTGCAATGCATGCGAACATAGTGCGATCGTTTGGTTTTTAACCGTCTAAAAGTTTGCTACAAGTGACACGGTTGCTACGTCACCACTCAAGATCTTATCAGATCAACAGTTAAGACTAAAAGTAGAAATTAAATGGCAAGAGAATGCAAACATCATACTGACTAGGGGACAATCCTATTTTTGTTTTACTGTAGTTCCTTGAAAGCCCTCTCGCTTTTACGCTCACGCCCCATGAAGAGCTTTTCAACACCCTCCGTGTCCTTCTCACTTACTAATTAGAGCTGACCCGGTCATCTTATCACCCCTCCCTCAAGCCCGAGATTCGTTTTCACGCCCCCTTGTATATCTGGTCTCTTTACCTCAGTGAAAATCCATACCCAAACCCAGCGATACAATATCTCAGTGATTTCCCTTGGCAATTAAGCATTGGTTGTTTGTTTCCAGCTGTGCAATGTTTGCAATGTGTTCTAATTAGCCAGTAGTTTCGGACGTATAAAAAAAATGTTGTTAATGGGATAAGTGGGGGGCGAAAACGATTTGGAGAATACTTTTCGGAGCTGGATTTTCCCGTCGAATTGTAACACATGTCCCTTATTGCTTGCTTGCATTAAATTGATATGTAGCTCTAGACGATGATATCATAACACTGCTGTACATTTGGAGACATCAAAATTTAAAATTCATACACCGAGGAATGATCGAGGACCCCAGAAATGGACAATACTCTCTTTCTATCTTGGATATTAACTACGAGTTGGATAATTTGCAGTGTGGTATATCACTCGATTCCCAGAAAGATACCCACGCGTACTTACTAGAAATGACGATTACGTGATGGTTGTGGATATCACAAAGAATATTGGTTATATCATATACGTCAAGACATCTCAAACCTCCCACGCTAGTCCGTGCTTTCGTTCAATAATTGTCAACGTGGACAATTAGAATCAGAGAAATTTGTACCCATGCCAGGCGCTTTTTCTTTATAGTTCCTTATTCTAAACTGCTGCTACTTCGTAACAACCCATACTGAGAGTACCCCCGGCTAAAGCAATTCGTTTGAGAGATTTGTGAAAGGGGAGAGGACCAGCCCTGAATTTGTGATGATGGCCTAATCGACTTCCAGATTACCCCCCTCCATTTTGAATGGGATCGTGATAATGCCCTCATGTCTAAGTTCGTTATGACTTCCTCGGCGGTAAAACGTCTCTCTCTCCCTCCCCCTCTCTCTCTCTCTCTCTCTCTCTCTCTCTCTCTCTCTCTCACTCTCTCCCTCTCTCTCCCTCTCCTTCTCTCTTTCCATCCCTCTCTCTCCTCTCTCTCTCTCTCTCTCTCTCTCTCTCTCTCTCTCTCTCTCTCTTCTCTCTCTCTCTCCTGGCCAGGGGGAAGCGAATGTAACTCGGGGAGACTGTTAATACTCCTCCGCGTGCAACGAATGATAGATCACCTCGTCCGATTCGAGCTCCAAGTTCACTCGTTCCTTTGGCGCTGGCGTAGTCTTTTAACAGTGTTCGCAAGATGGTTGGAAATGATTCCGATGAAGTAGCCATCGGTCATATTGAGAAGGTCATCCTCATTGTGCCTTCTAGCCCTCCATGAATGTACTTTGATGATAAATAATAGAGCGAGACTCTATTATCTATGATGAATACGAGTTGATGATCACGATATGGCTATTGGGCATAATGCATCCGCAATCAAAATGCACGTTTAAGGTTCAGGTGAAAGCTTTGAACTGGAATCATAAAACTATTACTTGATCTATGGTGAGGATTTTCCAACGTAGTTACATACTCAAGGGATGTGAAATGTAACATGTATTGTGTTTACATCTTCATTAGCCATATTGGCGAAGACCTCTCACAATGCTCAGTCACTCTGAACCACCAATTCTACCCCACCTCCTCCATCATATGCACCCCTCCACCTCTCCCACCCCCATCCCCTCCCTGGAGTAAAATATGTTGTAATGCCTCTATGTCACGGATGTGCCCCTCCCCCCCCCCCCCCCTGATTGGATTTCTATCGTGCTGGTTTCTCGCGTCCTTGGAAGAGATGTCGTTTGTATGATCAGCGCAGAAGTATCGATCCAAGCCATTTTTTCCCCTTCAGAATGATGGTGATCTTTACATCATTATACATCGTCTCCCCGCCTGGTCGGTCGCTGCGCGCGTGCAGAATGTTCGATCGTGCGTGCTGGGGTTAGGTGGGGGGGGGGGGGGGGGGGGGTGTCGTGACGTTGGAGTGTCGAGGGGAAAGGGAGGGGTTATTGATCTGTGACGTAATGGGCAAAGTGAGGTGCTTGTCACGTTGTATCTTCAAAGACCACCACAAACGACGCGATCCGATCAGTCGTACTGTGTGACTCTGCAACTGGCCGAAGGACCCGGCCATTGGATTTGTAAAAGACGGTGACGTCATGTTTTTAGTCGTATGCCCTTACGACTGCAGAATCGTAGCGAAACCGAGTCGTATACGTTGGCTTAAATCCTCTCCCCGCCATGCACATACGCCCTACATAGATGGCACAGGTAGTTCTACACGTATACTCCGACTTCATTGAAGATTACCCAGACGGTATAGCTGTAACTAGAGTACCCGGTATCTCAGCACGTCCTACGCGGATAACGAGGAGCTGGTATACAGTCAGCTCTACTTGATTGAACATGGTCGTTTCTGAAAGTTATTCAGGGTAGCCCATTTCATGACCAGTAGACATCCGTAGAGCCCTGGTTATATCAACAATATATAGCGGAGCGTAAAGGAAACCTCGATCATAATACGGACACAATTCAATGGAATTGTATGGTAAAGATCATACCATTTGTAACAATATCCTGCATTTAGTGTGATAAATAGCATTTTAAAAATCTAAACCAGTCAGTCATGAACTATGACATATCATGATAATAACTGCATTAGTTGTAATATTTCATTTCAATGAATCATGTGCATGCCTTATTTTGTTCAATATGAATCTGATTGACAATTATATGTTTTCATACTTCTTTAAATTAATCAATATAATTCTGTCAATGAAAAGAATTAAATGAGAAAAAAAATGTTTTATGATAACGATATCAAAAATTAATCAGTACACTTTTTAGGACCTTTTGTTTACAATTATCGTATTGATATATTCACTCAATTCGCCACACCTCAGGGAAGTCGTGACATCCGGCTTTGTTTGTGCAATTATGTCCGCTTCCAGATCAAAATCAAAATCAAACTTCGGAGGTCGCTGCGGGGTGCAGTAAGAGATGACATTTCCTTGTAGAAAGTACACACTGAAGTGATGATGTGAAGTAAGTGTTTTCAAATAATGTCTCTGTATTTTGGTTCGTATTAATCTGTGTTTTTAATTATTCTCCACATTTTACAGGTCGTAAAAGCAGCCAGTCCGGTTTTACTGCGTATCATCCTCCTAGGAGCCCTCTTCCTGTATTGTCTGGTAAGTGGACTCTCTTAACCCTCTCTTCACCAACCAATGAACGTACCATATCAATTACAACACCATTTGTTGCCTGTGGGACTAGGAATATCAAGGGATAGTCACCCTGATATTAAGTTGGTTTCAATAAATGCAGAAATTAGTTAAGGTTTGACGAAAATCCGTCAATGGATATGAAAGTTATGATATTTTGACATTTAAATTTTGTGACGTCACGTGCGAGGTGCTCTCCCTGTGTACAAAATAATTACATGAATTTCTCTTTTTCTGTTTTGACAACGGAATTATCATTTTTGTACAGGTATGAATGTAAACACGTATTTCTAATAATGTATCAAAAGCACAGGTAAAATGATGCATATCTTGTCGAGAATGCACATTTGCGAGAAAAATAATCACAACATAAAGGAGAGCATCTCGCACGTGATGTCACAAAATCAAGACTTTAAAAGATCATAACTTTCTTATCGTTTGACGGATTTTCATCAAACCTTCACTAATTTGTTTATTTTATGTGTCCCCTTTTATTGAAACCAACTTAATTTCCGGGTGAACTATTCCTTTAGATATCACTTAAATTGTACAAAAAGTACAATATTGATTAAGATATTTGAGTAAGTTCATGAACGATTCCTTATCGAGTATCAAAGAGTTACAGTAAACCTCTTTTCGTGTGCATGGATTATTATTTCGAACCAGATGGGGTGGAAGCATTTTATCGACTTAATCTATTCTGGCAATCACCCCTCTTTCATGTTTGCTTCTAATTGTCATGTATTATTCCCGTCTTGCAACATCGGATGTTTCTTGACATTATAAATCACCTCATCATACAATGGTGCACGCGAGTATCGATTATCACTGGTTGAATAAGAATCGTCTTATGCATGAAAAAAACCCTTCCATGTTTTTCTTCTCTCAGTATAAAATGTGTATTTAAGAGAAGAGTGGGGTCGTTAAAAGCTCCTCCACTGAAGCAGGTAGTAGCAGTCAAAACATTTACCTTGCTTAGTGGTTAACGATGACTCAGTTAACATTCTGTCTGGACTGGCCGGTTCGTCCTGCAATAAACGCGTCTCCACAACCGTCTCGAGAACTGCGCGCACTGCGTTATTTTCGTGTGATGAAATAGAGCGTGGCCGGTGAAACGGGCTGTGCACAACATGTGTAATGTTGATGTACCAGTGAGAATATTCTGCAGTTATCGGGTTGAATGAATGAGCTGGAAGAACCGGGTGAGCGGAGGGAGTCGGGACAAGGCGCTGGAGTGGCTACTCGTGGAGAGAGAGAGAGAAAGAGAGAGAGAGAGAGAGAGAGAGAGAGAGAGAGAGAGAGAGAGATAATAGATTGACAGAGAGACTGAGAGAGACGGTAAGGTCTGTTCCCATCATCAGAATTAGGCTTCACGGCTCTCCTCGCTCGAATTACCTACTTGCTGTAAATAGCGCTATATCGTATAACGCACTTGGATGAAATGGATAAAACGGGTATAATACGATCTTTTCACAGACGATAACACGGAATTGAGGGCGATTGAATACATAGGGGTGTCTGCTATCACTCATATACGCGATGAATGAATTTACCAGACTTATCATTGAGCAGCCGTAATTCACATAATGCTCCATTGATCATTTTGTTTAATTCGCTTAAATTCTGAAGTGCGCCAAGTTAGTTTATGATATAACGACACCGTCAAAAGCTCCCAATTACATTAGAGCTAGTTGTAACAGTTTTGAGAGTGATGTATTAATGTTAGTATTGATAGTTTTATAAGAAGCAGCATGATTATTATTAGTTCGTATGACACTCCTGATGTCTATGTGATTGACTTTGTAGGCTGCACGACTGGGTGAACCACGAGGGGTCGGTATTACTCACCGGTCCTTCCAGTATAGGTTTTCTTTGCACTCCACCGGAAACTCATGGGTCTTTAACATGCATTGAGTAAGACTCTCCTATATACAGCGCATACGTGACAAACGGGGTGGCGTGCTGAGACACAACGCTGGCTCTTTGAGGAACTTGCGAGGGACTCAAAACCAGGATGTTGCCCATGACAGACGAAATCTCTAGGCTGCTCCCCCTATAGTAGCAACAGTATTGCTAGAAGTAGTAGTTATTGTTCTTGGTGATGTCTTGCAGGTGCAGCGGCAGGATGCGTACATATGATTTGTTAATGGAATGTTATAAAACTTCAGTCACACATTGCATGACGTGCTACGTAACGAAACGTAACAGCGGCGAATAAACTTTGGAACCCAACGCAGATCATGATATTAACCGGTTGAAGTGAATGGAACGTGAAACTACCGCATAAGTTGTTCATGTGATATGTGATCTAGTAAGAAGAAGACATCCTCGCTTCATTAATTGAGAGAACACGAAATGGAGTAGACACCTTTTGTGTACTTGCCCCGACTCCACTCCGCTCTTCATTCCTCTTTACCGCGTGACATGACTGCAGTAAAGCCAAATGAAAAGGGTTCCACGGACGAGATATCTACAAAACGACAGCACGTGGACGCCAAACCCAGCCAAGCAGCCAATTTCCGCTTCTTTTCACTTTTATTCCCCCAAGTACTCCATTCATGTTTGCGACTGTCTTCGTTCGCTTTATTGTCGAGGGCTTGTAGTCGCAGGGCGCGTGGCTTCCTCATCAGAGTCAGGCGCGGTATAGAGACATGCTCTGGATAGGGGTGCTTGCCTTTCATCTTCACGTGACACACCACGTGATAAGAGATACTTGAGCGCGTCAGGTTACGCAGTCGTATTTCCGGCAGAAAATCGATAATCGCCATTATTTTTTTTTTTTATCTTCCCACCCTTCTTTATCATAGACACAGTGGGTAGCTCATGCAAGTACGGTAGCAACGTAGGATCACTACTGTACCTTCCAAACGCTATTGACCGAATTAAAATAGGTGTGCTTATACAACGTAGGCTACATGTACGTAATAAACATGATAAAGAATAGCAACAAAATGTGCCGAGAACCTCTAGAGCCTGCACGCACAGAAATCTAATCAATCAAATAAAAGACAAATTCGTAACAAATCTGTATTTCAATGTTACCATGACTACCACCATTATTTCCATGCATGCCTATCACACCCACAAACATAAATTTCACATTAATTCCATAAGGAGTTCGTTTACAATCATATCTCTTCATTTTATGTTAAGGTCAACCATTTTTTAGATATATTAAAGGAATACCCTAAAAATTCTCGACAGGAACTGAGTTTTGTAGGGGTGACAGATGGGCCCATTTGTATTAATCATGCATCCGTTGTAAAAATACAAACATATACACAATATGTATAATAATATACCGATGACCAATTATATAAGTTAATATAATGTTGATACTTCGTCCTATTTTGATCTATATGTTTGGAGAAATTAAGATATGTATAGCTATGCTTGCCATTTTCTCTGGCATGCGATATTTTTTTTCACTGTTTATTACTCTGTACAACTATTCATAATAATTTAGGTATATATTACGTATATATTTATGTATCTTTTAATTGTGATGCTTTGAGAATTAATGAGAACATCTTTCTTTCAAAGACTTTTATTTGATTTGTGTGTATAACTCGATACGCCCCGTATTACCACGATTGGATAGAGAGAGACATCGTTGAATAATTGGGTTGGGAATATCTCGCGTGCCATTGTGCATGCTCTGAGTAAAGTAGATAGCCATGGGGCCAGAAACAGAGGAGAAAACAAAGAAAGAACGAACGAAGAACCCCCGCGGCGAACATGATTGACTTCTATCAATAATATTGATATTTCTTTAGGCAAGTCGTGGCGACGCATCAGCCAAATAGAAAACTGCTGTGTACCACGGACAGCGAAGAAAGTGATATTTAGTTTAAGGGCACAAAATAAAAAATGCTAATAACGTATTCTTGAAATATGTAAATTGGGTCTGTTTTGATATTTGCTTTTCTTTTTAGTCGTTGGTGTAAGGTAGACGGATCGATAGCAATGCTGAGGGACAGAATGGTAATGTCAGAGAAGTTGATATTGCCCGGGCACTATCAATTACCTCCACGGACCCCGACTCAAGTTGCAGGGGAATCGTATCAGATTCGCTGCACGGGACCTGCACGCGGGAAGGGACACGCAGAGGAAATGATTTTTCGTTAACCTTTTGTACGCCAGAAAAAACGCCGACCCTATGGAATTTGTGTGTATGGATCGAAAAATAATTCACAAGGAGCGCATGCAGGGCTTACGGGGTCATGGGGAAGAGGTATGTGATGAGGAAGGTGGTGAGGGACGGGGGGGGGGGGAGGGGGAATCGTGAGGGGTAAAATAATACCCGCCTGTATATCCCATCCAAACCATGTGTGGAGATAGGTAAGGAATGGGGAAGAGTCCTAACGGTTTGAGATTGCGTTCACTCTTTAGGCGCCACAGATGCATTTTTGCACAGGTAATGCACTCAACTGCCAAACAGCAGCATTTTGCCTGGCAATCAAGCAGTTGATAGTGTGATTGATGTCTGTAATATGGGGAATGAGGATTTTAATCGTACTTAGTTATGCTAAGGACCATGTGGCTTAGTGGTAAATAGCTTACCACTCTCGTAGGCACAGGCACGGTGTCTGAGCACCACCCCAACATCATGCAATCGTTGTCCTCCTCGTAGATATGTTCTTACGATGATAATTACTGAATGTAATAGTATCGATAAAACATTTATGATTAATAACACTATGACATTTCCATGTTAACCTAAAAGTGGTAAAATGGCAATTTCCTTTACGGAATGCTGTTGGATACAACATATTCAGAATGTTTGGCGATTATGTTCAGGCCGAGCACCGGGAGCGAGGAACCCTATACAATCCTTACAACGGGAATTGGGTCAGCGTCTCAAAAAAGATGCAAAACACCATCAATCATAAATTGAATGGAAAACATAAGAATTTTGGGGTCTGAGTGTTGCCCCGCCTGGTCCCCATAACCGTGATGACCCACCCCACCCACTCACCCCCTTGTTGTTTTCGGCAAGCCACGTTGTCTCTCCATCCCTCCTCTTCTAATTCACTCCCTTGCTTGATCTCTCTTTTTCCGTCCCCCGCTCCAACCGCCACCCCCGCTCTCTCTCTCTCTACCCTTATATGTGTCTCTGCCCCCCCCCCTCTCTCTCTCTCTCTCTCTCTCTCTCTCTCTCTCTCTCTCTATCTCTCTCTCTTTCTCCCTCTCTCTACCCTTATATGTGTCTCTGCCCCCCCCCCCTCTCTCTCTCTCTCTCTCTCTCTCCCTCCTCCTCCTTCTCTCTCTCTCTCTCTCTCTCTCTCTCTCTCTTCCTCTCACACAATCTCTCTCACTCCTCTCCTTGTCTCCCGTCTCTCTCTCCTTCCTATCTCCTTCTCTCTTTCTCTCTATCCCTCTGGCTCTCCCTCCATTCCTCAGCCACCCCTCCCGCATTCTCTTTCCTTTTCTGTCTAAAATCCTTGAACGTCACGAGAATAAGCAGCCACTTTGTGCTCGAGACGAAAAAAAGCTGAGAAAAGCTCTGAGCAAATCAGAGGAGAAGTGGAAAATGTGGTCTGCCTTCTACACAGGCATGACAGACTGTGACTTTCAAAACGGACTGGCAGAAAGAGAGAGGGATGTGAAGGGAAATCGGTCGACAAGGAGGGAGAAAGAGAAAGAGAGAAGAGAAAAATGAAAGAATGGGAGATGTGAAGAAAGAAAAGAGGAGGAAAGAAAGAAAGAGAGGGAGGGAGAGGAGAGGGATGTGGAGATGGGGAGAAAGAAAGATAGAGGGGGTGAAGGTTGAGCAAGGGTGCCAATATAACGCCAAAAAGAATGTTGGACAGTAGTAGCAGAGAAACTGGTTACCGTTTTCAAAATACACTGAAAGTGGCGAAAGGCAGGAATAAACGAATCTTATTTGGTCTAACTATTAGTATAGGCTCTATACATGTTATTCGAGTTTTGAAGAAGTGCATTTTGAAAACTGAAATAAAACAATTTAAAATAGGTTCTTCTGCTCACGGCGCGTCTACAAGGTTGCTGATAATAGTGAGAATAGTGAAAAAAAGGGTAAATTTCGGAACATTTCGGAACCACGATTTAGTACCTTATGCCTCCCACTGAACACATTTACCATGTGTTTTGCGCTTTAGTCATAATTAGGCCTTTACATGAAAGGAGATTGGAGGGGCGCTCAACCCTTAATGTTTAACTCGTGGTTTATTTCACAATTAATACACACACATACCATAGAGAATCAGTTTGTTTAGAACTCAAGGGGTTAATACTGCATGTTGTGTGTTCATTTGAGGTTACGATTTTATCACAGTGGACATGGTGGAAAGGGAAAAAAAACAACGTCATCAGCCCAGAAGCTTGCCTGGATTCAGGGAAGGGATGAGACATGGCTTAGTCGTTAAAGACATCGACGTAATTTCAGTCGATCGACTAAACTAAATGCTTGACAGCGATGGAGCATCTTGTAGCATGGAGCCAGCGGCGGTAGGTCAGCGCAGAATCAAATGAAAGCCGTGCCTGTTGTGACGGAACGTTATTAAACTCCCCACTGCAGATTGACAACCATCATCAAGCATCTAGCATTCCTAGGATGAAGAGAGCGCGGCGCTCTCTCCTGTAAGTCTCTATGTGCCATTGATGCTTTTTTTGCAGAGGTAATAAAGATGTTATTTCCTTTGGCGATCTTAACCATGTTAACGACAGGGTGTCCCTTTTGCATGTCATTTTTTTTTCTTTTAAAAGTTGTAAATACCACGGAAAATGCAAGAAGATACCTTATTAGATCTTCCCTCCCAATAGTAGAACTGAAAACTAACTTAACGAGAAATTTTAGCGATCGCTAGATTTTGAGGAGGTTTTGGGCGGGTCGTCCGAAACCTATAGCCTAGAGACCGGAGACCGATGTGCGCTATGGTCCGCATCTGTCCGCTCAACTGTCCATGGGAGTGACGCACGGATCATGCGTTGAGAGCATTCATACGATTATGAATGTAGACTATGCTCGCTGTGGTTCAAACGTAAACAAGGATAGTTTTTTTTTTATATAGTACGTGAAAATGTTCGTGAACCTATGACTGTGAGATTTCATTCACGTTATTGCTAGGCCTTATGGTATACTGTTGATTCCTGCCGAGTTTCGTGACTTTTGCAGATGGGACACCCTGTATAATGTCTGTTTAATAACGTTTGGAGATTAAACAGCCTGCTAGGGTGAACCACGAGGGGGTCGTATCTCTCGACCGTTTTCCAGTAGCGTAGGCTCTCTGTTCACTCCAGCGGGTTTTCACCCTGCTCTTAATCGAGAAGTGAAGTGGACTCTTTAATGTGCATAGAGTGTTGCTCTCCTGAACACATGAGTGTTTTCCCGCAGAAGGGGAACTTGTGTGGGACTCCGACCCACGGCCTTGCCATTGAGAGACGAAGTCTCTACCAATAATATCCCACGCCGCTCTCCCGCCGGGTAATATACACACACACCACACAGGGTAGCCATCTGTTTCGTGTGCAGAGGGTACATGTTTGTTTAAAAAACCGTATGATTTCTTTTCGGCGCCTTCTGCCGCACGTGGCATTGATGGTACACCTACAGATGTATATTATGTATATATATATATATATATATATGACAAACATTATTATCTTCATGATGTCGATGTATAACGATATGTCTTCACCTTGGTGTGCAATAGTGTGCAAATGAAGCACAGGTTTGAGTGGACCAGTACAAATTGCGTGCACACGGTCATTTTTGCATCGTCACACACAAGATGCGCAGTCGAATGTATTTCACAGAAAGTGATTTTATTTTTCTTTGCTTGTTTGCAATTTTATCTCCTAGATAACCAGGACAGATCCACAATATTGTCATGATTGTTCTAATTTGTGTTATAATGGAAACAAGGATACGTTATGGAAAAATGTGTAGAAGTAGGAGAATCCTTTGGAGATTCTTAAACCCATTCTAAAATAAATATTTATAGCCGTTGCAGCGCAAGCGCAGTTTGAGGCATCGGCCTAAACGACCAGGCTTCCTCAGCCGACACAGCCAATAAAAAGGGAGTAAAGCCGGCAATGACCC
The DNA here is from genome assembly GCA_963669155.1 of Arbacia lixula. Classification (NCBI taxonomy): domain Eukaryota; kingdom Metazoa; phylum Echinodermata; class Echinoidea; order Arbacioida; family Arbaciidae; genus Arbacia; species Arbacia lixula. Next base: position 19,314,343 of record OZ022581.1, read on the forward strand.
AAAATGAAGCCATGAAGAGCTGGATAAAAATGCGTTCAGGAGGGAGGGTGGTAGTTTCGGAAAGGAACATGATACATGGACGGAGTGCATCCCTCGTGGTCGAGAGGGTGTAATATGGCAACAAATGCGTGGTTTGGTTAGTACGCCGCCACCGGAAGCGTTCGCTGAAACCACAGGGCATTGGCACGAGTGGTGATCCTGTGATGTGAGTCGCGGTCAGAGCAGCGCCTGTTCATTCACCTCCTCGATCGCCAGATGATAAGGAAGGGGAGGAAGGGATTCACGGGATGGTCGGGTGTCGCTCCGGGGAATACACTTATCTCTCCAAATACGCATACACCCCCACCCCCTCCTCCTCCCCAAAGCAGACACACACACACACACACACACACACACACACACACACACACACACAAGCATCTTATAGATTCCACTCCTGGTGCCCCTTATTACCGAAGCCACGTGATAATGGCTTTTGCCGTTTGTTTTTGTGTGTGTGCGGTACCCATCGGCGTAGTCCATAGGTCGTCCACCTATTATTCGTTTTCTTAAGCAATCTCCACGTAATGGCGAACAGACTATGTTCATATACAGAATTTAGTCACGTCATTCAAACAATCCGGAACCAAAGGTAGTCCTAAAGATTGTCCCAGGTTTGTCCGAGTAGCAACAACTTATAGATTCAGAGTACGTTCCACCAATTGAAACTGAATCACTAAAATAATACAGGTTAACATCACAACGCGTTACTACGCTGATGGGGCAAAAGTTGTGAATACATGACGAAAACATCTTATTTATATTGCATCCCTTGTTAGGAAGGTTGTAAAAAGTAGGATTAATATCCCGTTTTCGTAAAGCATTGTCAAATTTCTCCCAAAATGCATGATATTACATTCACCTTTGTGATTCAGTTACGATGGTTGGAACGCACATTGAATATTTTAGTTGTTGCTACTCGGACAAACCTCGGACAAGCTTTAGGGTTATCATGGTTACCGTAAATGAAGTATTGTTAGAATGGTGTGATTAAGATTTGCATACACAACGAAATAAAAAAAACATTGTCTTCACCATGCGCAAGAGCGTCAGTTTTGGAGGGTGGGAGTGGGGGAGACGGACATTTCTGGGATAGGGGTGCATCCTTCCTCCATGCAACCCACATCTCTCTATTTTTTCCTCTCTCTGGCTCACATGCACATTATACACATACATACGACCACTCTCCCTCCCCCTTCTCTCTCTCTTTCTCTCTCCCTACTCCCATCTCTCTCTATATACATTTATTTATATTTCTCCTCTCTCTCTCTCTCTCTCTCTCTCTCTCCCTCTCTCTCTCTCTCTCTCTCTCTCTCTCTCTCTCTCTCTTTCTCTCTCGCTTCCTCCCTCTTTTGCCTGCATTTCGGCTAGCTACCTTGACCTGCTTATAAAGCACACTGCTGCCCTTCAAATGTTTGACTGTTGACATTGCCCAGGTACGGTATCAAACGAACCTAGAGATTCCAAGGTGAAAGTTACAAGTGCATCTCTAGCCCTAGCGCTCGCCCTATCTCCCCGGGCCCTCTCCACCGGAGGGCTTGTTTGCTTCCTGTAAGACGCTTTTAGCTGTATATACGCCCTCCATCGCTCACTCACTCACGTCGGATCTTAAGACAATACAGGGGCTGACATGGAATCAGCAGCAGCCGATGCGCCGTGGCTTGTTTAGCGGGATGCATCACCGCGATCATCGCGGTGTTGCCTTGGCGGCCAGGCGAACAGGCCCGGGCGAAATAAGGTCACACGGCGATCACCTAACGAGTATCACCCGTGCCTCGTGGTCATTCCGTAAAGTAATTCCCCACATGAGAAGTGGACAGATATGCACGTTTCATTTTCATCTTGCGGCATAGTTGCAATCAAGTATGATAAATAACGTATTTTGCGTCTCTTCCCCGTGGCTGTTTAAAGGTCCCTCGCCAGTATCATTGTATCGCGTGAATTATGTTAATCAATGTGTTGTTAGATTCAGACGGCTAAGCAGTCAACACATGCGGTGTTAGCCTGTGAAAAGTCGCCTCCTTACATCTATAATAGTCTGAATAATCTTGACGCCTTATTCATAAACTTTATTCTCGCGTTCGACTTAGGAAGCCATTTTGATGAGCTGTAACTTTTGTGAATGCCATGGAAAAGAAACAAATGCTGAGATATTATAAGTAGGTCATGTAATTAGAGCATACTTTCGCTGTGCTTCCACCTCAAGATGCTTAGTGCTGACCAATGACTGGTGTCTCATTGCCATGGATAGATATTATTTCCAACAACTACAAAAAAGGCACGTTCGATACATTATCATTATACTATCAAATGTGGGCTTACATTGCTTTCAGCTACTACATTTGTACATTTTTTGAGAAACATGTCCTGATTCTGATGTAGAGTTTAAGTTATTTCATAGTCATCGAATGATACTAAAGTATTAACTGATTTATCTAATTATATCTAACACGTCTAATATAATCTTAATCTGCAAAAGAAAGTACTATTCTTTCACTTTTCATGCTCATAAAAATGTTGTTGAGTGAGGGACCCCGATGCTTACGATTTTTGTTATTCATGGTTTTCTCTCTCTCTCTCCCTCTCTCTCTTCCTCCCTCTCTATATTTTTCTTTACCCAGGCATTGGTGGGCTATGGAATTCCAACCGTGATGAGATGTACGTTAATGCAGTGGTTCAAAGAAGTCGGATTCTCAACATTATATGGAGCACTATTGCTAAAAACTTGGAGGTAAGTGACTCATTATTCATTACCACCACTTCAGGAAACCATTGCCTGATGAAAAAAAAAATAGCTGACTATGGTTTTAATAGTTCTGGAGTTGGCGGCAAGTCAGTCACATGTGACCGAATGTGGTTCTCCCTTGAACTAGCTCTGCGTGGCAATGTTCTGGCTTATTGCAGAAGAGAGTGTCATGTTATGGGGACAATACACCTTTTATCAACTATGAACCTTACGAATATTACCATTTTAATACCGCCGATTTTATTCGGTGCTTGGCTGTTGTACAAAATAAAGAGTCTCGGCAGTTATGTAAATGACATCAACTGCATTTTCAAATTTAAAATGAGGAAGATTGTGGTGTTTATTTTCTGTTTTGTTTCTGCCCTACTCTGACAAAAGGAAGCAAGTGACGAATAACTAAAATCTGGGTTATTGGTACTCTTAGATTATACCAGCATTCCCTACATACATGCAAAATCTGGACAAGAAGTATTCATCTTGCTGCGAGGTATTCAATCTAACATGATGTGGTGTTGCACTGATGCCAATGCAAGTGACAGACACATTTTGCTCATTTTACGAGAAAAGTCTCTTTTGTTAGTTGCCTCCTTTTGTCAGAGTAGGCAGTATTCATGAGAAAACTGAACTATGTCTGTACCAGAAAAGGTGTGGCTGTATGTGGTTCGTACGCAACACTGCAATACGAATGTTTAAACGGCATACAAGAGATCAAAGGTATAGAACATTGGTGGTCAAGAGTACAAGACCCGTAAACAATCGCCTATAATTCTGAAAAGTCCACGGGTCCCATTCTTGTTTGATTTAAGAATGCCAGGAAGGAATAATTTCAAAGTGAAAAAGTCATTTAAATTAAACGACATCGCAACCCGGTGATGAGGGCGGAACGGTTCTGCATGATTAAGGTTCCTCGGGGCTGGGAGGGGCTTGTTTTCGGGACAGCTGCAGGGGTGCAGGGTGTAGGACGGATGTAATGATATAATTATCATTTGTATGCTTTGTTTCATATTGCTTGCCTTTTTTAAATTTGTTTAACTTCATTAATGTGTATTGGTTATGCTATTCATGTAACCCTTGTGGTGAAAGAAGTCACATGTTTCACTCAAAGAGTTAATTATTGAATTGCGAAACTACTTAAGCATCTTGTATTAATACCATTATCATGATTATCGTTATCATTACCTCTCCTACCCGTTACCTTTAACTATGAGAGAACACCTCAACGGTAGATTAGCGCGTCAATATGGGCCACTCACGAACCTGCGATGCCCAGGCACTGCGCCATGCGTGGTATGCGCGTAATCACGAAGGTGATAAAGTCGACCTAACCTTTCCATGTTTATTGTTGACATAGTGGTGATTGATTAGCTGGGCCTACCGAACGTGACATTAATGTCTTTGCAATGTTATATTGGCTACATCGTCCTATCTAATATATGTTTACTTAACCGTACTCTTCGTGTCCTTTCGCCCAACTATTAAGCTGAGTGCTATTATAAGTTGACAGTTGTCGAGGATTTACCGATATTGATGGGACATTGTTGGCAAACACAATTCAATGTGAATTGCAAATGTAAATAGGCGTCACAAGGTTGTTGACCGTAAGATTATGGGTGTATTAAGTCCATCTGTTGAAGTAGCTTGCTCTCTTTCACCCTCTTCTCAACACGAAGGAAAGATCTCACTCGTAACCATGGCAAATCGTTACCACGGTGACCGTTGCGGTTAGTCCTTCAAAGCTTGGTACTGTTCATGCGGCTTCCTCTGCCAGGACTTGTTTTATGCAGGATGAGATCGTTACCATGGTTACAAGATCATGGTACTTACAAAATCTATGTTAAATGCTGACACTGGGCATTCCCGTTGGAAGACACACTGGTTTTAGCAGCAGAATCGTTATTTTCTTGACTAATAGAATCATATGTTGACTCGTTTTTTTCCACAGAAACCTACATCAAATGCGAACGGCCTGATCTCTTTTCCTGTATATGAATACGAATGAAGACACTCATTACCATGATAACGTTGAGCTTCATTCGACATGTTCATAATACTTTTTTGATTCTTGTTCTTTTGAGAACGCCTTAAACCTCAACAAATTGAAATACGATATTTGCATTACATGAATATAATCCTTTTCATGCTTATCAACGTGAATGGAAAGGTAAAAGTATAATTGTCTGCTATTACAAGCAATCCAGAAAGGGCAGGGGAGAATATTTTTTTTTTGGAGTACTGAAATAGGAAGTGTCAGATAACGAGAAGAGTGCATGAACGGAGAGAAATTGGTACAAACGGCCGTCGCCCATGCTCGTTGTGTGAAGTCTTATAATCATGTACAACAAACAAAAAACATGGTGAAGCTATGGGCTTTAGATACTCCTACTTCATTCTACATACTAGAAAAAAAAAAGAACCGCAGAATGTTCTTGGTCACATGTTGGTGGGCGTCAGTAACGGAGAAGAGAAAAGATTTTTTTTCGTGAAAGGGTGGCACTGGCAACATGTTGTCTTTTTCCTCTTTGCTTTCACTTCTCGCTAACCATTTGCGAAGTGTCAGTGGTATTTAAAAGTCTTTTACATTTCTTAAAGAGTTCACCCCGTGGGGCTCGGAAGCTCAGATCGTGATATCTCGCTCCATCAAAGACCTTGTCTCGGTCAATCTTTATTAGGGCTGTATATTAACGGCACTTTGGTAATGTCAGACTCGGAGGATTCACCCCATGGCTACGGTTGTTTTGTAATCTTGCTAAATTGGTGTTTTGTCTTCCTGTAACCTTCACCATCGGCACGTGCCTGTTCTAATCCTGTCAGCTTAATCTTGCATCAGCCCTTACAGCGGGGTCGCGTATTAAGCTATCTTAAACTAGCGAGGCTGGATTGTTATTGAATATTTCTAATGGTCGCTCGGCGGACAGAGCAAAGATCAAATGACCCATCAAGGTAGCATGTTTGTAAGCGTTAATGATTGCCTACAGGTATTCTTGAGGTTGTTTTACTGCACTGATGTCACGTTCGTGATAAAAGACAACGAGGCGGAAAGCAAAGATGCCCAACTCTATAACCCCTTCTCTGCCAGACTCCAGACTCCATACTGCACAATGGGAATATTGTGTATTGCAAGCGCAAACATGTCTCGATAGCGCATAAATAGTTAAAAGTGTACCAGAGGCTGGGTGGTTCGCGAACGGGTCTTTGGTATTAGCAGTACGTGTTTCTCTGTCTCTTGTGATTATTCAAACTTACTTTTCCCTTCCTATACCAGTTACAATGATGCTCAATGCGATGTATGTGCATTATAATCGGTGACAAAATGCACACGTGGCACACAAAGAGTTACATAGTATTAGCCTGTTGTCTTTATGGTGTTTATTTGTCATGGATTTTGCTCTTTTTTTTTTTGTGCAGTCATGTCTGTTTCCTGTCTCATGCGCTTGTACACTGGACCGGAAGCGTACATGACTGCAGACAGAATCCGAATGTGCCTGCGCGGTGCATCATGGGTCACACAAAGAGTTACATAGTACTAACCTGCTGTCTTTGTATGTTGTTTATCAATCGCACCTTAGGATATCGGTGGTCTTTCGGGTGAGGTCAGCGGCACGTGTACGTATAACGGACATGGACCTCATCAAACGCCTGGGTCTCATCATTGCAGTCTCGCTCTTCTACCTAATAGTTAGGACTGTGGTGTCGCCGCCTACGGTGGAGATCGGCAAGTCCGTGAACGGTCTCAAGGCCTACCAGTGCTCGTATGACTGGTGGGACTACGCAGCTAATATTGGTGAGCGCCAAGTCATGTTTCTTATGTAATGTAAATGTGTGAGTGTAGGTGTGTGTGCGTGCTCGTGTGTGTATTTTTGTGTGCGCGTGCTCTTGTGTGTGTTTATGTGTGAGAAAGATAACGGGGGCGTGTACAGGCTGCAATGTCCCATACCGCATCGGGAAAGTCGTCCCATATTGACCGCCCAGCGACGTCCGGATTTTGTTTGTGTGTGTGCAGTCGTGTCCACTTCCGGTCCCATACACTTGTACATTAGACCGGAAGCGGACATGACTGTTAACAGAATCCGAACGTGGGTGCGCGGTGCATCATGGGTCGATTTTTTTTACCTTTTATGCGGTGTGGAGAATAAGGACGGTTGACCATCACGCATCACACAAACTTACTATTGCATAAGCCGTGTGAAATATATGTGATAGCCTGTGATAGTCATTTGTATTCTATCAGTGTAGTAACGTCCCAGAATGAAAACTATCACAACAATCGCTGTGTGACGGCAATCGTCCTCTTACTGTTGCGAGTAAAGAAAACATAAAATATGTGTATATGCGTGTGTTAATAAGATAAAGAAAGAGAGACAGAGGGGGGGTAGACAGGATCGTGATTATGATATGTGAGCCGTCTACGTATGTGCGATCGTGTCTGTTTGCTTATTGTGTACATGCATGCTTCTGTGTATGCGTGTGTATTTCTATCCTCCTAAGTGTATGCATTTCAATATTATATGTCAGCCTTATGTGTATGTGTGTCCAAGCCTGTATGCCTTTACGTATGTACATTCAGAGTGTATTCGTGTTTGTATATGTGTGTTCATATCTTCGGTAGATCGCACATTGTGTGCAATCGATGTTATGCTCTCACGAGAGCCACATTTCATGTTTGATGGCGCCAACACAGGGCGCCAACACGGAGGGCTCCCTCAACGGTGATAAACGAAAATGCCGAAGTAATATGGGACTAGGGACCCATATAATTATTCTCTCTGATGTCCCTCCGGAATCGCGGAGCACTGACTGTAAAGCTGAACGCATGAGTCTACATGAACCTTAGTTAATATACATGTTTATAAGATGCAGGTTTGAGGACAGATATCTCGTGGTAATGCTACTGACACCATTAATCTAACATGAATAAACCACTTAAACCGCCCCGGAAAGACCCTCTTTATTCCCCCTTCTAAGGCTTTCAAGCATTATGAAACATTTCTTTCTCGCGCACGCCCTCTCTCCACCGAGACCAAACGGAGAGCATTTTAGAGACGAAGCGCGAATGCGGCTTGTGGCTGTACGCAACGGGGCGGCACGCAGATAATAACAAACTTACCATGGACACACAATGTCTAACCGCGAGGGAGACGCACGCCGCTCACCAGAGCAAAGACACGGGACCGTCATTGACACTCCCAGAGATCAAAGGTCACATTGTGACGTTGTACTGTAGTCCCAGGGTAGAGCATGAATGTTCTTCCTTTCACCAAGAAACATTTGCTGCATGCCGTGTACAAATCGCGGATTGAGCAGTATCCCACGCATGTACAATATAATCTGTCAAAATATCACTTTTGAAATAAATTACCGTAGGCTACCTCCACAGTGGTTTTGCACGTGTGTACCGGCCATTTTACTGCTCGACAGCATGGTTTAACCCATGTGACATCTTTACACTATTTCATCGGAAGATATTACGATTCCTATGATATGAAATGCCTTTAACACTACAATGGTACATTTTGTATGAGAAAGTTTTTTCTAATAAAAACAATCAAATTGACATGATTTAACTGACGGTATACTTCTTAACACTGTATGTGTCAGACTAAATGACACTCTCTGTGTTGTGCGTGTATTCTGTGTGAATTAAGAATCTTGTGGCACACAAAGAGTTAATAACAGTGAGGCTGTATGGTACATTGTCTTCTCACTTTCGATGTATAGCATCGATGCTAGAGCAAAAGACCCTTTTTAAGCTTTTCCGTTTTGAAATGATTTCCACATTTTCGTCCTCGAATACCCGACATTCTTATCACTTAAGTTTTCTTCTGCCACATTAAGACATTGGTATTCTGACCTTCAATGCCCCGCAATCTAAACTTGGTCCAGTAAGCACTGATTTTGCACTCAGGTCTTGATCACAATGCGCACATCATCAGTGCATGAGGTATTAATGCGCGCCGAATTAGCGCCCCATTACCGCACAAATGTGCTGTGAAGTTCAATTGCAGGAAAGGTAATGAGTTCTTTAAAGTCGCAAACCGACTTAAGACTAGACTGTTGTGATTTATTATCACCGGGCATGTCCAGTAGAGTTACAATAAGCACAGATCATCATCAATCATCAATCACCCGTTTTCTTAAGTTGACGATGAACTCGTATAACACTTATTTATCAGTGTGTTTATAAAGAGGATAGATGAAGAAGTCAACGCAGTGAACTGACAAATTTAGATATCAACATTTTATTACAGAGTTATCTTTAAAACACATACGATACACTGACAAGCGATTAACCTGATAAATCATTTCCTTCCAGACTGAAATTAAACTTATTTATTTTTTTATTAGTTCATAACGATGAATTATTAATCCCACATAACACCCGATGTAATCAGGATGATAAACGTACTGCCTACTAATGAGTTTTTTCATAGTTGTAGAAATATCAACAAAGCAAGATCTCTAAGCGGTGTGCCTCGTAATAAAGAAGGCATAGTGGCTGTTTTGTTTACCTTTATTTGTCTTGTATTATTTTTTTACTTATACATTACGGGTGATGATCCACTTTTTTCGAAACTATATAAAGCACAGTAAATCAAGAAAATAAAATGGCAGATGTTCAGTAGCAGCAAAGATAAATCAAAACAAAAAATTATGATAGGGTCCGGGCTGCCACCACCATAAAGGGTAATAACATACACCAATACTTCCTGAGCACTGGTGTGGTTAAAATGCCGCCTGGCGTTATCTCCTGTTTTCTTCTCTTTCGTTGGGTTTAAACTACACCTTGAACTGCAAAGTACATGTGCAGTGTGAGAGATCGATACGACTCTACACATAGCGGATAGTATCTCTGCGACGTGAACAAAATGAAGGGTTAAAAATAAAACCAAAAAGCGTGTGTCTGGTCGCTGACCTTTTGGGCTGGAGAGTGCAAAAATCGGGATAAGATCTTGAGGGGAACAGCAGCCCGCAGGCCGCGTCATGGCTCGCGTGTCGGCTGTCAGAGGGAGAAGGGGGGGGGGATAGAGAGAGAAAATAAAATCGAAGCGATTTCACCCTGTAGCCCCGCACATCTCTGATCTAAAGAAATGATATGCATGTATGTGTGTGTGTGTGTGAGAGAGAGAGAGAGAGAGAGAGAGAGAGAGAGAGAGAGGGGGGGAGAGAGAGTGAGAGACAGATACAGATAGAGAGAGAGGAGGGGGGGTGATAACGAATAAAAAAAAATAGCTGGGAATGATCTGGCTTTGATAGTATTATGACTTATTTATTTGTCGTTATGATGTATGCCTTTATCGTCATGGTTACACTTCCGTGGAGAGTTGAACTCGTCTTGCACGAAGTTTGTGAAACTTTGACAAATATCCAGTGTTGAGCGTGTACAAACAGTCAATTTGAGAAACGATTACTTAGGTATCATCTCCAAACACTTAATCCATCCATCATCTGGTTAGGAAATACTGAGTGGATTAACTCCTTCTCTGCCAGACTCCATATTCTGCCCAATGGAAATGATTTGTTTTGCTAGTGCAAAAATGCCTCAATGATGCGTTAAGAGTTAAAGTGGTTGACCTGACCCTTCCATTCTCTTTGTACTCTTTGTATACACAGCATGCATTGGTCATGCATTCGGTAAATCTAATTCATGATTTCGCCTGAAACTTAAAATTTTCAGTGACATTTCCGTAATGCATTGTTTTACTACGCCCCGCAAGAACTGAGGTCAAGTACAGAAACACACGCACTAGGTTACGATCAAATTTAAGATTTTGAATCTCTTTGAATGAAAGAAATATTTACTGATATTCAATCATTCTGAAAGTGAATTAACATAAATAGATATCACATTATAAAATAGAGCAATAAACAGCTTTAAACGGAAATTATAACTTTCAACATGATATAGAAGGGGGAATTAAATAAATTGTACATCATTACGTAATTTGAACTCGATCTTGCATAACATAAAATGTACTCGTTTATTTGAAAGATATAAGCAATATATCTGACACGGGGATCTGGCAAAGCAAACGCCTTTATTCGTCTGGCCACTAGATATATATGTCACCGTTTGAACCAAAGGTATGATGATCGTTGACTCTCCAGGAAGAATGAGGAGACGAAAGGGAGGGTGACAGGGGATACGAAGTGGTGATATAACCTTCCTAATCCATGGGCGCCCGAGGAACAACACCCTGCTCGGTTCTGCGCTCCGTCCGGGATGGCGGCACGGTCCCCCGTCACTTCGCTACGAACCATCCACTTCCTTAGCCTGACATGCAGGCGGTTGGATATATACTTATGCGAACTTTAGACACCAAATTGGCATGCGGATGCCAAACTGGTTCTGACAGTAAGATATCTATTCTCCAAACCGCACAATGGGTAAAGTTGTCCCTAAATCTACGCTTAGCGACACCCGAAATTATTTTGCAGTCGTACCCACTTCCGGTCTATCGTATTAGTGTATGAGAACGGAATTGGGTATGACTCCACAAAACGCCGGTTGTCGCTGCGCGGTGCATTGTAGGACGGTTTTTCGTTACATGTGGTATGGGAATTGCTCTCTGAGCTGTATCTGGCTCGTCTAACCCGGAATGGAGAAGATGGATTAGCGGCTGGCCTTGCGGGTGTAGTAGGAACACTGTCGTGACGGTGTGCCTGTGTTGTGGAGGTTTGGAGTATAAATGTCTTACAGCCTGCGTGTAAGGCTACTGCTGCCCAATGAATGGAGTGAGTGAGGTCTGGAATCATGTGGGTGGAGGATCGCTTTCTTGGGCCCCGAGCGAGAAGGACACTTACCCAGTAATCTGATGCAATTAACATTTCACATCTTATAAAGAGAAAGCCAACCTTGTAGACCGTGAGGTGTCTGATCCAAGCCCCACATTGTCCTACAGCATATTCTGCCTAGTACCGACTCGAGGTCATCAAAATGCGTCTTGTGCCGTTTGTTTCTTACCCATCAGTACTGCAGTCATCTCAAATAAATGTACTCGCTTTGCCATGAATGTGAGAGAAGGTCATTGAATTCCGACCCGCATACCTTTACGGGAGTAACCCCCTTCAAAATTGTAACTTTTGATAAAATAAGGGGAAACTTAATGTACTAAACAGACCCTGAATCCTTCTAAATTGATTTTGGCTGCTGTCTCTATAAGCGTGTGTATGCCCTGAGTTGGATACGACATTTCCATGATGTCCTTAGAGAAATATTGTTAATCACGCTGTGGACATACAAGTAAGAGAGACGGACCACAACAATGACTTGAGGCGAATCATTTTTTCTTGCTGATATCGTGCCCGCGCTCAATCGATGTTTCAATCGATAGAAAACTGGCAAATGAAAAAAAAAACTCATCTTTTGACATTTCACGACCTTTACTTACAAGTGTAGATGGCCTTTGATTTGCCTTATATAGACCGAGAATAAATTCCGTATTTGCATGACTCGTGGCCACCAAAATCCTTTTGTTGGGGTGATAATTAGGCGGGAGAGAAGGGTAAGTGATGCGGTAATTTCCGGTAAGCCACCACTCTTCGGATGCGATGCGGTTCCTGCCTGTTAGCCAAGATGGCGGCGACTCACACGCGCGTTAGTAATGAAGTAATGCGCGCGAGCAGGGGTGATTAGGACGGCAGATAAGCTTGTTAGGCGAAATCATATTAGGGATATCATCTTGGGCGAGGCTGTGACGGCGTCTTATAGAAGTAGAAAGTCAATAAAGTGACGGGGACATGGAGAGAGGAGACGGGGAAGAAATTTAGGTTTCATGCAACGGAGATGACTACGGGCGCAGGGGAAGCTGGGCGCGCCACGGGAAAGGGAGGATTCAATGATCTGGGCGGGGGGGGGGGGGGTTGAGGGCCGGGGGATAATCGAATGTGGGCTACAGATTAGAAGAGGTGGGAATAGATGGATGAGATTCATGGTCTCTGATCAGATCATTGGTGACAGTTCATCAGGCGAGTTTAACCAACTGAAGAAGTCTCGGTCGCCTTGGTTAGTCTGATCTATGGCTGTTGATGGCCGATATGGGTTAAGCTGCCGGCTTTAAAGTAACAACTAAGAACTCTGCATTTACTCAAGAGGCTTCCATCGTGTGATACATTGAACGTTCAATTCAAACACAAACGAAACTACCGTTGTTATTTACACATATAGATAGGACACTTACTAATCCTATAAACATGAACGCAATTTAACAGTGTTGTTAAGCATGTTAAGACAAAATACAATTCATACATGCATTGAGCATTGCATCCGAAACTATTTGATTAGGAAGGCCACTCGTTGGTAAATCAGGTCTTATTTTTGTCCTTGTGAGATCAGATAATATTCAAGCCCGTCTGATCAAGTAAATATTTCCGATGTCTTTATTTATTTCAAATCATATTACTGTCCTCTTGAAATATATAAAATATGACTGTTTTACAGAACCTTTGACCTTCAGCAAGACAGATATTTGTAATTTTGAAACGCATTTCTTTGAATTCCAGGCAATGCTTTCCGCTCTCTCTCTCTCTCTCTCTCTCTCTCTCTCTCTCTCTCTCGTCACCTCTATCTCCCTATACTTCTGTCTCTCTCCCCCTTTCTTTCCTCCCTTTCCATTCCTCCATCCCCCCATTGTCGTTGCTCGCATGAGGAACTATAATCACAGACGTTCGTGCGCTTGCGTCCAAAAATAATGCCCGTTTCTCCCTCGGCGGAGCAGAGATCGATCCACCCTATCACAACAGTATGGCGGATTAATCTCCAAGAAATGTTTACACTATCACGTCACGTGACAACTCTCCTTCTTCTTTCATCCATTTATATCCCTTGCTATACGGAGAAAACCGATGTCACTGCGCTCAAGTTTACCATGTTTACGGGCTTCGGTTCATTTGAGAAGCGAGCCGAAAAAACACATATGTCCCGAAAAAGCTGGCAATTTTTTTTAAAGTATTGTTTCAGCATCTTTGAAATATTTCTGCTAGTATTTCGTGTATGACGTTATGAACTTATTAAGTTACCAGTACACTACGGCGTCGAAGATATTGAGTAGGCGTTCTCTTCAGAATATGAGCTGGATGTTCAACTCATTTCTTCAATGATTTACAGGACATTTGGACACATTTCCAATTAATCAGTTTAATGTTTGAAGGTTCTGACAATGACATCTCAGAATGGTTACATCAGAAAAGTTTTATCAAGATTTTGCTGGAGGCTAGATTGTTTCGATGACATTCAAAGAAACTGATTCGAAAAAGGCGTGTGTATTTTTCTAAAATGAATTATAATTTGCAGAAACTATCGCAAAAGAAATTTTCGACTTGTACACTAGAATAAATAAAATAAAAACAAATCCCAAATTTTTGTTTTTTTTACTACTTTGTAACTTGTTCCGTTTGGTGATTATCTAGATAACAATGGCAAGATCTGCATTTGATGCTTTATACTTCCACGTAACTTTTAATATCCCTGCCAATGTTAGCCAGGGATGCAGATAATGGGGAGGACGATGAAAGAAAGAGAAAGGAAATGAGAGGGCGAGAAAGCAAGGCAGGGGAGAGCATGGGGAATGGATGGAAGTGGGGATGGATTAATGGAGAGAGTAGGGAGGGATATATGAGAGGAAGAGGGAGAGAGAGAGAGAGAGAGAGAGAGAGAGGGAGAGAGAGAGAGGGGAGAGGAAGAAGAGAGCGGGGTAGGGGGGTAGAGGAAATGGGGAGGTACTGAGATGCTGGGATGGGAAATAACAAAGAGAGAGAGAGAGAGCGCGCGAGGAAATGCGAGTGAGAGAGAAAGAGAGGGGCTCTCAAAGTATGTTTCCGAATGACGGTTGATATGCGCATGCGCCTTAAAACCAATTTATATTATGATGTTGATCATGGTTGACATTATCCGTCACAAAACCGCTTTTCAGATTTAGACGAAACCAATTATTGTTTTTAAAGTACGTCTGAGAAACATTATCCACCCCACTGACACACTTTTTGATGACCTCAAGAGCTATGGTACAATGCTTTGAGTTCATTGCTTGATCATTATTAACCACCTATGTGCCAGACACATCTCATTATCTATAGAATCTTTGTGAATTAATGATGAGGGAATTCGCAGATAGCACGCAAATAGTTAAACACGACCTCGTGGAGAGTTGAAGCAAACGTAATAACTGGGCTCCATGAGACAGCGGGTTGGTGTTACCGAGGGCATGATGTAACATTAGAAAGGAGGAACTGTAATCGCTTTAGTATGGCTATTATTCCGACTGGGTGAGTGGAATAGATATGACACATTATGACTCCCGGGGGCGATTGCTGACCATGAATGATTTACGTTGTGTCTAGCTTCATGTGAGCTTATCAGAGGCTCATCATGAGGAGCATACGATTGTAGTTGGAAGCGAGGTTAGACCATGTGTATGGAATTGATATTTGATCTTTCAAAACCAGTTGAACATCTGATTTCATCCGCCATTGAGCATACCAATCAAATGGAGGTGTAGTTTGGTAAAGAGATGACTATTGGATGGAACAGTGGTCTTCTAATCAGACCCTTCTATAATAATTTAAGGACAATATGATTGATGATAAGGACTATAACTGATATAAAAAATAAAGGAATGATGAAAATAATAATAATTTCAAGGTTTGGAGAATTCATGACTTCATTTTTAACATAAAAAGAAAGTGAATTTGCCTGATCTAAATCGCAATCTATTTTCAATTCTTTCAAACATTATAAATATAATGATAGTCAGTATCATAATTATCATCATCATGTTCAATGCTTTAAGAGAATTGTAAGGTCAGGCGCTATGCTCATTCAAACGACATAACGCAAGAGATAGAGAAAGAGACAGAAAACAGCAAGGAAAAACGTATGTAAACAGGTACAAATATTAGGAAAGTCGTCAATCAGTCCCATCCATTTGTTTTCATGTTGGTATATTACAAATACATCTTTACAGCCCTGCTCTCAGTTTCACTCCTTCATATCACTTTACCGTGTCATGGTTTCCGTTTATTGACCAACTCCAATTCCCGTGTCCCTTTAGGGTCATCTAATTCTTTCTTTTTTCTTAGCACTAATCGGTTTCTATTCTAGAAAGCTCGTCGATGTTCGTCTAGTCGATGTTATCCCACTAAGTTTATCTCCCCAGCTGATGTCATCTCTCTCCCTTGAGTATTTACGTCTTCCGCTTCGAAACTCCCTTGAAAATTACTTATCACTCAATCAATTAAATATAATTTCCTCCTCTCTCTTCCCGTTAACTCTGCTATATATAATCTTCCCTACCCTTAGTCCCACGCTGCAACTCACGTACACACCATCATTATCGTCTCTCTATCAACTTTATTTTTTCGACCTCTGTTTTCTTCCCCAGGTTTTTGCGATTCTTTTTTCCTCTGCCCATCTCTATTTTCAGACTAGTCATGTTGGTTATCATTCCACTTCCATTATGACCATGTCTGTCTTGTCGTACTTATTGTCGTCCTGTACTCCCCGCCCCTTCCCTCCCCCCCCCCCTCTCTCTCTCTCTCTCTCTCTTCCATCCTTCACCTTCGCTACTCATTCTTCTCCACGATACGCAAGGGTTAATTTCTCGAAATGAAGACTACTCTTATATTGTCTTACATCCAATCTGAAAGTCGGGAAATATTATCCTGGTTCCGATCCTGCCCCGTGTATGTGCCCCCCGTGAGAATACATGCATATCCATGTCTTGTTAACGATCTCTGCATGGATTGGTCAACTTCCGCTAAAACATGAATATGCATTCTGACGCTCATTATTAGATGTAGGACGATTGTATGTAGATGTAAACCAAATAAAGTCCCCAGACATGCCAGAGGTAGAGTTGATGGTCAAAAGTTGTCATATTTTTGAGAGACCCAATTTGGTCACCCTCACCGATTCTCTTTACCGCGTAATCAAAGAAAAATTGTCCCATAATTCAACGCGCAGGGACATCCTGAATGGCTCTATTACACCCGGAAGTGGGTCCGACTGCAAGGCAAAATCAGAATGTCGCTACGAGGTGCATTATGGGGCGACATTTTTGTATGAGCAATGTAGAGAATTTCAAGCGTGCCAACTGTCCGCTCTCTTCCATTTATTGTCCAGTATTTCAACCTGTCTCTCATTTCTCTATCCTTTATCTTGCCACTCGCAAGCTGATTACATAATTCGTGCTTATTCTCTTTGTCTCCATTTTTTCATTTCATTTCACCTCTATCTAACGGGATGTCCTATGTCACTATATCTTTCGATCAATCAACATCCGCCCTCACTTTTTGCCATCTCCATCTCCGTTCAACTCCTGTCTTCATTCATGACTTGGTGTTTCTCCCCTGCCAATGTATGTATTTATTCTGATCGCGTGTCTCGCTGTATATTTGAAAGTCGACAAGAGGAGGAATTGATAACCCCAAATGATAGGACACTTAAATATCCCCTTCCTTTCTCTTTTCCAAGACTATTTTGTTCACGAGTCCACTAGACTCCATCATCACATCTCTATCCTTCTTCACTCCGTAATCTTCTTCTTCCTCCTCCCCCTTCTCCTCCTCCTCCTTCTCCTCCTCCTCCTCCTCCTCCTCCTTCTCCTCCTCCTCCTCCTCCTCCACCCTTCCTCATCGCCACTTCAAGCCGGGCTCGTGTTTTCACGAGGCGCCGTGTCTTCGTCGATGTCGGCTGCCTCACTCGGGGCGCGGAGGCAAACACGTCACCACCAATAGATGCCGAGCGGGGAGAACGCGAACTTCAATTAACACATTATCAAAATACAGTCACTGTGCAGTGCTGAGCGCATCTGTTGTCGCCCGCGTAGATCGGAGGACTAGAGAGAGCCCCGATTCCTGGCGGTGGTCTTAGAGGGATGGCGGTGAAGGGAGGGGGTGAGTCGATTAAGGGGGAGGGGGGAATAGAGACATGGGAGAGCCCCAGTTCCTGGCAATGTTCTTAGAGCGAGGTAGGGGGAGAAGGGGACTAAAGAGCTCCAGATCTTAGCGGTGATCTGGAGAGGGGAGGAGTGAGGGGGAGTGTGAGAGGAGCAGGGGGAACTAGAGGGCCCCCATTCCTGGCGGTGATCAGGTAAAGGGAGGGGTGAGAATGCGAGTAAGAGGAACAGTAGGGACTAGAGAACCCCGATTTTCTGGCGGTGGTCTGGAGAGGGGAAAGGGGTGAGGGGGCGAGTAAGGGGAGCAGGGGAAATAGAGAGCAACGATTTTTTTGCAGTGGTTAAGAGGGCAGGGGTGTGGGGGTTGTAAGAGGAGCAGGGGGAATAGAGAGCCCCCATTCCTGACGGTATTCAGGTAAGGGGAGGGTGAGGGGGCGAATAAGAGGAACAGTGGGGACTAGAGAGCCTCGATTTTCTGGCGATGATTTAGAGGGATGGGGCAAGTAAGAGGAGCAGGGGAGGTTCCTGGTGGTAGGGGAAAGGGGTGAGGGGTGAGTGAGAGGGTCAGGGGGGGGGGGGGGTTATACAGCCCCGATTCTTGGCGGTGGTCTGAGACGGAGTGAAGGGAGGGAAGGGACAGGAAGGAGAGGGAGGTGGGATGTGGGGGGGGGGATAAACAGAGAAATTATGCGACAGAGAGAGTTATGGAGTGAGATGTAGTAGGGACAAACAGAGAAAGAGAGAGAGAGAGAGAGAGAGAGAGAGAGATGTGGTAGGGAGGGGGCATGGATTTATTGAGCAAAGACATGTAAGGGTGAGGTGGGGAGAGAGCTGGGGATCTGGGATACTACATAAAGCCCCGATTCCCTGCACCGATCTGAAAAGGGCGACGATCTGTAGAGTAAGGAAGTAAAGAGGGAGTTGGAGAGAGAGCGATAGAAAGAGGTTGGGTGAACAAACCGACGCTAAGAGTGACATGTATGTTGTCGGGGCAGAGGGAGGGGGGGGGGTGGAGCATGACACAAGCAGACAAACAGAATGACTCCCTGCGTGGCATGACTTGTGGGTATGTCCTACTGTTCGATCACGTCGACTGTTCGAGTAAGAGATCACCATGCTGCGTCGTATTCTACTTCACCCCGGGGTTTCACGTGGGGTTAACCCTCCACGGGCCAGAGTAACTGCTGCTCCATGGGTTATGCCTGCATAACTTCATCGATGCCTCATAAAGAGTTAAGCCACCGCCCATCCAGAATCCAAAGGTGAATGCTCTTCGTCTGTATTTCTAGTGTAATTAGAAGTGCATTATCCCACATTCATGCATACCCTCCGTCTCCGCAATAAAAAGCACCATGCGTTATTCCTATTTTGACAAGAATTCGGCTTTTGAGAAGACAGCGATTGTATGGAGTACTCATTTGAAAGCCGATGACCGAGCATCTTCCATGAAAATGGCAGCCAACCATTCTGCAGATCAGACGGATGCTTATGAACTAAGCATGGTTGAAAGGATGCAAAGTACCCGTGGACGAATCCCTGTCTTGCTTACTATTCATAGAGTCATGTGACAAAATAAATGGCTCTTTTGTTGAGTACTCACTTTAACAGTGGCGTAGGATTTTATTAAACGATCCACTTTATATATTGGGCCGCTATCTACCGAAGATGTGAACTTAGTTAGAACACTACAAAAAAAAAGATATTGAGTTTTAACAGATCTGCCCTTAAACATCTAAACAATTTTATTTTCAAATTTTCTTTAAACGTTTCCATGGTGAGAGTATACTAATATATACTATTTAGAAAATAGTGAAACTTTCGGTAACACCATGAGGTCGCATTCTTTCAGGATATTTGACCCACTTATGGGGTGAAGAAATGAAAAGAAGGAATATAAAGAGGGGAGATTTTTCATTTTATATATATGTATATATATATATATATATAACTTCATTTTTACGGTGAAACCGGGTTCAGCGATCACCTGCTCATATAGACCACTTTCCTGCCTATCATCATCGGTCTTTATAATTTTTCACAGTATGTTTCACAGTAAGTTGGGAAGGGTTCATGCACGTGTCAAGATGAACATATTCGATCCTCAAGGTGATCTATGGTTCACCGTGTCTTGTCCATTCGGGGTGAGCCACTGTAGGTGAGCCACGAGTCGTCGTGATGCTGGACTGCCCTCGGTGATACAAAATTCACTGGTGGTACTGTACTCAATACACCGTATGCTCCCATTCGCAGCATTCTGTCCCGTTACACATGGCTTACTTTAGCCACCACCGTAAACGAGACGATCCGATCCGCCGTTCGACACTACGACTTGCTGAATCGCAGGACCCAGACATGGGATTTGTGCAAGAATGTGAGGTCATATTTGCAATCGTAGGCTCTTAAGGATGCAGAATCTTGAGAAACTCGTATCATTTGCCGTGGCCTTTATCTACGGGCATGACAGGTCACTCGAGGTATGATATCAAATCGGGTGGCGAGAGTAATTAAGTAGGCCTAATGCGTGCGAACGTGTTAATGTCTACGGATTGTTTCTTGATAAAGGCGGAGATTCGCAGTGGTTCTGCTCTTATATGAACAGTCTGGAGTATTTAGAAATGCCCCCCCCCCCCCTCTCTCTCTCTCTCTCTCTCTCTTTCTCTTACTCTCACTCTCTCTCTCTCTCTCTTACTCTCACTCTCTCTCTCTCTCTCTCTCTCTCTCTCTCTTTTTATCTCTATCTCTCTCTACCTCTACCTCTCTCTCCCGCATTATCCCGATCACTCTCCTCTCATCTGTGGGTGTCATACCCGGCATGGAGATGTGTGTGTGTGTGTGTAACTATGACCACTGAACCGTAGGTCTTGATCTAACCATAGGGCACATCAGACGTGCGTTCCCTTTTCATTGCGGCCCGTCTTATGAAAGCACAACGTGTGCGCAGAAACAAGCTGTAGGCCTAGATAAGAATAATAAAGCAGTTTCTTCATAGAGAAGCTGAATAATTGCGGCAAATCAGGCTGTCTCGTCCCAGTGAAGCGCGTAATAAGTTGTTTCAAGCGCGCGGAGTACGTTTCTATGTTATCGTTCTGTCTGTCGGTCTGTCTGTATGTCTGTTTGTATGTACGTATGGCTGTATTTCATTATCGACTTTAAAATAAACTGAGATGCGCGTTCAACGAAATGAGATTATATTGTAAAAGCATGTATTAATCGTCATTTCCACATGTGCAGTATCCTTATTCGTCTCATACATATACTTTTTTTCTTTCTCTCTCACCCCTTACCTCTCCCCACCCCCCCCCCCTCTCTCCCTCTCTTCCTCACTCTCTTTTTTACTTCCTTATTTTCTTTCCTGTCTCTATAATTCACGCTGTTGTCTCGGACGGAAATGTCTCGAATCAAACAGGCGACATTCAAATATTAATAAAAATCACGACTTTCATGCACGTTTAGTTTGTCTCTACCTCGAATGTTATCTTAGCGTGCCGCATGCCCTATAACGACATGGAGGCATTTATATGTTCAGATTGACAATCGGTTATTAAAAACAGAAGAAGCCATCTTCCAAGTTTCAATACAAAACAAAATCAGCGTACGGACTTGCTGAAAGCTTACGGAGAAGTATATTGCATCAATTTTGGGATTTCAAAACACTCATGGCATTTTCAGTCCCTGTTTTTTTTGTTACAATTAGAAAAATCAATCCATCATTATCGCTCTTCATCAAATATGTCTTCTATTTCCCGAGTTGTTGTTTTTTCCATGCCAGTTTGCTATCTTTGTGCTCTTGGTTGACTCACACATCCCATCCCATCCTGCCAGCCTTTTTTGACAACCTCCTGTCAGGCCGAGTGCTCGCCTTCTTATGGCCTGTCATTTATTTCATTCTTGCTGGTCCATCACCAACATACTGTCATGCCCGTTGAGTGCATGCACGAACAAACAGAATATCATCCATTTTCCCGCTCTCTGCGTGCTCAGTACGATTTGCCTGCTGTAATGAGCGCACGCTGGGAAATGGTCCCCCCGCTTGTGAATTAGAATGTTGATGCCTCTCTAATGCTTTGGTATGAATTCCAAAACTCCGGAACAAATATGATCGACTCTGGCCTAAGCCCAAAGAAGCAGTCATCATAATCCCCATAATGCATCGCAAGGCATGCCTGTCAACACTAGAACAGAGGTGTCGCTACAGACCCAGGGGGTGCAATCTTATTCCATCAACTGTGAATTTAAAGGAAGTGTAGTCCTTTTACAAATATCATGAAACATGGCATGGATCATCACCAGCATGAGTTAATCGCAGGACCCATGCAGTTATCGGATTTATGCAAGGATGTGACGTCAGATTTCCAGTCGTAGGCCTTCATCGCAAAATCATGGGCAAGTCGTGTCGTCCGTGTTGGTCTTTAGGAGAAAATATTTCGAACATTTGGGAACGGTGCTGATAAACACAGGCCTGAATCGGAACAGCAATAAATCTCGGGTATCACGAGACAAATCACTTGCCGCGTGAATCGTGCACTAGGTCTTCAATCTTTGTGAATTGATCTGAGCATTACAAGAAAGAGGCAAATAGCCAAGGATATTGTAAGAACCCTTTGAAGATCACGCATGGCCATGCGCCTTGCATACACATCGAGATCTAAGACTTTGATATTCACGATCAAGCCGACCAGCCCCGCGAGGCATAATAATAATGTTGGTGAGATGGACAACATCTGAGGTACAAACATTCGTCAATGGATTATGCTGTTTGGTGTAGCAATAGCGCAGATGCATTAACCAAAGAGAGAGAGAGAGAGAGAGAGAGAGAGAGAGAGAGAGAGAGAGAGAGAGAGAGAGAGATGTTAATGATCATGGTGAAGAGTATGATTTTTTATGAATGAAAACAAACCAAATTAATGGTGGGATTACTAACTCTTTGATTTATCTTAGTTCGAATTGTAAATGATTGTAGGATATCTTATCTGATGAGAAAACAAACTTGTTCACAAACACAGACTCACAAATTGAACATATTCATTTTCCCCCCTCTGCCTCTCCCTCTCCAATTATTTATCTCCCGCGCACCTTTTTTCTTTCTCTTCGCTCTCCTATTCACCTTTTCTGTCCGTCTGTCTCAATCGAACTCTCAACTTCCCATCACTTGCTCTTTTCATATGTCTCTCTGTCTCATCTCGCTCTCGCTCTCCCCCCCTCCCTCCCCCCCCCCCCTCTTTTCCTCATGTCTCTCTCTCTCTCTCTGTCTCTGTCTCTCTGTCTGTCTCTGTCTCTGTCTCTCTGTCTGTCTCTGTCTCTGTCTCTCTCTCTCTCTCTCTCTCTCTCTCTCTCTCTCTCTCTTTCTATCTTCTTCAATGTCCTTATCTCCTAACTCATATTATGTATTATACAAAAACACCATTAAATACGAATTGGTAACATATTCTCGGATAAATAGCGCATGATTACAAATTGCGCGCCCCTGCTACAGCTTTTGAGTTCATCTCGCAAATCATTTTCGGCGAAAGAGAGGATGATTAATATCACACAAAGTGAAAACATGGGTAGCCTATGGGTCTCCTCTTGGCTGTGGTCAAGGGGTTACATAGGAGAGGGAGGCATATAATGTTACCCTTGATGAATGGTCGTCGTAAACGAGATAGATGGATAGTGAGTATCGACGGACAGGTTGCTATTATGAGGAGGTTCTTATACTTCTCGGTGGTTCATCACACTGTAAGTTACGACTTTCCGGGAATACATTCATTACTGTAGGCGAATGCGTAGATGCTTGTATGTTACGACTTTATTTTTTTTTTTCTGGTGTGCATTAAAGTACACGGCCAAGCAGATGGTCCCATGTTAACTCTTCTTTTCGTGGCGTGGGGGATCGTATGAGGCTGAGGAGCTTTCGAGGTTGCGTTTGGGGTCGGGGTAATCGGGCGCATCGTTCTTCATAGATGTGCTCCACATTGCATAATGTGGCCATTAGGTTATACAGCTTTAAATATGGCCCATCATGACCAGCGCCCGCTTCGGAGATTAATAGTATAATGTACCATATAGTCATGATAGTGCGAGTGCGAATGATAATGTCAAGCCTTCCATCAGCATGATATGCGTGGCTTTTTCTCTTGTCAAAATGACGGGAGACTCATAGCAGGAATGGCTAGAAATGTCATAATTCTCAATTACTACCTATTTGCGTTGATGTAAAAAAGAGTTTTATTTTAAGTTCGTCGCTAAGCACACATCTAGTCTTACCACAGTCTTTCCCTGTTGATCTGCTCCTATCGATACTGCTTTCCATTAGTCTGGCAATGAAGCCACCGCATCACCCCTCCCTCAACCTCCACTCCCTGAACGCGCTCTCATAAATACACACATACACACATACACAAACACAAACGAACACACACACACACACACACACACATGCATACTCTCACGCACACATACAAACACGCACATACACACGCAATCTTTGAACAATCTCTCTTATATTTTTCCGTGGATATAGCTTAAGATGAAGTTGTTATGACACCAAACAGCTTGAAGAAAGTATCACACTGGGTTTCCACCGTCGCATCGGCCCGATGCTCTCTCTCTCTCTCCCTCTCTCTCTTTCTCTCTCTCTCTCACACACACACACACACACACACACACACACACACATCTCCTCCTTACCCTTAAACAATTACGGAACAAATCTGCGTGTCCCTGGCCTTCTGTCCCGCTAAAGCTGGTCGTGCTACTCCGCCGCCCAACCGCGACCGCAACACATCATGCTCGGCCCTTAATTGAAAAGACTTGCTACATGCCCATCTAATATTTACACTTGAAGGCCACCATAATATTATAAATGTTCTTTTTTTCTCTACATCAAGCGGAGTACATCGATAGAGTGCCGTGCATTTGTAATTATGTTTCGTGCATGTGCAATGGTATGCCATCCCTTGTGTGCATCAACATTGATTAAATGATTCCAGTGGGGAAAATCAAACTGCAAAATGTTGTTTTTTTGCCTGAACTACGTTTTTTTGCATGAAGTAATAGATACCCAAGTTCATATCCTGGATATGTATTATATTTCCAGCCAGACTTCTCCTGAGAATAAGGGAATTTCCGTGGTTTTGTTTCTTCATGTAGTTTGAATTCCATGGTGTCGGAAATAACATGTAGCTCAGTCCCCTTTAGAATCAGCAAAGAAAACGTGTTATTCTCCACGTCAAAAACATAGTTGTATATGTTGCCCCGTAATCACCCCCCCCCCCTTCCCCCTGTCAACCGCAGATTAAAATGCATAACTGATTATACAAAGAATGAAAATAAAGAATGAATAAGTGAAATGAAATGAATTTATGAAGAATGATAAGCTCGTAGTTTTTGCACATAGCGAAAGCCAACAAACGAAAATAGTAAAAAAAAAGTGAGAAAGACATGAAAGAAGGCCGAATGAAAATAAAAGACAAAAATGTTCGAAGGGTAACCTTCTTTCTTGCACGTAATACCTTGCGACAGACTAATTACCGATGACGACTTTGTTGCCATACAGTGCTAACTCCATTTTAATCAATCAGAGAAAAGGGATTTCGTTGTTTATTGTTTTGCTTGTGTAGGCGAATGTTGGCAATTGAAACCAGAATGTGCATGGTCCTAGTTTAGCTCATTTAATTAGGCTTTAAATGATTACTCCTCCCCAAGCTCCAACGCTGACATAATTAAAACTGACAACCCCACTTTGATGAAAAGTATATATAGCGCCTTTTGAAAGGGAAAGCGAGCTCTTCAAACATCGTTCTAAGAAGAGGCAACTGCTATCAAAAGCCATAGTCACTACCGCGTGCTATAGCCAGCTGGTCCCTAACGGCTCTTGGCCTACATCGGGCAGAAGATGTAGGTTAATATCCGTAATGAGTCGTGAAGGGAGAAGAAGATGGACCCTGCTATTTCCAATTCGCCAGGAGGTCAATGTTACTTTCCACCATTATCATTAGCCCTATCGTCCTCGTCTCCGGCTGTCTAGGGCCCCCGAGTGAGGTGGACACCTGACGCAATTAAAGCTAATGGGCTAGAAGTAGTTATTGCAGAAACCATTTTACCGTTATTACGGAGGCTCCTAGACCCCATCTCATAAAGATAAGAATTGCGACTGATCTAAATCAATCACAAATCAAACTCCCAATTTCTAATGTACTCAAGTTGCGATCAATCTCAACACTTTATAAGACGGAGTCGTGGTCTCGTTTGACTGCAACGACTACATCATTTTCAGATGATCTTATAAAGATACAAATCGATTACGATTGATTTTAATCACAAATCCAATTCCCAATTCCTAATGTATATAGCTTTCAAATTGCTATTAACTCTTTATAAGATGTGGCCTTGGTCTCATTTTGTGAATACATTACGAAAATGGTCTATTGTTGACTTCCGTACAATCTATGGCATTTTGACTTCTCTGACGTCACTGGAGGCGTGCGGTTTTTGTTTATTGCGGCAAACAAATGTGAAATTCGTTTTTAGTCGATAATTTTACATAGATTTGTGGGAACTTATTTTTCCAATTTATTAACCCTTTAATAGAGTACCGAAGAGTGACATCATATGGGCGTGTTGTCAAGATAACTGATTCTATGTCATGTATGTGGGGAGGTCAAACATCGATGGTTATAGCGGGGACTCTCATTGGGAGTGCCCGACACTAGCCCTCTAGGCAATGTCGGACCAGTGAAAGTCTTACCTAAGCGATGTTGTTTAGAATCAGAAGCGGGTGTAACAATGGATATGACGACACCACTTTGAGACTCTTTTTGATGATAGTTGGAACTCAAAATCGTAAATCTGAGGCATGTTATTTGGAGGGACATAAGTTCTGTGAAATTTTTACTTTTAATATCATTGCTATAATCCTTTGAAATTAATGATTACATTAACTAATAACCACCTTTTGTGGTCCTGACTTTGTCAAAAAATGAAAAGCTCTTTTAATATCCGATAGATAATTACAAGAATGATAATAAATGGCATTATACGTAATTGGAGGCGAACCATGTGACCCCCTTCAGCTTTACATTGTGTAAATTTCAGCCTAATTTGAGTTCTGACCCTTTAACTATTCTAATTTTTTTAATTTCTCATCTCATCTCATTTTTTTTTTCGAAATGTTATCACCACTAAAAAGTGAGTGGTGATTGTGGTATCTCTTGAATGTGCCCAACGTTTTCCACTAAGTCAGCCGGGGTTACATTTCTAGGTCTACCTGCTTTAACCCCTACGGGGTCCTCTTGGTCTATCTCGGCTACCTTTAACTCTCTCATTACTATTGGAATGAAAATGTGCAGTAAGCCAATGTGTATTTTATTTTACGAGTCAGGGCTGTAGCAGACGACGGCCCGGGCCTGAACCCAGTCAAACGCCGCCTAGCGGTGATTAGCGCGGCAGAATCTAATAACAATTCATCTTCTTCATTAGGGAGCGTCAATAATAGACCGAATCCCCGGTACGCACTTTCCGTATAGCATGGGCGTAGCTTACTCCGACAGGGCAAACAGCCGGTATAGCTCAAAATACGTTTAGATATACGCAATCAGAATCATCATATTCGGCCTCTCTCTCTCTGGTTGCCGCTTGGCGCCTGATTGGTTGGCACTAATGTTCCTTCGCGGCAAACCGGTTTAAACGTTAAAGGGATAGTTTAACGAGTGACAACGCAATGATTTTTTCCATACAGGTATTTATATAAAAACGTATTTCTAATGATGTATCAAATGCACATGTAAAAAGATGCACATTTTTTTTTGAGAAATGCACATTTTCGAGAACAAAATGTACACAACATATTGGAGCTCACCTCGCACGTGACGTCCCAAAATTAAAATTTTCAAATATCATAACTTTCTTATCATTTCATGGTCTGACTTTCATAAAAAAACTTCTCTAATATATTTCTTTCATGTCTCTGCTTTTATCGAAACCAAATTAATTTCGGGGTTAACTATTCCTTTAGCATGTTCGGGACCAGGCTCCAGAAAATATGTAGTCGGGGGTATAACACTTTATAGCGTGTATGGACAATAATGAGAGAGGCATTGAACGACTGAACGTACATTTGTATACACAAGAGGAATCCATATTGTTGTATCGTGTTTCACAAAAGTGAATTACTGGGCATCCAGAAGGAATCGAATAAGTGGGCCTTACTGCATGTACTGGTTGCCGTGATGCTAACATAACCTCCTCGGGATTGGACACGTGTCACAGAGATTTAGATGCATCCGATGACCGCGGTAGTGATATTGTAAAACGCTTATATAAGATGCTCTTACATAATAGGCACTACAAACTGTCATGTATAATAAAATGATGGACATGGAATGTTGAAGATTTCGTGGCGACGTTGAACTTATTTTGAATAAGAAAACCTGAACCATTTGAGTGCCGGACATATGACTGCTCTATCATGTACATGTATATGGGGTTGGGATGTGTTATTTGTGTAACGTCCCCCAATGGCGGATACTAAGTTAATGCGGCACGCCCTCTATAGGGAAGGGAAAGTACACTCCAAAATATGACGCGCACTGACATGACATAGGTATCTACAATCATGTATTGGAGGGGGGGGGGGGGGGGGCTCACGGGGTTGATATCGTAGTTGCCTTTCGTTTAAAGGGCACCGCTCGTCTTAGTCTTATTTAAAGAGAATCACTCGTGTTAGTATATGAAGTGTCACACACCGTTGCACAAATTATTGTGATTGAAGTCTTAAAATTGAAATGCGACAGAGGAATGCTGAAGACAAACAGAGATACTTATGACGCATAAAATGCTACAAATACCATAGAAGACTGATTTATCACTTTGTTCATTACGGTTGAATTAATCTCGGTCATTGCAGGTTTACTGTTTCTTTTTCATCGCCCTTCTGCTTGGTCGTGAACAAGAAGGCACACGAATAATCACAACAAGACAATGATTGATCGCTATCGCCCTTCAGATGTTTGAAGAAACAAAAGGTCTCGAAGCAACAATCTTCCTTTCTAAGCGGCGGATTCTGTGTCGATCCCGCCGGGGTCTTGAGACTTTTGTCTGCGGTCTCGAGAAAACGAAATACTGCAGAAGAATCGGGAAGAAAATAACTCAACAATATCGTTGTTTTTCATGTGATTTGGATGCCAGCCATGATAGACGACAGTAATTCATCATGTTTTTGGTTGGCTGTTGGCTGTTTCTCATTGCCCATTATTTGTTCTACTCTTCTTAAAGAGGGTTGTAAGTCTTTCTATGCCATGCGTGTGTTTTGTCATCCTTCATGGACACAATTCCCAAGGGGAATACGTTCATCTGGCGCGCAGGAGGTTAATATGAAATGTTATCTGATTTCACTCTCCTGGCTCTCATCGACATGTCCCCCTTCTTCCGGCGTCGTCGTTTCTTTGCCATTGAATCCTATATGCCAGTTGAATTGCTGTTCTATAGAATGTTTGCATATTATCTATGCAGAAATGTGACATTGGCGCACAAAGAGTTAATCTGCCATCAGCATATTGCATCGATTAACGTGAAACTTTTTTTTTCATTGTTACCACTGGTTACCAGACCCATTTAACCCATAAACGAATAACAGATGATCTGCAATTAATAACCTGAAAAAGATGTTGTCAGGATGAGATCAATAGTTCATGCCGAGTGAGTTTTTTTTTTCTTTCCTTGGCTCTATCATCAGTGTCGAGTCATTTGATCCATTCTGCTGTTAATTATTCCTCCTTTAGTATATGCCAGCTTATGCGAGACTGAATACACGTGTGTGCAAGTATGAGAAGTATGCAGTGCTGCGTGTGAAAGTGGATTTGAATGTGTGTTCTTTAGCTGTGTTGTATGTTTTGTTTGAACCTCTTGCCTCGTCACATACTTCAACACGTCAAACATTCAAACCGCCATTTCCATTTGCCCCTGAGCCGATCGTCACTCTTTCGCCGAGTGTACCCAGAATGCACTGCGGGCGAATCGTCAAGCGCGACGCATTTGGTTAAAATCGTTTGATGATTTTCGACAACATCGTATTTGTGTTTCGCTCGCTGGTAAAACACGAGCGTCATTAACGGCGCCGCGCTGGATTCGCCCCGCGCAAAACGTCCCGGGCTAGAATCAATAGACAGGGGTGCGGGTTAATCGGGGCAGGGGGGAGGAGGACGGGTACGCACTGATAGAGGCCCGACAGGTGGGTGGGCACGGTGGGGGTAGCGGGAAGGACGGGGATAAAGAGAAGGATTGAGAACGTAGGCAAAATCTTTCACGATAATGGAGTAGAAGAAGAACCAATAGTAGGAGAAATAATAATACCAATAGTAGAAGTAGTAATGGTAGTAGAAATGGTATCAGTATTACTAATAGTAGTGGTTGAAGTACTACTACTACTTCTACGACTACTACTACTCCTACTACTACTACTTCTACTTTTACTACTACTACATGTACTAGTAGTAGTAGTAGTAGTAGTAGTAGTACTAATTATTGTTGTAGTAGTAGCAGTATTAGTTGCAATGATAGTAGCTGAAAAAGTGGCCGTAGAAGCAGAAGAAGGTAGACTACTGATTAGCATGATATCATTTTATTGCTGTTGTGGTAGTGTGTGTTGTTTTGTTGAAGTACCTATGGTCACATGATAGCAATGATGGTAGTAGCTCTTACAAAACTAGGAGTGGTGAAATAATATCCTATCAGCATGATTGTATCATATTACAATCACATGCAATTGTATACTTGTATGTCCGACGTGGTCTCAGCATTGTAAGCCTTCACTTTAAGACTGGCCGTCATTTGCTTGTAGATGGCGCTTTACGCAATTCTTATGGTTAGCGCCAACACCTTCACAATCCGTTGTGTTGTATAGTTATTGTTTAGAGTATCTATAACTCCTACCTGGTATGAATGCACGGACCGATCAAGAAGACGCGAAGTTGCGCAGGACTTCATCAGAAAATTGGCAAAGTTCTCTTTAACTAACTAGATACGTTTACTTGTCATTGTTTGAAAGTATATCTCTAATTAATAATCAGTTACTAACGACTATTTGCAGTTATCACCTGGTGCGATCGGTGTGACATGAAGAGTTATAGACATTTCCTTTCAAGAAAAAAATCGATGACTTCCATCTAATCCGCCTAACATCCGTGAGAGATAGCTTAGAAATTTGAGGGCGGTGCCCATAAGCATTTCATAAAGCGCCATATACAATCTCGCGACGTTCTGTCTTTAACATACTTAAGATCGATCACCCCCGTCCCTAGCACATAGGAAGAACATGTTTTCTATGTGCTTAGCAAGACGTTCTCATGTCTGCAAATTCTCCCCCGGGCGGCCCGGTATAAAGCCGCGTGAATTAATTGTCTTACGAAAGGAGGGGGGGGGGGGGTAAAACGGACAGTTCATATTCACAGCCGCAGGTGATAGACGAAGTACTATACTGTTTTATAATTCAGCCTTCCGCATATCGCGTTAACCCTTCGTGTGCCAGACACGATATGAGTCTTTGTGTGTCTAAATAGCGTAAGTGCAGCAATGGCGCATAGCGAGTTAAGAAAACGAAGAGGGAGAATGCAAAAGCTGACGCATTCATGACCGGTAATAGGCCACAGTCTGGGATGGAAATGTGGTATGAGTTTGGGTATTCTCATGATTCATCATTCCATTAAATGTATTCATGCTTCATTAATGTGAATGTATCTTTAATGTTAAGGATTATGTGTGATTGATGTTGGAACTCCAGCTTCGTAATTAACTCGGACTCTCGTTTGTCTTCATTCACGTTTAGATAAGCGCCCATTTATTATTTATTAGTGTTTGTGTGAGTATGTGTGTAGGTATGTAAGTCTGTTTATGTTTTGTGTATGTGCGTATGTTATATGCGTATATGTGTATGTATTTGTTAAGTGTGTGCGTGTGTATACTGTATGTGTATGTAGTATGCGTGTGCCTCAGCTTGTGTGTATATTCGTGTATATTTGTGTATACGTATGTGTGTAAGTTTATCTATGAGTGAATTTGTATGCATTATGATTGTGCGTGTGTGTGTGTGTGTGTGTGTGTGTGTGTGTGTGTGTGTGTGTGTCACCATGGTCACTTTGCAAAACTGCGCGATGATTTATCACATGTTATGAACGTCAGTATAAATTAATTCAAATTTTAGCTGAACTCCAAATGCGCCATTGAGGCATTTTTCACTAAAAATACCCACCATTTCACAAAAACTGTGTGGAGTCTGGCAAAAAAATGGAGTTCATAATAATACATCCATTTTAGTGACAGGTGTTTATATTTTTCCTAATATTGTACTTCTTTTTCTCCATGTCCCCCTCTTTGCAGCTGAGCTACTGCTATTATTGTGGGGAATCCGACTCTGCTACGTGGTCAGAAAAGCGCCCTCAGAGTTCAACGAGAGTAGATTCATTAGTTGGGCAATCTACAATGAGACGCTGCTGTCTCTCTTCCTATGCGTCGCAACGTAAGTCGAATCTTTTATTTTTGTTTACACCCGAGCTTAGATGTTAGTCATTTCACTTAATAAGATTTTTTTCTGATATTCACTCATATTCATCTTAATAATGATGATAGCGATAGTGGCAAGAATGCTAATGATAATAATGACAATGATGATAATTATAATAGTAATGATGAAAGTAATCATGATGATAATAATTATAATGAAATGATAATAATGATGATGATAATAATGATAATGATGTTGATAATGATAACAATAACAATAATGATAATGATAATGATAATGGTAATGGGGATAAACTAAAAACATACCCAATGCTGCGATGTTTTATCTAAAAATTGTGTATGCTGAGTGAAAAAATCACTAGTTCTTAGCTAAAATATTAACCGGTTATTGGGCGGAAAAAAGTTGGAATAAGTTTGTTCGGATGCATAAGTCACCTAATTGTTGGCACTTAATAAACACTTCTAAGAGAGTAGTCTGTGATTGTTGCTTTCCATAAGGGCCCTATCATTGTTTCTAGCATAGGAACTTGGTCAATAATCCTAACAGGTGCCCATCTTCGCCCGAGGTATGTGGATAAAACGTTTTGATGAATGATATAGTAGTAAGTGGTGGCTGTACAGATTTAACCTTTCAAAATACATCTGTCTCTTCATGCCCATGTATCATCAATCTGTAAAGCTATCCTTCAGCGACGGATATTGATTTTGCATTTCAAAGACAAGTTGAATTCTCTTAGTGGACGACTGGGCTACTTTGTTGGTCAACCTGTTTTTGAAGTGAGAAGAATAGATCGAGTAAATGTCCGGCCACTTGATATTATGTCTTCCTTGTTTTAAAAATAACTACACACAATGATTAGTATTGTGGCAACTCCTATTTCAACACGACTGTTAATTGCCATTTTTAGCAGGAAGTGGAGAGGTGGAGCAATACATTTGCCCCCGCACAGCCAATAGGCTTTCAACATGTACAATGGTCCATTGGCGATACTAAAATGCATATTCTTCATCAACGAATGATATGTGCGATATGACAAAACACTTACAGTACATCTCATCCTATTATGCAGTGAAGAATCTACAAGAAGAAGCAGAATCTGCAATTCATGGCATTAAAGACAGGCAAATCCTTGGTATTTAGAGCAATACCTGTCACGCTCGGTATTAACACTCCATATATATTTTTGAATCCTGATTGATCATGCTTGCACCGCAGATGTAGATCAATGCGAGATTAGAGATTACTGCTGAGTGCATAAAAACAGACAAAAACAAGTGGCCGAGTTTTACAATCACCGCTTTCATTTTGAAAACAGTGCGGCATTGATGGAAGTTCAGGCGCAAACGGTGGATTAAAAGAAACAGGAAAATGCGTAAGAAGCACTTTAAAGGCGTATCAATCACTACACAGGGACTATTCAGAAGCCTTTGGCAAAATATGATTCATGTTGGTAATTCACAGCTTTCTAGATTAGCGCTATCAATGGGTCATTCCATCCCACACAGGCCAAACTAGAAGA